>CM055403.1:191543233-191585891 GCA_029228625.1 Pseudolycoriella hygida | reverse complement strand
ACATACCTAAATAAGCAAACAATCCACCGTTTTCTGTTCTTTAATAACTGTAAGAATTTCAAAGATCCATAGAAATTACCCAAGGTAATGTCAAAGGCCCTACCGAAGTACGTCTCAGACCATTCAAATCTAGAAAAGCTTATATCCAAGGACTAAGTCATTTTCCCCTAAGACCCTGAAACACGTGTTCTCTAAAAAATTTTTCTCTAAAACTTTGCCTTTGGATGCAACTTTCTACCTGTTATAGTTCTAGAGATATGGGTCATCACTCCTAATTCTAGAAGTGGTCATATCCTAGGATTATGGCATTTTTAACCAAAAACTTGAAACACGTTTTCTCTAAAATTTTATTCTCTACAACTTTGTCTTTGGAAGCAACTTTCTACCTCTCATAGTTCTGGAGATTCGGGTCATCCTTCCCAATTATGGAAGTGGCCATATGCCAGAATTGAGCCATATTTTCCCAAAACCCTGAAACACGTGTTCGGTCAAATTTAATTCTCTACAACTTCGCTTTTGGAACCAACTTTTTAACTCTCATAGTTCTGAAGATCTGGGTCATCATGCCCAATTATGGAAGAGGCCATATACTAGTATTGAGCCATATTTCACCAAAACCCTGAAACAAGTGTCCGCTTAAATTTAATTTTCTACAACATCGCCTTTGGAACCAACTTTCCAACTCTCATAGTTCTGGAGATCCGGGTCATCCTGCCCAATTATGGAAGTGTCCACATACCAGGATTGGGCCATATTTCCCCAAAACCCTGAAACACGTGTTCGCTTAAATTTAATTCTCCACAACTTTGCCTTTGACAGTAAATATCCATATTGCATAGTTAAGGAAATATAGACGAAAAACTGTTTTCGTATATGGCCAAGAATCTCAATTTCGTCCATTCCATTGGTCCCAGTGCCCAGACCCCTGTACCGATTCCCACAAAAATTTTTTCCCAGTTTTGTGACGTTGACATTTGACACCAAAATGAGGAATTTCCGTGCTATACTTGCTGAGATATTTGCAAAAAAGCTTCACCGACCTTCGAAAAACCATGTCTTTGGTCACTTCCTCGACCATATCTCCGGAACCACTTGATTGATTTTGCTCATCTTCGAACTTGAATCATGAGAGAAAAAAAAGTTTATCGGTTGAGCCGTTTGGAAAAAAAAGTGGAGACGGACAGACGGACATTTTTTTTATTGCTGATTCGTCATCTCTAGACGATAATAGATGCATCCTCCCCCTCCCACCTCGAACTACCCCATGTTACAATAAAATTGTTTGTAGTAAACGTATAGGACCTTTGTACTTCGTACGGGTCCAAAAACAATTTTGGAAAATGATTTGAAAAACTTATTATAAATGTATGAAATGTCTATCACAACAATGTTGTGTAGCATACATGAAGTTCTTATGTTGCCATGCATTCACGCTTGTTAATCTTTTTTTATGTACTACACCTGTTTAAAATTTAATGGGAAAATTATGTTGTCGAAAAGTTTCAGAAAATGAAATAATTTCTCTCAACTAACCAATCCAGTTAACTAACTTTCCAGTTATGTAATTTCAAACGATTACAGTTTGTATCTGCTCTAGCTCTGCTCTTTGTAATTATTTGTGTGCATTCGTTATTCTTAAACTTGTAAAAACGCCGCGTGGTAGACCAAAATAAAAAAAGTGAACGAACGCACAAAAAAAATAATTACAAAGAGCAAAGCTAGAGCAGATACAAACTGTAATCGTCTTTGGTTCTATTAAAAAATGTATCCGTCTCTTTCCACTTATCGATATCATACGGGCTAATAATTCAATTATTTTTGCAAATGAGAGTGGTTGAGTTACAAAACCTGAAAGTGTCCATTGTTCTTCTATCTTCATAGAAAGTTAAATGCAGGACAGTAACAGGGCGACACATTGCTTTACGATTTTTTTCATACGGCTTTTTAAATTTTCCAATATTTTTGTACTCAACTTTCTAATGAGCACAAAATTCTAAACTTGGACATTTAAACTGGGCTAATAGTATTCTTGATGGCAAAAAAAATTGTGCAGTGATTTTGCTGCACGAAAATAACTCCTTTGACATATTCCAACTTTTTAGTATTTTTGTGCTCGGTCTCCTGATGAGCACAAAAATTGAAACTTGCACGTTTGTCAGCACGGTCAGCACATAAATAGCACATAATTATGAGATAGGAACCTGAGTCCTAAAATTCTTCTGTGAGGTGGCTCCAATACAAAAATTACCATTTTGACATATTTCTAATTTTCAGTACTTTTGTGCTCCGTCTCCTGATGAGCACAAAAATTGAAACTTGCACGTTTGTCAGCACATAAATAGCACATAATTCTGAGCTAAGAATTTCAATGTTAAAATGTGAGCGTGACGCAGTCCCTATACAAAAATGACCGTTTTGACATGCTTGCAATGTTCAGGAATTTTGTGCTACATTACCTTATGAGCACAAAAATTGGGGTTGGTACCATCAGTGAGCACATAAATAGTACTACTTATTCTAAACTCCCCACCCCCAGCACATAAATGGGGGGTGCCAACGACATACACCTGTTTAAAATGCCACTTTGAGAGTTGGAATATGTCATCTTTGGATCTCAACAGTCAGTAATTGTTTTATTTCAGCTCAATTGCATACAGGTGCTTCCATTCGTTCGTTTTTTAGAAAAATGTTACATAATCATTATGTAAGTTATACGTTTTACATACACACATACATACATACATGTTATAAAACATGAGAATCGACCTGGGTTCTTTGAACTCCACATTTTGGTAATTCTAAATATTTTCTACATTTCAAACATTTCACAATTTCCAAAAAGTTCCTACATGCGATTTTCAAAAATTACTCAACATTTCAAACATTTACCCAACTTTCAAACATATCTCACATTTTCTATATTTCGCATTTTACTGACACAGGGCAATTTTCGAACATGTTAGAGCCTTCCAATATTTCCTACATTTGCCACATTTCTCACTTTTCAAACATTTGCTACAGTTCAAACCTTTCGCCATTTTCAAACTTTTTAGGAAATTCAAAAATTTCGCACTTTTTAAACAATTTCCACATTTCGGGATATGTAAACATTTCCCACATTTCACGAAATTCGAAAATTTTGAAATTTTACTACCTTTACTACATTTCAAACATTCCCCGAATTTCAAACATTTCCCACATTTTTCACTTTTCAAACATTTCACACATCTCGCAAATTTCAAACATTTCAAAGAAATCTCACATTTTGAAATTTTCTGACTTTTCAATCAATTCGACCAATTCGCAAGTAGCAACAGGCGCGCCGACTTCACGGGGTCATTGGGTGCATAGCACCCAATGAAATTCTGGTCACTATACCTAAAAAACGCGCCCTGGAACGTCTGGACACCGCCCTGAGAAAATCATTTTTATACAAAAGATGTATCTTTTCATCTGTGTCCGCAAAAAGCTACAAAATTTACTTAATCCTTAATACTTCATCCGAGACCATCTTAATTTCTTTTTCTCGCGCTGGTGCATATGTGAAATGTATTGGATACTTTACTTATATCGTATTACATGCAAGGTTACATACTAATTGTGTAATGGGCTGTGTTCACCCTTAGATTGTCTTTATACCCCGCCCGTTATGTAAAAATTTTTGCCTGCGGCGCTAATATCATCTCCAAACTATGTCACAAGAACAGTGATTAATAACTAACGTTCGTTTTTTAGTAATGAGAAAACGAAATGAGTCAATTTTATAGTACAATTAATGTTTACCTACGCCCGGCGTTATGATAAAGTGAAATATTTTATAAATAATTTACAGAAATTTCGTAAATAATCGCATTTTCAATCAAATTTCTTGCTTTGAGCATTAATAACGAATTTATGTTCGTTTTATGACTCCCAGATTTGCTCTGTACGGCGCTGTACAAAATTACAAGTAAAAAATATAGCCACCTCGAAACATTTGATTTCACGAGACACGAGAAAAATATGCTATAATAATGATAAGCCCAAAATATTTTCGCCCCCTCCGTTCGCGATATTTTCAGTTGGTGTTGCGAATCCCCCCCCCCCTGTAAAAGCTTCCTAGTATCCCAGTAAGTGTACAACTATTGGTTGAGACCCAATGACCAAAATCAAAGTCGGCGCCTCTGAGTAGCAAACATTTTTCACTTTTCAAACTTGTTCATTTTTCAAACATTTCTCAGTACTCACACATTTAGCTCTTTTCAATCATTTTATTGATAATTTCATTAATTAGAAGAATAAAAAAATTCACTAATCGACTTAACTTACGGTTATGTCGAACTAAATGAATGTACTTGAATTTTAAAAGAACAGAACCGATCGGTAATAGTACATTACATCACAAGGAGCTAAAACGGTGTATTTAGACCCAGGTGGTGAAAAGGTCGAATCCGAGGGCGGAGCGCAGCGGAGCCAGAGGAAAGACCTTTTCAACACCGTGGTCTAAATCAGTACCGTTTTAGCTCCGAGTGATGTATACTATTTTTCGCGCAGACGGACAAAAAGTCAGATTCCGAACAAAACACTCAACAAGCTTTAATACAGAATTTGCATTTTCATCATAGGACACTGCGACAGTTTGTTCCTTATTCTTCATCCTATTTTTCATAACAGTTGTTTTCGATGTGAAAAATAATTGATAAGATGACCGAAATTGTATCAAAAGTGAAGTGATTTCGGAAATAATTATGTGAGAACTTAGTTTCAGGCATTATTATTGCAATTGATGTGATGTTTTCATTCAGTTACGATATTTGATTGAAGTCAGTAAATTCAACTGGGCAAAAAAGACTTTTCGGTCCTGGGTCGAAAACGACAGGTGGCAAAAAGAGTTATTGTTCAAAAGTGTACCGAACAAGCCTACTTTACGGTCTCAATATTGTGAGGAAATCTGACGTTTTTTGTCCGTCTGCGCGAAAATATAAATTACAGAATGTCTAGCTTGACTTGTTTGAGCTGTTTCGCTGAAAAGTGAGCAGTTTTAAAAAAAAGCATCTGTAGCTCGTAATTGCAATGTTTAAGTGCACGTTGGTTGGTTATTTAATGTCTACGACAACATATAGAAGCTGAACTTTTGAAATAAAACACCATGCAAATAGCTTCGCTTTATTCAAAGTAAAAATATTATTCTACCTTACAAATCGAATTGCATTGGGAAGCCTTTTTGTTGTAAGGACATAATTTTTTTTCTGGACAAACAAGTTTAAAATAACCTTACGTATATACCCAAACCCCTTTGCGAACATTTGCGAGCCTCGTGCGTTGGGTAAGATTTCCTGTTAGTATAACCCGAGATGAACATTCGTAAAAGATTTATAGTCCGAAGTAGAGATTGAACTCTGGAGCGTATAATACGGTCTTATCATTTATAAATAAAGGAAAATAAAAGTGTCTCTGAGACATAAAGTACGCATTCGATGTTATCGAAATATTTAATAAATTTTATGTTCTACTTTTTATGATTTTTAACATCATTTAAGATATCGTCGCAAGATTAGCGGCAAAACATCTTGCGAATCTTTACAAAAGTAATGAAGTTCGTAATAACTCAAGACAAAATGTGAAATCCTGAAACGATAAAAGACAGTGTCGATTCTATTCGTTTAACTATATTTTTTACTCGGAAATAAAGAATTCACATTTATGACATGAAAATTTTGACAGGTCATTAATATGGTGCATTACATTCCATGGGGATGGGAATGCGATGTCAGAATTCCATGCTTTTCTATTATATTACAGCAGACACATTCTACCTTTCTGTTTTGTTTTTGTTTCCTTCAAGCAATATTAGATTTCGCCATTCTTTTCTTGATACGTCATCTAATATTACAATATTGCATGTTAACAAAAACTCTTCAAACATACTCAGCTCCCCAACATTTTGGTTTCATTCATTCTACATTTTTTTGTGGAACAGAATAGTTTTGTGGTAAGAGTATTAAAAAACTAAAAAAAAAAACACAAATTGCGCAAGGTTGACATACCATGATAGTGGTAAATAAAAACAACGAACGAAAAACCAAAATGTTATATACTTGGAAAATGTATTCCCATTCTGTCACATTTTTCTGTTCAATAAATTTATGCCAGGTCATACGCTGGACTGTCGTCGTAAATAAACTGCCAAGTTTGCATATGCGATCGATATTCGTTTATTATATAAGAGGCTTTGAATAAGAAACAGGCGGTTTCTTGATGGAATTAAATGGGGAAATAGGTTATAACCTACGTTGCCCTTGATATTACTTTATTTCTTATTTTGTTTCATTTCTCGTCCCGTGATCAATTTGGTGACTATCTTTCAGGAGAAAAAAAGTTTTTGAAAATCGTATAAATCGACAGTGCCCAGATTCAATCCCAAAAAAGGTTTTTTAATGACCTTTCAGGGAAAAAAAAAAGTTTTCGAAAATCGGTTGAGTTTTATTCAAGTTATTGCTGATTCGTCATCTAAGGACCATGATCGATGCTCCACACCTACTCCCCGGTCGAAATTGGGATGGTTACAAACGTCATTGTAAACGCATAAGACCCCTTTTCGAAGAACTTCGTTCTTTGTACGGGTCTAAAAATAGTAGGGCCCTAGTGGGACCGCTTCATTAGAGCTCTAGCTAGGTCTAGCGACCCAAAGAAAAAATTTTTTTTCCATAAATTGTTAGCCATTCTCAGAACTTTCGATTGAGTTTTTTTTTGAAAATCGGAAAAGAGTTACTCGAGTTATGTACGAAAAACACGTTTGGCCCTAGCAGAGACTCTTTTTTAGTGCTCTAGCTAACGCCTAGGGCTCAAGATCAAAAAAATTTCTTCCATAAATTGTCGGCCATACTAAGGCCTTTCAAACCAAAAAAAAGTTTATGAAAATCGGAAAAAAATTACTCGAGTTATGTACAAAAGACCAAAAACCACTTAAACGTCCCTAGATTTTTCAATTACCTTTTAGGGAAAAAAAAGTTTTTGAAAATCGGTTGAGTTTTACTCGAGTTATCGTATTGACAGACGGACGGACAGACATTTTTTTATTGCTGATTCGTCATCCTAGAATCATGATCGATGCTCCCCCCCCCCCATTGTGTACGCCGCCGACGTATTATATACGCGCTGAATGTATTATCAACCTCATTTAAGTATCGTGTAGTATGCCATACGTGCACGGTGCGTAAAATAATTTGGCAGCGTAGATATTTGTAGATATTTTCCTCAGTGTAGGTTTTCGTGGCATTTTGTAAAAGGCTAAATTTCCTAGTTTTGTTAACCGCCAAATGTCTGCGGCCTAATGAATCTACGGCCAAACGAGTCCGCGGCTAAACGTTCCCGGCGGCAATATGATCGGCGGCGAAATGATCAGCGGCGAAATGATGGGTCACCCTTTGCGGGGTGAAAAAAGCTATTTTCTCCCCGAAGCGATAAGGAAAAATAATTATCGTTCGGAAATTTTTAGTAAAACTTAAAAATATTTTGACTGATAAATATTTCATCATTTCATTTAAGCAAGAATTTGAATTTTTATTTTAGGGGGCCTATAACGGGAACTGTTTGGTGAGGTGGTTGTTATGCTTTTTTGAGATAGAATACACGGAAAAGTTTTAAAACGGGCTCACCAAACAGACACGAAATACACTCTGTTGCTATAATCTCTAGAATCACACAGTTAGAAAGTTGCTACCAAAGACAAAGTTTCGCATTTTAGAGAAAGCACTTTCATGTTTTTTTCAGAGAAATTAAAAAACTCACATTTCCTGAAGAATGTTTTAATTTCAAATTTTTTGGCTCTTGAAATCTAGGTCTATTAGCCCTTAAGACGTACTTCGGTAGAGCTTTTGGCGTTACCTTCAGTAATTTCTCAAGGTCGTTCAACTTCTAATAGTCCTAAAAGAACTTGGAACAGTGCATTATTTCTTCATTTTTAAACTTTTACTGATACTGTTCTTTGCATGTTTTTCGATTTTTTCATTTGTTTTACCGCTCGGACAAGTTTTTCAATATTGCAATTCTCTATAAGGACGTAATTGGCAATTTAAAAATATTAACTTATAATCTTGATTTTCGTTAAAGGGCCATTCCAAATGTGTGTAATGTAAGGAACGAAAATTTCTCCTGAGTCGCCCAAGAGTCCAAATGTTGTGTTCTATGAAAAAATTGTTCACAACTGTAATGTCTAATTTTCTGCTGAACGTATGATTTCGCTATTTCCTACGGTTAAGGCAGTATTTCCCTTCCTTTCATTACAGGCGTCACGGTTTGCATAGAATGGGCCTAAAACGTTACGGGATTCGTACGGGTACGTGTAGCATTTTTTTGTTTTGATTATGGCAAAATTATTTTTTAAATTGTTCTATTGGACCTAAAGTCCAAAAATGAATACCCAATATTTTATTAGTCGATTAATAAATAAAATTTGGGTGTCAATTCGATTGGATGTAATGTTCAAGACGTCCAAGTAATTAAAGCAGTAACGAAAGCAATGCTATTGAAAGAAATAATTCTTTAAAACGTTCTCGTTAAGTTCATAGAGATTTCACACATCCTAGAAATGTTTCTTCACTTCACTGTTTTACCGAAATTTAGAAAAAATTTAGACGATGCCTCGACTTATAGTAATAACTATAACAAAAAAAGAACAAATTTAAAAACACGCTTGATGGCTTGCCATAATCAAAACAACTTAAAGTCATTGCACATGCAAATTAATATTGAAACTTATTTTACACATACACGCTTAGCGCAATGTTTAGGGGTAATCACTGCAAGCGATGTTCGATTTTTTGTATGAATTTGTATCGACGTGACTTTCCCTCGGTTCGGTATTCAAAGTAAAGAGCGAATACACCTGAGTTTGTAAATTAAAGTTTATTTGTATGAGTTCACCAGCTGATTAAAACAGCTGAAACGAAAGTTTGTCTAAATTATGAATTTGGTAATTGTAGTTTTGCTTGCTCACACTTACCTTCATACCGTACTTCTCACATGCGACATTCAGGCAGTCAATCCCCTTCTGCAAATCATTGGAATTTACCGCTAACGGAGTTCAGTCAGCCGCATAGGCCAGGATTTTTATGATTACCTCCCCCACTTCCAATTTCTCCTACAAATTGGCCTGCTTGATGATTTTGTCCATGAAAATAATGAACAGAAGAGGAGAGAGACAACAACCCTGGCGAACGCCCTCATTTACCTCTGAAGCCTCACTTATTTCACCATCTCTATTCTTACCGCAGCCCTCCTCCCTGAATAAATGTTTTTAATAGCGCCCAATAAACAAATACCTTATGACTAGCCAACATTTGTTTCAGCCGAACCCATCGTATTTTGTAGATAGCGAAAAATATTAGATTAGTTTTGGCTGGTTGAATGGTATTTTGTAGATAGCACAAAATATCAGATGAGTTTTAGCAAACTTTTTTTCAGACGGCTGCATTTATTTCATAAAATAATGGTATCGAACGATATAGCTGACGATACCTTTACATTTTGTACTCTGTGCATACTTCCCCGAGGTCGATAATGCTCTACTGAAAATTCACAGATTGAAGTAACTTGTTTTTATTACCATTCCTTGTGCAAACAACTGATTGAGACATTGTTAAATTTCTTAATTTAAAGATAAAATAATTGTACCAATGCGACAATTAGCAGACTTAAAGAGAGTGTTAAGCTCTCGGCAGAACTTTCGGACGGAATTTCCGAGAAACTTTCAACAACAATTGCGTTGTATTTTCGTAAATACACGTCATTCGCATTCAAAATGTCACTGTAAATACAAGAGCGTAACTATAAAAATCGAAAAGAAAAAATATTTGTAAGTTATGGATGCTAACCCTTTCTCGTGGGATGTTTCAGATCCGGCAACAAGCACTCGAAGTTTATCGCTAAATATGTGAGTCAATTTGGTCACATCAATCACTTGTTCGGTATCACCAAGATTAATCAAAACTAGTCGAGGATCGTGCCCTTCAACAGTTCTTTCAAAATAAATTTATTAGATTAACCTCTGAAAAATTATTTCAATCTTACCGAGTAAATGCAAATACTTCATTCACAACGAACGATTCATATCCACCTTCCTTCATAGTGTCATCCTGTCGGAGTTCTGACAATTCTTTGTAGTAATTGAACGTGCTCTTTCTCCACGACTTCTGAAGTTCCAAATTTAATTTCTTATAGTTAGAGTTAACAGGTAGCCAGGTTCTATTGGTTCCACATTCACAGAATCCCGCATTTTCAGAATCATCCCATTGGAATGGTGTTCGAACGGGATCTCGGGATTTCCATATCCAACCTATGTGATAAATGTTCAGACAAATGCTATTTAAATTTACCCACTGTAGCTGCGAACAGCATGTAGACGAAGGTGTGAGTGGGTCATCAAATGCATATAAAAACAGATGCAAGGGACCGTACGCATCAGAACAGATATGGCAAACAGAATAGATATTGCAAAAAGATTCGAAATGTTGCCTTAACTCTTAAGTGTATGAAATTACGTCGACATTAAATTGGATTGGAAATTGCCGAAAGGGCAATATTTAAAAACCCGTCCGAAGAAACAGCGCAAAAACTTCTATAAATCCTTAAAAAAATCTCAACATTTAAAAAAAATTGCACTGGGGCCGATTTTAGAACCGACCTAAAGCACTTAGGAGAGGCCACTGATCCATACTTCTATTAACAAAAGTGTTCTCATCTTTTTTCTCTGTAAAACCGCAAAAAAACCTCATGGACGCGTAGCGTGAGTTGGATACACACTGAGGACTCTACAGCCCGAACCACTCAACAGATCTTCACTAATTTAATCAACGTCGTGGTAAACGCATAAGACTTCGTTCTTCGTACGGG
Source organism: Pseudolycoriella hygida (assembly GCA_029228625.1). Classification (NCBI taxonomy): domain Eukaryota; kingdom Metazoa; phylum Arthropoda; class Insecta; order Diptera; family Sciaridae; genus Pseudolycoriella; species Pseudolycoriella hygida. The sequence continues at coordinate 191,575,019 of CM055403.1, read as the reverse complement.
TCTAAACAAAAAAGAAAGGCTATGGGGTGGGTGGAGTTGAAAAAAACACACGTCATATTTGGTAATGTTGCACAATTTAAAATTATTGGAGTAAACAGACAATAACATACAGGGGGTGGGGATGCCTTAAAATCAAAAAATAAGCAGGCGTCATTTGTGAATGCAGCGAAAGCCTCTTTGAGCTATTTGAGCGCTTCAAAACCGCCAAAAAATCGACTTACCATCATCCACGGGTCCATCAGGATAAGCATTACATGCCTGGGGATCTACGGTTTCGTTGAATAAAATACCATATCGGTAATCAACCATTCCAATTTCTTCTCCCTGAAAAGTACAACATTTATACCGAAAATGCCGATGCACAGTTTTTTCTTAAACATACGTTGTATGTCACTGCAATGCCGGGTAGAGTCATAACAAGTGTCAATAAAGCGTCAATTTTTTCTGGCCCATATCTGGAACCTACACGAGCCTGATCATGATTTCCTATCACCCAATTGGTCTTTCTTCCACTTGGTAGGGCATTGATCCGAGCATCGATGACTTTTTTAAAATCTGATGCTGGGGACCCTTCATATAATTCATTAATTAATACAAAATTAAATGGCATATGAGATCCTTGGCGTGAACCATCCGGCGATTGATAATATTTCATTGTAAAAGTTTCGTTTGCATATGCTTCGGACATCATAATTCTAGTTTCACCGCCATGCTCCGCTTGATATTGATCCATTACCTCACGCCATTGATAAATCATATCGTACACTTCGTCCTGCAATCGCTTCCTATTAAAATTTTACCATTTTCAATAAAATGCGTTATTCTCTCACTAAATCTTTTGTATAATCCTTCTTCGTATAACCGTAATCCAATGGATCTCCCTCATTATCAATCGGTTCATCTCGGAAGTCTTCCACTTCGAATAGATGGTTAACCGCATCAACTCTGAATCCAGAAGCACCTTTGTCCATCCAAAATCTCAAAACATTTTTCATTTCGTCAACAACAGGTTGGTGGCGGAAATTCAAATCTGGTTGGCTTTTATCGAATTGATGTAAATAAAAAGCTTTTCGTTGGTCATGCCACGTCCACGCTGACCCATAAAACACAGAATTCTATAAAGAATTACTTTATACGACAACAGAAAACTGGTGCACTTTTCGGAAGGAGTGTTTCAGATTGTTGATAGACTCAAAATCCGAGAGCTTACAATATCAAGGAAAACGTCAATTCCTTTTTCTGAACTTGCTATCCTCTGACCTCTGTCCTTGCCCCACCCCCCACCCACTCCCCCACGAGTCGGAGATGACAAAATAAAGACGTAATATTAGTTCGCAAGGGGAAGAGTGATCAAACGATCTCACTTGTTCGATACTTCAACTAAAGACCTTTGACATACGAATTTTGAGTCTTTATGATTTTTTGTCCGATTTCCGTTAATATATTTACCCAATTGTTAGGTGGTCTTGGTACCCCATCCACAACGATTCCCTCATGCCAGACATAATAATCTCTATATACGGAGTCGTTAGCTGCGGATTTTATAAACCATTCACATTGATCACTTGAGTGATTCGGCACAAAGTCAAGGATAATTTTGATGTCCAATTCTTTAGCTTTTTGAAATAGAAGCACAGCATCTTCCATTGTGCCATATTCTTTCTGAATTGCATAAAAATTCGATATGTCATAACCGAAATCTTTCATCGGCGATTCGAATATAGGACTAAGCCAAGTGCCACCTACTCCAATTTCTTTTAAATGCTCCAACTTCGAGATTATACCTGCAACGAGTTCGTTTCGACTATTTCAATACTTATGGGTTATTAGTCATAACAGACTTCATAATTGAGTGATGAAGATAAATTCAAATTTACCTTGAATATCACCAATGCCATCACCATCACTGTCTTTGAACGATCTGGGATAAATTTGATAGAAAATTGCCGTTTCATACCAGTCCTGAGTACCATGTCTTGGTGACGTAATTATTGCCGCTTGAACTATTGTTGCCAGTATTCCGCTTAAAAAGATAAGACGCCACATTTTCTATGGAAACGATTATGTGATTAAGTTTTTGTTTCATTGTGTTTTAAATAAATTTAAAGTTAATTAATTTTTGCATCGGCTTTTCAACAGTCAATTCATACAAAATTTCTCTTGTTAAAGGTGACTGAATTGCCATCGGTACAAATAAAACCATTTTATTACACAATTGTAATTCGATAAAGTGACAACATCCAAAATTTATAGACTATTAATTTAATGCCCCCGATTACTTTGAAGATTACCTACCGATACCTTTTTATATAAGAACTCAAACGGCGGTACACTATCTTCTTAATAAATTCGATAATACTCAATGTGCGTTTCACATTAGAGTTGTAGCAGTTGATATCAAGTGCAGAATTGTTGTCTAATTATTTAAAGTGGGCTTTATACGCTTAAAAGAGATAATGACCTGTTGTCCTGTAATGTTGTCTGTTGTTTAACATTCGACCATACGAAGGAACACTTCCATTTAATCGTTAATTTAGGCTTTGTGGGAAATGTAAAGATTTCAAGTTGTACAATTAATTATATATATAACCCCAATTTTGTAAAGCTGTGCATATATGCTGTGTATTGGGCTATTTTGAAAGATATTTTTCTGTATACATGGGAGTGTATTGGTTGTGAAGGAAAATATTTTTTCCTTAGTTGGGACGAAAAGTTGCTTTTTGCGGTATGTACGCCAACACACTCTCACTATTACTGAAAAATTTCTTTCAAAATACCCCAATACACACTCGATATGTACTTTTCGCTTGGGCTTCGCCCGCACGTACGTACACATCTCGTGTGTATTGGGGTATGTTGAAATATACTATTTCAGAGAGAGTGTGTTGGCTCACATGCAGCGAAAGTAGGCTTTCGCTCCCTAGTAATGTGAATGCACACCCAAATACATTCTCAAAGGGAGAACATTTAGGCCATCAAAATCAATGGTCTCAGACAAACTTCGGTAGGGCCTTTGACATTTCCTTGAGTAATTTCTATGGATCTTTGAAATTCTTATAGTTATAAAAGAGCACAAAACATTGAATTGTTTGCTCATTTCTATTTATTATTTTCACCTCAAGCAACCCTGCGAAACTTTTAATTCAACACAACAAACAACAAAATATAAACATAACCAAAGTTCTGGGCATGTCTGACAATTTATGGAAGATTTTTTATTTAATTTCGAGCTTTTGGACTCACCCAGGGCCCTAAAACTGAATCTTTACTAGGGCCAAACGTGTTTTTCTACATAAATCGGGTAAATCTTACCAAAAAAATAAACAAAAAGTTGATTGCGGGATTGAATTTGAGCAAAATCGGTTGAAAACTTTCGAAGTTACGGTCGAAAACGTGGTTTTTCAAAGGTTGCTGGAACTTTTTCACTGCGAAATTAGAACGGAAGTCGCTCTTCAAGTTTTGAATGAAAGATATGGACATCAGGACAAATCACGAAAATTAAATTAGTGAAAATCTGTCAAGTCGTTCGGGCTATAGAATCCTTAATGTGGACGCGACCACACACGATATTTGGTGGTTTTTCGTGAATATATCTTTAATTATGAGTTTTTTGTGCATTTTTGCAGAGAAAACATATCCAGGGACCGGTACGTATCAGAATAGATGTGGCACCGACCTAGAGCACTTAGGAGAGGCCTCTGACCCATGCTTCCATGGACAAAAAAGTTTTCCTCTTTTTTCTTTACAACACTGCATAAGAAACCTTATCATTTAAAAAATATTCATGAAAAACCACCAAATATTTAGTAGGGTCGCTTAGCGTGAGTTTGGCCCACACTAAGGACACTACAGCCCGATCCACTCAATACATTATCGCCAATTTAATTTTCGTGATTTTCTGATTCAAAACCTTGAACAGCGATTTCCGTTCTAATTTCGCAGAGATATAAGTGAAAAAGTTCCACCAACCTTAAAAAACCATGATTTTGACCACTTTTTTGACCGTAACTTTGAAAGTTTTCAACCGATTTTGTTTAAATACAATCCTGATATCAATATTTTGATTATCTTTCAGGAAAAAAAAGTTTTTGAAAACCAGATAAGATTTACCCGATTATGTAGAAAAAACACGTTGGGCCCTAGTAGAGACTCAGTTTTAGGCCCCTGGCTGAAAAGATCAAAGGAAAAAAAGTTTCTTCCATAAGTTGTGAGGCATGCCCAGGCCTTTCAAACAAATTTTTTTTTATAAAAATCAGAGATTTACTCGAGTGGCCTTGGGCCGACAGTGCCCAGATTCAATCCCAAAACAGATTTTTCGATTACCTCCGGACCCCCCGCCGGTCATTGTGAAATTAGAAAGATCAATGGCACAAATCAGCAGTCAGCTTCAACAACTAAAATGTGGACACGATGCATCCAACCAAGTCATTGAGAATATTCGCAAGCTAATGGAAAACTTCTAGTCGCTAACGTTGTCAATTAAGGGCCAGGAGAAAGTTGTTCTAATGATTAAAGAATCAACGACACGGATGGAAGCTAACATGCGGGTGATGAACAGAAGGATTGATAAACTAGAACTTGAGTCTACACGCAGCATCCAAACATTACAAATAAATGGAGTACCAGTTGAACACAATGAAGACCTCTATCTCATTGTTTATGAAATTGCAAAAATTATTGCATTATGCATTCAAGATGAACATATTACCAGCGTCACCAGAATCAAACCGCACACTCAAGCTGGCCATTCGATAACTAATGCTGATACTGCATCAATTTCGAAGATGATGGCCACTCCGATATTGGTTACATTTGTATCAATCGCAGTTAAGAATAAGTTTCTTCAACTCGTCCGTAAGAAGCGGTCAATCTTTCTGGATGAAATTGGAAGCACAGGGACGAGGCAAGGAATTAGACACAAAATTTTCATTTTTGAACGGCTTACGCCCGCTTTAAAAAGACTTTACACTAAAACTAAGTTATTTCAGAAGGCTAATAACTTCTACAAATACCTTTGGACAAAAAATGGCAACATATTCTTACGAAAAGAGGACATTTAGAAAATTATCCGAGTATTCGATAACACGGATCTCACCCAGTTGGTGGACGAGGCGAAAAAATTAGATAAAGGAGCTGGAGAGGTGTACAAAGTTATTATCAAACTAGTGATGTCTAATAATTTGTTCTGTGTAAGTCCTAATGCATTAAACCAATATTTTCCTAATACGAGTGAGTGCAATAACTATTTCTTGAACTATGTCCGTCATGAGTTCAGCGGGATATCGGTCCTCCAAATTAATGCCAGAAGTATTAAGAGTATTGATAAAATGGATAAATTTAAAAATTTCTTGGATAGCGTTAACTTTCTAGTTGATGTGATAGTAGTGGGTGAAACATCCTTTACGTATGAAACTGCAAGTTATCATGATATACCATCATATTTCCATTATCCTGCGTGTAGGGACTATAGCAGTGGAGGCGGATTGAGCATCTATATTAGCTCCCGTCTCAAACAAACCTTCATAGGCAAACACGATTGTTTATTTTACTCGGTGACGATAGAGATATCCCTTAAAACTTCTGAACCTAGCCAGGAGAGGATGACGAGGGTAACTGGCTATTAAAGGCCTCCTGAGAATACTGGGCCAAAAAACAACTTACCAAGCTTTTTTCGTCATCTTCAGAGTGTAATGGATGAGTCATCTCGAAAGGATAGCATAATTGTGGATGATATGAACATAGATCTTCTTAAAGTCTCAAACTCTAGCAGTTCGAAATTAAACAGATACATCAACCTTGTTAGCTCGTACGGCTTTCAATTTGCCAACGATATCGTTACCCGCGCAGAAAGTTGTGCTCTTCTCGACCATGTGATAATTAACCCTATGAGGGGAATTTCAATACATAGTCATACGGTTGATGTTAACTTTAGTGACCACTCGGCAATTTTTAGTCATTTTCCACTGCAACCAATAACTGAAGGTGGCACGGCCACTAGGACTAGGACTGACTTTGTGAAAATGAAAGCCTTGATAAGACCTAAGGTGGAGAAAATGTATCATTCATACTATGATGATCCTAATTACATAGTTGACGAGACTTGTTCAGCACTCATAAGTGCATATAATGAGAGCACTACTGTTAGTGAGGGGAGGCGGAAGCGCAAGTGCGATTTCTGCCCTTGGATGAACCATGAGCTCTGAGACAATAAAAAAAATAGTTATAGAAGGCGAGGAGCAGCACGATGATTTACATAAGGCATCAGCATTGAACGGCGTCTTCTCAAAAATAGGTAATAAAATTGCCGGTCGTATAAATAACCCCGGCAGTCCCAACAAATACCGAACAGTTAAGACGTTTTCCAACTCGATATTTCTAGCGCCCGCAACTACAGAAGAGGTTGATAATGTGATCAATAAGCTGAAAGTGTTCAAGAGTCCAGGATACGACGGTATTACGGTCATGACCTTAAAAATTTGTTCGGACTTGGTTTCTCCAGTTATTACTGAGGCGGTAAACTTGTCAATGTTCAAATGTATTTATCCGGAGAGTCTAAAAGTCGCGTCCATAACACCAATCTATAAGGGTGAAACCAAGACTGACCCGTCAAATTATCGTCCGATTTCGATCCTGCCAATCCTTAACAAAGTCTTTGAACTTATTATCTACGCCGGGCTGGTTGGTTTCCTTAACACTAACGATTTCTTCTACGCAAGGCAGTATGGCTTCAAGGAAAAGTCAGGAACACACACAGCCGCTTATGAATTGCTCGACAAGCTTTTAACTGATATTGACAGCGGACTTGTCTCTAGCGCACTATTCCTTGACTTATCAAAAGCCTTCGATTGTGTAGATCACGGAATCCTGTTGTATAAACTTGAGGAAGCTGGGATCAGGGGGGTGCCGCTGTCGTTCTTCAAGAGCTATCTAACAGGCAGGAAACAGTGTGTTACGGTTGACAAATCACGTAGTGAGTTTCTTGATATTAACAAAGGGGTCCCGAAGGTAGCGTTCTCGGGCCAATATTATTTCTAGTTTTCATAAACGATGTACATTCCTTGCCGCTCAGGGGAATGATATCCTTGTTTGCAGATGACTCCGGAGTTTTCTGCTCCAGTCAGACGTACGAGGAAAACGTCGAACAGCTTAATTCTGACCTCGAGTTGCCTAATGATTTTCTTGAGGTTAACAGGCTTACTCTCAACGTTAAAAAAACTTTCGATCGATGTGGAGACATAGAAGCAATATTGAGGACGTAGTTTTGAATGGGCAAGCTGTTGAGTGTGTTAACACATATAAATATCTTGGTCTTGTGATTGATCAGCATCTGTCATGAAAACCGCATATATCGACACTCTGTAACAAAATGCCCGCTGTGAGTAGGGTTTTATGTAAGCTGAAGCGCTTTCTTCCACTTACTGTAATGAAAAGGATTTATTTCGGCCTTGTACACTCTCGGTTGTCGTATTTGATTGGTGCATGGGGAAATGCCAATAAATCAGATCTTAACGACCTCCAGGTTTTGCAGAAACGCTGTCTGAAGCATGTGACGAGACTACCTCAAAGATGCTCAACTGTAGAGCTCTTCAAGGTGCATTACCCTGAAATTCTGAAGGTCCGGAGCCTCTTCGAGCTCAACGTTTGTGTGTGGGATCGTCCCTAAATTACGTAACGCAAAAACATGAGACAAAACATCGAAATCGCATACGAAAATCATCTTTTGTCTCATCTTTCTGCGTTATGTAATTTAGGGACGATCCCCATTTGAACATAATGCTGTTCAAGGCACTACGCACAATTCCATCACGTTTGCTCGTACTGATCACAGGTATAACACAAGGAACAAACCATACTTAAAACCATCGAGGACGAAGTCTAAGCGAGGAGACCACGCTATTACTTCCTTGGTTGTAAGTTGTACAATAAGATTCCGGAAGAGCTCAGAAAATTTAAGCTTCCGGCATTTAGATCTAAACTTAAGTCCTGGCTTTTGGAGGTGCAATATCGCGTCGATGGTCCTTTTATGGGTTAATATTGGTTATTTGCAAAAGGATAATATCAATGCCGAGTCCTGAATTCCTAGTGGAGTATAGTGCTTCAATACCTGGCAGTCATTTCCTAGCCCGTTATCTGTTTGTTTGTTACTCACCAAATCCTCCTTCAACTTAACTATTATATGAATACTTTTTCCACTTGTCTTTTTTTCCAGCCAATAGTTGTTTTCTTGTAGCTGGAATGTTCGATCCATTTTGCGTCCAAAAGTTTGACTTAAGAATTTCTTTCAATAATTCTCATATACTATGCCTTTTTATCTCAACTTTACTTTCAACTTAGTTTTTAGCTGGTTTCTCTTTTCTTTACTTATTTTGTTAAATACTATACTAGTTGAAACAAGCTAACTCTTTCTAGCCTAATTTCTTGCCTAATTTCTAGCTTTTTCTTACTTTTTCTTTACTTATAACTTACTCTATTCTTATTTCTAGTTTTTTTTTTCTTTTAAATTTTTTTGGTTTCTAGTGTCCAGAAGAAGAAAATGTTCTTCTTGGCTTAAAGTACTTTTTGATAATTACTCAAATAAGCTTACATTTTTCCGGGATTAACCTTTAAAGTGCTACGCACAGTGGTAATCCCATATTTCCTATTATTAACGTAAATTGTGAATGAATAAATAAATGAATGAATGAATAAATCCTTTCAGGGAAAAAAAGTTTTTGAAAATCGGTTGAGTTTTACTCAAGTTATCGTGTTGACGGACGGACAGACGGAAATTTTTTTTATTGCTGATTCGTCATCTAAGGACCATGATCGGTGTTCTCCCTCTACTCCCGGGTCGAAAATCGACTGGTTACAAACGTCGTGGTAAACGCATAAGACCCCTTTTCGAAGAACTTCGTTCTTCGTACGGGTCCAAAAAGATGCAAAAATTTTTGTTTTCATGGAAGCATGTATCAGAGTCCTCTCCTAAGTGCTTAATGTCGGTTCTGAATTCTGGACTTCTTAGGGTTGGAGAGGTCCTTAGCGCCGTTGCTCCGTACAGGTTTTTCAATATTGTCCTTTCGACAATTTCCAGTCCAATTTAATGTTGAGGTAATTGTATATACTTAAGAGTTAAGGCAATATTTACTTAGATACGTTCGAGTCTTTTTGTATCATCTTTTCTGTTTCCCACATCTATTCTGATGCTTGCAGGTCCGTTGCATATGTTTTCATTAACTTTAGCTTCTATGAAAATGCACTTTTTATATTGAAAATGATCTTTTTCTAAAGTTTATATCTCCGGATACACTGAACCGATTTTAATGAGAGAAAGACACTTTGCCTTAGAATTTTCCGTATTCCGAAAAATATTTTTCGAGGAGAACCTCACAAGGGCAAAGTCAAAACTTAGCTGCATATGGTTCCGCAGTATGTGGACATGCGTCACGGGCGCGTCGCTAGCCGGCGCTCATGATTTCATTTTAAAGTAACCCGATATGAAGGGGTGTTATTTTAGATGAGCATTTAATTTTAATCCACAAGGTTTTATACACAATGTTGCACATATCTCCAAAAGCTTTTTTTAATTAACCGAACTATGTATTCGTAAAAGTTTTATCAACTTTATGCACGAAACAAGTTCTAAAAAATATTACTTCATTAAATTTTCGCAAACTAGAACTGTACGCTGGCCACGTCAGTCGATTTTAGGTTCAGCCGACAGCCGCCGCCGATTCACTCGGCTTAAGCCGTAGCGGCTGGATAGCTTACCCTTGAAATATAATTTTGTCAAAATTGTTTAATTATTTAATCTTAAACCTTCTTGAAAATCTTAAAAAGGGAACTCATGACACCGTCTATTCTTTGCAATTATTGCGACGAAGTATGCCATACAAAAACAAAATATGCGATGAATAGAAGGCTCCATTGCGAAGAATAGACGGTGTCGTGAGTAAATTTATGGTTTTCAAAAATTTTCATACAACTGCCCGTCAAGAAAAGCGTCAAACTGAAAATGCTGTCTACAGTACCTGACTTGAGTATTGTGTAAAATTACTCACACATAAATATACTTCGAAGACGAATTTGGCAACAAAAAATTCGAAGTTAAACTAAAAAAAACCTTCGAGATATTTTTGTGCTCAATTTCCAATTTTTAATTTACAAACTGTTATAAGAGCTTTTGCATATTTTTGTAATTTCAATATTTTTAAAGGTTAGCTTATAAAAAGGTTATTAAGATTTCACCGTCATATCGTTTCTGAACAAATGGCCATTTAACATCAATATTAACTTCATTTAACTGAAATTGAATTGAAACGAAAAATTCTGCGACTTAATGTTTTGTGAACACTTCTACGAGGGTTGCCTTTTATGTTTCTGGCCTAGGGTACTTCCAGCCCGAAACTGTCGATCCTATTTTAAAATTGACTATTTTTTATGGTTAATTTTCTTAGATCACTTTTATGTAGCGTCAGTGGAGGTGAAGCTATCGACCTCAGTTTCAGACACTCAAAAAACGTGTTTTTTGTTTGTATCATCTGTTGCTTTTCGCTATTAAAATAACACTCCACGAAGTTTGTATTCACGTAATAGTAGATAGCTGACCAATCAAACGTTTTTAACAACTACAGAAGCCTTTGTTCGACAAGTGGTGTGGTAGCTAGCATTTTCGCGGTACAGGTCGATAGGGTGATGATAGTTGATAATCAAATTGCTGTGTACTAATCACAATTGACGACTTTACTATCCTCAAAAGCTATTCAGGCCACTTGTCCTTTAATATTGATGAAAATTGCGTCCATTCCCTTCAAAGCGATTCTATTCTTAACAACTTCAGCTGCGTTCAACTTTTGTCGGAGCACCTAAACATGAAGTTTCTGCATTGTTTCATGCTTATAAGCACAGATTCATGAAACGCCACTAGTGTAGATGTTATTCACTCGCTTGGAAGCACTGTTGTAACATTTCTCTAGTGTTTCTTGACACCAATCGACGAAGGCCTCCCACTGACCTATGCCCACATTAAGCGGTACCCAACAAGAACGAAACTAATTTTATATCCAGATGTCCATCAAAGTTTGTTTCTATGCTAGTCATTTCAATGCCTAAGGTTGACTGAATGTCACAGTATGTCACTTTGCAATCAGCTTCTGTCATATCACGCACAGCTCTGTTGGTTTACTGGAGCAACGACTGATTTTGAATAGCCTCTACAATACTCATCACTTAACGAATCACGAACCTATTCGAAGTCATTGTACCAGCGATTTACTACGGCAAAGGATAGTGCTTCCTCATTGTATAATTGAATAAGTTCATATAACCATACTAGAGAAGATAATTCACGTCTCATATTGTGAAAAAAAATTATACGAAAATTTTCGAGTGTAAATTTTGTTTTCTCATGGAGACGAAATTTTCATAATTCTGTAGATACGCATCCACTGACGCTACATAAAAGTGATCTAAGAAAATTAACCATAAAAAATAGTCAATTTTAAAATAGGATCGGCAGATTTAAGAGTTTCGGGCTGGAAGTACCCTAGGCCAGAAACATAAAAGGCAACCCTCGTAATCAAAAATTAAATATACATCGATGGCATTTAGATAAGGTTACGTTTTAGAAAATATTTACGTTCGCCCCGCACTTTGGCCTCTTTAATGAATATAAATAGACTTTCGCAACCTTCGGCACGAAAATTTTTATACATAACAAATATGAAGAATTGCGTAACGTCCCGTTACTTCCCTGAGGCCATGGTACTAATAAAATAGTCGAGCGCTGAGCGCTCAGTAGAAAATAAAAATGAAATTTTTATGCAAATACAGAATTGCATAACGTCCTGTTACTTCCCTGAGGCTATGGTACTAATGTAATTGTTGGGCGCTGAGAGCTCAGTAGAAAAAAAATGAAATTTTTATGCAAATGTAAAGAACTCGTCGAAACCCCCGCCCCTAGGGGCTACGCAGGCTTTATTATTTTCGCTTGTTCTATTCAGAGAGCCAAAGCAAATAATGTTTCGCTTTAAATAATGATACGTTATGTTGAAGGTCGTTATATCACTTCGTTGATATCACCGCTAACTAAAATAGAAGTGGGCGCGAATTGCACTATAAATCAAAATACTTTCTTTGCCGCCACTTCCCCTGTATTCAACGTTCACCATATTCAACGCTCATCGTATTCCACGCTCACCGTATGTAACGTTCACCGTATTCAACTTCCCCCGTATTCCACTTCCTCAGTATTCAACGTTCCCCGCATTCCACGTTCCCCGTATTCCACGTTCCCCGTATACCACTTCCCCCGTATTCCACTTCCCCGCATTCCACTTCCCCTGTATTCCACTTCCCCCGTATTCAACGTCCCGCATTCCACTTCCCCCGTATACCACTTCCCCGTATTCCACTTCCCCCGTATTCAGCGTTCCCCGTATTCAGCGTTTCCCGCATTCAGCGTTGCACTTGCCACGTACTCTACTCTGACACTTCCCCGACCAAATCTCTAACACAACATTTTGTGACTGACTTTTGGCCGATTTTCAATTTTGACCCGTTTTTTACCCGTTTTCTCGACGTTTTGGACCATTCCCCACAACATTTCAAAAAGTTTTTTTTGCTCCTCAGTTTAAACGCAAAAATAACGGGATTGTGACCGACAGACAAATAAATAAATTGACACATAAACAGACAAACTTTAGAGGTGTATAATTAGTAATTGCGTAACGTCCCGTTACTTCCCTGAGGCCGTGAAAATTGTAGAGGGCAGGGCGCTCAGTAGAAAAAAATGAACGTTTTATGGAAATAGTAAAACTTGCGTAACGTCTCGTTACTTCGCTGAGGCCGCCATCGTACTAACAAAATTGTTGAGCGCAGAAAAACAAAATGAAAATGAAATTTTTATGCAAATATAAAGAATTACGTAACGTTCTGTTGTTAAAGTTGTTGAGCCCTGAGCGCTCAGTAAAAAACAAAGTAAACATAAATTTTTTATGCAAATACAAACACTTGCGTGTATACACTTACCATTTACTACCGTGGAGCCATATGGTACTTACAAAATTGATGAGCGCTGAGCCGAGAGGTGCGGAAGTTGTCTTATATTCATTTGCGAGGCGAAAGTACCTATCTAGTTCCCATCGATGTATATTTAATTTTTTATTAGAAGTGGTCACACAACATTAAGTCGCAGAATTTTTCGTTTCAATTCGATTTCAGTTAAATGATGTTAATATTGATGTTAAATGGACATTTCTCCAGAAACGATATGACTTCGACATCTTAAAAATGAATTTCAGCTAACCTTTAAAAATATTCAAATTACAAAAAGACAAAAATATCCAAAATTTTGTAAATTCAAAATTGAATATCAAATATCTCGAAGCTTTTTTGTATATTACAAAATTTGTCTTCGATACATACACTTTAATTTTAACAAATGTTGACTATCGTCAACAGAAATATTTTTATATTGAAAAAAAAATTAAATATTAAAGAAAAAATGTTTGATCTCAAGGAGATTCTTTCTGTAATTTGTTTCTTGCAATAAAGAAAATGCACCCTTAGCCAAAAGTAGCTTCCATTTAAGTGTTGAAAAGACAATTTTCAATTATATCTCCATCCGAAAGTTTTTTTTTGTTTTTGAAAAATTAAAAGGACAATACTACCAAAGTTTGGGGCGCAATACGCTAGCTTTTGTAATGTTAAGCCAATTCTAAGAAAAACGAGAAGTTCATTGAGTTGCGCCTGTCATCATAAAATGCTCATTTTTCTCAAAACAGGCTGAATTTTATCAAGTTACAATTCAATTGTCTAAAAAAGCAAACTTAATTGGGGTCAATTGCAATCGAAGGGAAAACTTGTTCGTTAGATACAGCCATCGAACGATTTTAACACTTCAGCCGCCGCCGATTTCCGTCGGCGTCAATTCCGCCGCCGATATCATCGGCTAAGATCGTTCTATCTCAAACAACAGTTTTTCACTCGAAACTAAATTTTCATTAGAATTATTTTATTGTCATTCTGACTCCATACAGGATGAATAGCAATTATAAAAAAGAATCGACAAACTTTAAAGAAATCCAAGAAGCAAAACTGCCAATTTGTTATGATTCGTAAAAACTAAGAAATGAACTTACTTTTAGTATTCTGCCGTGTACGCTGGCAGTAACTCACTTAATGAACTTTTCCTCGGAAATCTACCAATCGTCCTCACGTTGTTTATCACGTTAAACCTATCGATATTTTATCACTGGACGGAGATAATCAATCCCACGTATTCGAACATAGAAACTTGTCATCATTATTTTTATGAAATTTGTTAACCTTGATGAATGAGACTCGGAATGAGATTATTAAAAGTACGTAATCTAGTTAGGGAATTTTATTTGACGTACAATTTTGCAGATCTTTCAAACTGAATTCCCAATAAATAGGTGTGATGAGTCAATAAGTTGTAGCTAATACTATTTTATTACCCGGAAGTAGTGGGGGAGCATCAATCATGGTCTTTAGATGACGAATCAACAATAAAAAAAATTTCCTCCCGTCCGTCCGTCACCGCGATAACTTGAGTAAAGCTCAACCGATTTTCAAAAACTTTTTTTTAAAGGTAATTGACAAATCTTTTATAGAATTGAATCTGGGACCTGTCGGCCGCCGAGCTAGAACCGTTGAGGTGGTTTTTGGTCTTTTGTACATAACTCGAGTTCCGATTTTAATAAACTTTTTTTTGTTTGAAGGGTTGGGCATGCATGACATGCATGAGGAAAGTTTTTTAATTTTAAGCTTTTTGTCTCAGTCAAGGCCCTAAAACGGAATCTCTACTAGGGCCCAACGTGTTTTTTCTTACCTTATCTTATCCGATTTTCAAAAACTTTTTTTCCTGAAAGATAATCAGAAAATTGATTACAAGAATGAATTTTGCCGAAAACTTTTGAAGTTACTTTTACCATAACGTGATTTTTTGAAGGTTGATGGAATTTTTCACTTATATCTCAGAGAAAATTGAACGGAAATCGCTCTTCAAGGTTTTGTATGAAAGATGTGGACATCAAAAATCCAAGAAAATTAAATTAGTGAAAATCTGTTGAGTGGTTCGGGCTGTAGAGTCCTTAGTGTGGACCCAACTCACGCTACGCGACCACATACGATATTTAGAGACTTTTCGCGAATATTTGTTTAATTATGAGGTTTTTTTGCGGTTTTGCAAAGAAAAAAGATGAGAACACTTTTGTTCATAGGAATGTGGATCAGGGGCCTCTCCGAAGTGCTTTAGGTCGGTTCTAAAATCGGCCCCAGTGTAATTTTTTTTAAATGTTGAGATTTTTTTGAGGATTTATAGAAGTTTTTGCGCTGTTTCTTCGGACGGATTTTTAAATATTGCCCTTTCGGCAATTTCCAATGCAATTTAATGTCGACGTAATTTCATGCACTTAAGAGTTGAGGCAACATTTCGAATCTTTTCGAATCTATTCTGTTTGACACATTTATTCTAATGCGTACGGGTCCCCACGATATGTTTAGACCCGTAAAAAGAACGAAGTTCTTCGAAAAGGGGTCTTATGCGTTTACCACGACGTTTGTAACTACCTTAATTTCAACCAGGGAGTAGGGGGAGCATCGATCATGATCTTTAGATGACGAATCAGCAATAAAAAAATGTCCGTCCGTCTGTCCGTCACCGCGATAACAAGATATCAGAGTCATCAGCGAAGCCCAGCAATTGACTGGATTTGGTGAAAATGGTGCTGCTGGTGTCGAGGTCCATGGTTCTCACTGCTGCTTCAAGGGTCAAATTAAAAAGCAGCGTCGCGAGCGGATCACCTTGACGTAGTCCTTCCTCAATGTCGAAAGCGTCTGACAATTTGCTTCGGATTCTTACTCGGCTGTTAGCTCCATCCATTGTCAACTTTGTTAGCGAGATTAGTTTTTTGGGAACCCCTAATTCCTCCATCACTCTCCATAACTTCCTCCTGTTGACACTGTCGTATGCGGCTACGAACAAATGGTGTATTTCCACGTTGTACTCCTTACACTTCTCCAAGATCTGTCTAATGCTAAACAGCTGGTCCGTTGTTGAACGACCTACACGAAAACCACCTTGATATTCACCAACAGTAGATTCCATGTATGGAAGAAGGTTTGTATAGAATATTCGCAAATATCTTGTAGGCGATATTCAAAAGCGAAATTCCGCGATAGTTGCCACACTCCAATTTGTCGCCTTTCTTGTACAAAGGGCAGATGATGCTTGTCTTCCACTCTCCCGGCAACTCCTCGACATTCTAGATGCGCTTGATGAGCTCGTGCAATCTCAATACATAATGCGTTACCACCGTGCTTGAAAAGTTCTCCAGGTATGTTGTCGGTTCCTGGGGCTTTGAAATTTTTGAGCTTTAAAATTTCATGCTCTACTTCATGTAGCGTTGGTTCTGCAATATGTGGCTGCGCGGTCTGAAATGGTAAGTTGTTGTTGGTGTCGTTTCGGTTCGGTGGTCTGTTCGGGTTCAGCAGTTCACTAAAGTACTCCGCCCATCGTCTGATGCACCTTTCCTCATCTGCTAAGACCAACCCATCCTTGTCCTTGCACAATAAAGGTTGTTGACTGTGACCTTTCCTCGATTCGTTTACCTTCCGGTAAAAATTCCGTGTCTCTTTTCGATTACCAGACCTTTCAATTTCGATTAAAACTTCCTTGTCATGTTGTCGCTTTTTTCTTCGGAATAGTTTTTTCTCGAAATTTCTCTTCGAACGGTACTCTGCCATGCCAGCTCGAGTGCATTTATTTAGATATCTCGCTTAAGCCGCATTTTTGTCATCCAGTGCTTTTCTGCATTCGTCATCGAACCAGTCATTTCTTTTCTTTCCCGTTCTCGTTCCTATCGTCTCTGCTGCGGCTTGCTCTACGTTTCGTCTAATTTGATTCCATGCATCGTCTACGTTTCGTTGTTCGATTTTCATTCCGTCAATAATTTTCTTCTCCAAACTATCCACATATTGTCGTTTAATATTTTCGTCTTGCAGTTTCTCGACGTTCCACTTTTCCAATGCCGGCTGTCGATTGTGTGAAATCGAAACTCGAGCCCTAACAACCACCTTTACCAAGTAGTGATCTGAATCGATGTTCGGTCCCCTACAACTTTTGACATCCAAAACATTCGAACAGTGACGCCCATCTATCAACACGTGGTCAATCTGGTTTTTGGTTCGTCCATCAGGTGATACCCATGTCGCTTTGTGGATGTCTTTATGTTCGAAATAGGTACTGCAGACAACCATGTTCCTTGACGCTGCGAAATCAATTGCCAACGTTCCATTTTTGCTTGTCTTTTCGTGGAGGCTATATTTACCAATAGTGGGACGGTAGTAGACTTCGCGACCTATCTTGGCATTCAAATCCCCAAGTATGATTTTGATGTCTCGATTCGGTGCTCCATCATACACTTTCACCAGTTTCTCGTAAAATAGCTCCTTCGCTTCATTATCTTTTTCCTCCGTTGGAGCGTAGACGTTAATAAAAGTATAATTGAAAAATTTTCCTCTTATCCGTAGAGTGCATATTCGTTCGTTGACAGGAGTGAAACCAATCACCGCGTTTCTGGCTCTACCGAAGACAATGAAGCCTGTTCTGTATCCTCTTGGGCTGTCGTTGCTCTTGCCGCTGTAATAAAACGTAAAGTCTCTACTAATCATAGAATCCTTCCCAGGCCATCTAGTTTCCTGTACTGCTGTAATGTCAAGTTTAGTCGCCCTTAGCGCACTAGTGAGTGATCTCAACCCTCCTGGCCGTAACAGGGATCTAACATTCCATGTTCCTAATTGTAAATCGTTGTCCTTTTTCCGTTGCCTAAGTCGTTGCCGTTTATCCAGTCCAATCCGAGGCTCTGTTGTTGAATTCATAACCATATTGTCTTTTTTTTGAGTGTGGTATGGTGTCTAGCCACACGCACAACCCACTAATTCGATTCCTCTCTGACCCGTGGGCAAGTCACCAGGTAGCACTCTTAAGTTTAGCACAAAACTCCGAAGAGAATTGAGGTCCCGCGGACTTTGACGTGGACGTAAAAAGAGCACTTGATAGTTAGACAATTGCACGCCTGGCACATGACACGGACTACCACGCTCCGCTCATATGCAATCAGGCGCTACCCTATCTAACTACCCAATCCCAAGTGTCTTCAGTGTGGGCCAAACTCACGCTACGCGTCCACTTACGATATTTGGTGATTTTTCGTGAATATTTCTTTAATTATGAGGTTCTTTTGTGCGGTTTTGCAGAGAAAATAGATACAAACATTTTTATTCACGGCACTATGGGTAAGGGGCCTCTCCTAAATGCTCTAGATCGGTTCTAATGGGCCATAATGCAATTTTTTTTTAATTTTGAGATTTTTTTGAGGTTTTAGAGAGGTTTTTGCGCTGTTTCTTCGGACGGGTTTTTCAATATTGCCCTTTCGGCAATTTCCAATCCAATTTAATGTCGACGTAATTTCATGCACTTAAAAGTTAAGGCAACATTTCGAATCGTTTTGCAACATCTATTCTGTTTGCCACTTAATTTGGGATTTGAATTTATGCAAAATCGGTTAAGAGCTTTCGAAATTACAGTCAAAAAAGTGGTCAAAAACGTGGTCTTTTAAAGGTTGGTGGAACTTTTTGACCTATATCTCTACGAAATTAGAACGGAAATCGCTCCTAAAGGTTTTAAATAAAAGATATGGCCATCAGAAAACCACGAAAATTAAATTTGTGAAAATCTGTTGAGCGGTTTGGGCTGTAGAGCCTTAGAGTGGGCCCAATTCACGTTACGTGATCTTACAAGAGATTTAGCGGGTTTTCGTGAATATTCCTTTGATGATGAGGTTTTTTGTGCAATGTTGTAGTAAAAAAAGTGGCGAACTTCTTTGTTTGGAAGTTTGGACCAAACGCCTCTCCTAAGTGTTCTGGGTCGATTTTAAGATCGGCCTAAGTGCAATTTTTTCAAAAAAATTTCAAATTTGTTTTTTTAATGTTGGGCTTTTTTTATGGATTCAAAAAGATTTTAATACCGTTTCTTCGGACGGGTTTTTCAATATTGCCCTTTCGGCAATTTTCAATCTAATGTAATGGCTACATAATTCCATGCAATCAAGAGTTAAGGCAATATTTACTTAAATACGTTCGAGTCTTTTTCTAACATCTATTCTGATGTGTACGGGTCCCCTGCATATGTTTTAATATTAAATAAAATTTTGTACATAACTCGAGAAAATCTCTTTCAATTGTCAAATTTCTTTGATTTATTACCTCTCAAATAGAAAAAGAATCAACAATATCAGTTAAGATTTATCCAATTTATGTAAGCAAACACTTTGGGCCTAGGTAGAAACTCATTTTTAGAGTCCTGACTGAGGCCAAGGGCTTCTAATCAAAAAATTTTCTGGCATAAAACGGGAGACAGTCCTAGACCTCTCGATCAAACAAAATTTGAGAATCGGAAGAGATTTTCTCGAGTCAAGTACAAAAAACATGAAGAGCGCTAGCAGAGACTCTTTTTTAGTGCCCTAGCTATATCTTAGGCCCAAATCTCAAAAAAATCTCTTCTACTAATTGTTGGGCTTTCATAGAAATGTCGATTTAAAAAACAATTATGAAAATCGGAAAAGATTTACTCGCGTTACAAAAAACACGTATGGCCCTAGAATAGACTCGGTTTTAGTGCCTCAAGGAATCAAATTTAAAAAAGTTTCTTCTATAAATTGTCGGCCATAACCAGATCTTCAAACAAAGAAACAATTATGAAAATCGGAAAAGATTTACTCGAATTATATACAAAAGACCAAAACCCACTTAAACGGCCCTAGCTCGGCGGCCCTTAGGCCGACAATGTCCAGATTATATCCCGTGTGAAGATATTTCGATTTCCTTTCAGGGAAAGAAAAGTTTTTGAAAATCGGTTGAGTTTTACCCAAGTTATCGCGGTGACGGACGGACGGCCATTTTTTTCATTGCTGATTCGTCATCTAAGGGCCATGATCGCCCCCCCCCCTTCCTACTCCACCGTCGAAATTGGGGTGGTTATAAACGTCGTGGTAAAGAAGGGACAAGGACTTGCGTCACATTTCCCTTTTAAAAGGGTTTTTGTTGTGATGTCAGTAGTTTTGGAAGCAATTGAAACCGATTAACCCAAAAATATAAAAAAAACCTGATGGAAGTTGAAAAGTGCTAGAGAAATCCACAAAAATATTAAGGATATCCCCTAAACCTAGAAAGCTCGATTAGATGACCTGACTCATGTCGAGAGTAACCGAAAAATATCAAAAAACCTGATGGAAGTTGAAAAGTGCTAGAGAAATCCACAAGAATCCCATAAACCTAGGAAGCCCCATTGGATGACCTCACTCATGTCGAGAACAATCGGAAAATATCAAAAAACCTGATGGAAGTTGAAAAGTGCCAGAGAAAGCCACAAGAATCCCATAAACCTATTAAGCCCCGACCGTGACACTCACCACACACATTATTTTATATGGGATTTGTATGGGAGCGTCCAGGAGGCCTAGCGCCCAAACGAGGCCGGTGAACCCATTTTTTTAAAATTTTAGATGGCGTTGAATGCGTATCCGAAGTTTCCTGCAAAATTTAAAGAAAATGTGACCGCCAGTTTTCGAGAAATCGCCAAAAAAGTCGTTTTTCATATAAATGGCTCTGAAACTACTTACTAACTAACTAACTAACGTAGGATATAATTCATTTTCTTTGGCTTCTATGAAGCAACGCATTTAGTATGGAAAATGACGATTTTCAAATCTTCGGATCCACTGGACCGATTTTAATGAGTAAAATCTCGATTTCAATTAAATTTTTACGTAGAATCCGATAAACTAAGTGTCAGGGGGGTACGACGCAAGGGAAAAAAGTCAAAACTTAGCTGTATATACGGTTCCGCAGTCTACGAAAAAAAAAATTCTGATTTTTTTGATCGTATGGGGACTTGCGTCAGGGGCGCAATGCTACCGCGCGCCCATGATACATTTACTATACAAATGGATCTACGCTTCAAAATTCGATGCAAATCATTGTATGAATAAACAGACGAATTGTTAAAGCACTGGGTTCCATATGCGGCAGGTCGGTGTATTATCTAAAATCTTGGTCGGCACAATTAAATAATAATAAAAAAGAAGGCACAATAAACAAAAATAATATTTCAAATAATTTAAGTGGAGGGTCAATGTTAACATTGTATCGCATTCAAATTCACACAATAAATGACAGACAAAATAAGTGGGCAAAAAAAAGTAGGCAAAAATATTGACGTTTCGGCTCTCCCTCTGGTGAGGAAATGTGACGTTTTTGGTCCGCTTGAACATTAAAGATATTTCGTTTACCTTTCAGGGGAAAAAAGTTTTTGAAAATCGGTTGAGTTGACGGAGAAAATTTTTTTTGCATTTCTCTTTTATTTATACCGTGAAACGAAAAAGTAACCAACTCCCGGGTCGAAATTCGACTGGTTACAGTCTTCGTTCTTCGTACGGGTCTAAAAATACGTTAAGAGTTTGGACGCTTCGTATTGAATTCGTACGGGTCTGGCGTTTCTCAGTTAAAATAAATGTTTCACACAAAAGCACAACGGAGCATTTCGTTTGCTTCGTGTATTGCTTTAAATAGAAAATCTGACCATATTTCCATATTGTATGATTCTTTAACAACCTTACCAAACTCACCTACCGGCTAAATACGACAAACAATTTTATTTCGAATTTCTAGTTTCAAAAATACTCATTAGGGCGTTAACATTAAACTACCTTTGTAACAGTTGTATTGGCGTCCATCGAACAAAGATCATGGCCCCACGGTAGTAAGGGGCCGTGACGCAAGTCATACACGCCAATAAATTTACAAGAAATTTTTTCGTAGACTAAGGAACATATATATACAGAAACTTTTTGACTTCCCCCCAGTGTGACGTACCCCCCGGAAAATATTTTCCCGGATTCTACGCAAAATTTAAGGCCGAAATGCCTTTTTACTCATTAAAATCGGTTCAGTCGATCCGAAGATACCAATTAAACAATATTGCTATTTCCTATGGAAACGGACCCAAATCGAATATTTTTAGACCCGTACGAACAACGAAGTTCTTCCAAAAGGGGTCTTATGCGACGTTTGTAACCAATCGAATTTCGACACGGGAGTAGGGGGGAGCACCGATCATGGTCCTTAGATGACGAATCAGCAATAAAAAAAAGTCCGTCCGTCCGTCTGTCAACACGATAGCTCAACCGATTTTCAAAAACTTTTTTTTCCCTGAAAGGTAGTCAAAAAATCTTTTATGGAATTGAATCTGGGCATTGTTGGCTCAAGGGCCACCAAGCTAGGGCCGTTTAAGTGAATTTTGGTCTTTTGTACATAACTCTAGTAAATCTTTTCTGATTTTCAATTTTTTTTTGTTTGAAAGACCTGGGCATAGCCGACAATTTATGGAAGAAACTTTTTGAATTTGAGTCCTTGGACTTAGCTAGGGCACTAAAATCGAGTCTCTGCTAGGGCTCCATGTGTTTTTTGTTCATAACTCGGGCAAATCTTTTCCGATTTTCATAATTTTTTTTTTTGTTTGAAAGACCTGAGCATAGTCGACAATTTACAGAAGAAACATTTTTGAATTTGAGTCCTTGGACTTAAATAGAGCACTAAAATCGAGTCTCTGCTAGGGCTCTATGTATTTTTTGTCCATAACTCTTGCAAATCTTTTCCTATTTTCATAAATTTGTTTTTGTTTGAAAGACCTGAGCAGGGCCGACAATTTATGGAAGAAACTTTTTTGAATTTGAGTCCTTGGACTAAGCTGGGGCAGTAAAAACAGGTCTCTGCTAGGGCTCTAAGTGTTTTTTGTACATAACTCGAGTAAATTTTTTCCGATTCAAATTTTTTTTTTTGTTTGAAAGATCTAGGCATGACCGACAGTTCATAAAAGAAACTTTTGCCTGTGCTTAGGGCTGAAGTGGGCCATGTCGGTCCTAAGGTCGGCCCTAACCAAAAAACAATTTTTTTTGCTATGTTGCAGAGGAAATTGAGGGAAACATTCTTGGCTATGGCATTGTGTGTCTGAGGCCTCTAGGTCGGTACTAAGGTCGACTCTAGCCCAAAAAATGGTTTTTTCTACGTTGTGGAGAAAATTGCGTAGAACATTTTTCTATATTTGGGGGTCAATTTTGTTCTTTCGGAAAGGTTTTTTTACACCGTTTCTTCAGACGGGTTTTTCAATATTGCCCTATCGGCAATTTCCAATACAACTTA
This sequence comes from Pseudolycoriella hygida, assembly GCA_029228625.1. Lineage (NCBI taxonomy): Eukaryota > Metazoa > Arthropoda > Insecta > Diptera > Sciaridae > Pseudolycoriella > Pseudolycoriella hygida. The sequence continues at coordinate 191,551,760 of CM055403.1, read as the reverse complement.
GTATCGACGCAATTTCATACACTTAAGAGTTAAGGCACTATTTACTTATAAATGCGTTCGAGTCTCTTCGCAACATCAACTCTGTTTGCCGAGAGTTAGAAAGTTGGTTCCAAAGGCGTAGTTATAGAGAATTAAATTTAAGCGAAAACGTGTTTCAGAGTTTTGGGCAAATATGGCCCAATCCTGGTATATGGCCACTTCCATAATTAGGCAGGATGTCCCAAATCTCCAGAACTATGAGAGTTAGAAAGTTGGTTCCAAAGGCGAAGTTGTAGAGAATTAAATTTAAGTGAACACGTGTTTCAGGGTTTTGTGGAAATATGGCTCAATCCTGGTATATGGCCACTTCCATAATTAGGCAGGATGAACCAAATCTCCAGAACTTTGAGAGTTAGAAAGTTGGTTCCAAATACGAAGTTGTAGAGAATTAAATTTAGGCGAACACGTGTTTCAGGGTTTTGGGGAAATGTGGCCCAACCCTGGTATATGGCCACCTCCATAATTGGGCAGGATGACGCGAATATCCAGAACTATGAGATTTTTAAAAATTGGTTCCAAAGGCGAAATTGTAGAGAATTGAATTTTAGCGCACACAAGTTTCATGGTTTTGGGAAAATATGGCCTAATCCCGGGATAACGCCACTTCCAGATTCCAGAGGCATGATTCATACCTCTAAAACTATGGCATCTAGAAAGTTAGTTACAAACTTACAAAATTACTGATATCCGCAAAAAAACCTCTTACAGAGGAGGTGTGACGCAAGTCTTTATGTATTTTAGCCTTTACCAGTTACAAAAGTTCTGATATCAGAGGGGGGTGACGCATTAAGCTTCAATTCGCAAAAAAAAAATTTTAAACAATATTACGTTGAGTTCAAAAAATTGCTTCACAAACAGGGTTCGAAAATCAAAATCAAATCTAAATTATGTGAAATCAAATGAAATGATGATCACGGTTCTCTAACGTGAACATCAAATCATTTGATTTCGTTGGACAAAATAAATTGAACTTCAAAACCACAAATCTGAAGTTCAGCACGAAAAATTGAAGTTCAATTTTTATTGTTTGGACTTCAAGTGCAAAAAAATAAACATCAATTTCAGATGTCTGATGATTAATACCTAATATTTGATGCTCAATTTTTCGGATCGAAGTTCAACCAGAACGTTTAGCAAACTTTTATTGCCTCATAATGTGAAAGTGTTTAGCAGATATTTTTGATTTGTCAAGGCAAACTACTATAACTTAATCCACGCCTTCAGAGAACAGCTGATTGGCGAAAATCGATTGTCAGTACCGTTTCTCCAGCTAAATTTTGTATGTAAAGTTTCCCCGCCTGGTACTGACGTTTTCTTTCGCCTAACTTTTTCTATAGAAATATTTTTCGTCAATTTCGCTCTGAAATCCTGGATTGAAATTAAATTCATTGAAGATTCTAAGTGAAGTGTATGACAAAGTATCGTCCGAGGTACACATGCATTACGTAATGTAACAACGGTTCGAAATTCGATCTGAAAATTAAATGTGTCGGGTTAGTTCAAATGGTTAGAGCAACGACCGGAGATCGAAGAGATGCCGTGATTCGATTCCCGGCTCCGACGCCAACATTTATTTATTTTTCAGATCTAATTTGATTTCGCTTACATGGTATCTAATAACTACATTTCATCATTTTCCGTCAACTTATATTCAATGCGAAAATTATTCCAGAACAGTTTTAATTTAACACCAAAAAAACCATTTTGTTTACATTGTTTCTGTAGAAGACATGTGACAGCGCCATATTTACAAAACTTTCTATATATATATATATATATATATATATATATATATACGTATACGTATATATATGTATATATACAGTTTCGAATGCATTTTCGACCATTGTATCCTTCGTAGTAGAAGAAAATAGTGTTGTCACATGAAAATCCATTTGTTGTGGCAAGGCCGTAAGAAAGAGAATATGATTGATGTGTTCGCAAAGCTCCCCATGCAACTTTTCGTACTCGGTAATAGCATCCTTTCGAAACGACACAATACATATCTATTGCAATGCAAGACAATTATCATATGCAGATAGGCTAAAAGTTATATGTTTCTAATACATCTAATACATGTTCTCGTTCTAAATTTCATTTTACATTTGTAATTTGTGTCATACAGAACATTTTCCTACGAAATCAGAAATCATTTTGGATATCTTGATGATCAAATAATTAGCGAAATAAATCAAAAAAATCAAAATCAAATAATTGTACATAATAATCAAATCACAAAACTTGAACATCAAAAAGATAGTATTGATAGATGTTCAATACATCGAATCGAAAATGAAGTAGAAATTGAACATCAAATTTTTAAATGAACTGCAATCCGACTTTTTTTGAACTTCAAACGTTGAACATCAACACAAATTTTATTAAATCATCGTCTGACAAAATCAAATAAAATTTTTTGAACTCTGGTCACAAATGCCAGACCCACCAGCGGAAAAATTTTTCAACACTTTCAGTTTTTACACGCAAAAATTTAAATTTACCCTAAACGATGCAATAAGAAATAAAAGTCAAATTTTTGCAGCGTAAAAACTGAAAGTGTTGAAAAATTATTCCGCTGGTGAGTCTGACATTTGTGACGCAATTTTTTGAACTCAACGTAATTTTGTTTAAAATTTTTTTTGCGAATCGAAGCCAATGCGTCACCCCCCTCTGGTATCAGAACTTTTGTAACTGGAAGAAAATAGTTTTACCTTAGATGCTTAATGCGTCACACTTTTCTGATTTCACAACTTTTGTAAGCAAACATAAAGACTCACGTCACTACTCCTGTGTAAGAGGTTTTTTTGCGGATAACAAATTAAAAAAAATATTTCCTTAGGGTCTAATATATCTCCAGTTTTTTTCCTTGCAGCCTGTATGTGTTTTTCTTTCTCCTCCATTTTGTTTGGTATTTGAAATGGGGCTAAACAACTAATCCCAACGAATTTGTTATTTGATAACCAATTCTAAATAATTGTGTAACAGGCAGACCTATTACCCTTTTTGAGATGAATTCGGATCTAAAAATATTTACATCAAAACCAATTTGGAAAACGGAAGAAGGTAAGTGAATCAACAAATATACCTATACGAAATGGAAGAAGGAAAAGAGTCTGGTTGTAACACAACCCACATACTCGAAACGGAAATTCAATGTTTAATGTTGATGGTTTGTACTCGAGTAAATCTATTCCGATTTTCATAAAAAAATTTTTTGTTTGAAAGGTCTGGGCATGCCGGACATTTTATGGAAAATTTTTTTTTGAATTATGAGCTTTTGGTCTCAGCCAGGGCCCTAAAACTGAATGTCTACTAGGCCCCAACGTGTTTTTTACATAAATCGAGTAAATCTTATCCGAATGTCAAAAACTTTTTTTCCTCAAAGCTAATCACTAAATTGATTACGGGATTGAATTTGGGCAGAATCGGTCGAAAACTTTCGAAGTTACGGTCGAAAAGGTGGTTTTTCGAAGGTTCGTGGAGCTTTTTCACTTATATCGGGTTTTTCAATATTGCCCTTTCGGCAATTTCCAATCCAATTTGATGTCGACGTAATTTCATGCACTTAAGAGTTAAGGCAACATTTACTTAGATACGTTCGAGCCTTTTTGTAACGTCTATTCTGATACGTACGGGTCCCTGCATATGTTTAATGCACTTTTTGCCTGTTGGGTGATACTACGAGTTTTTTTACTCCATTTACGATGCACTTTTCAAAACGCATCCAAAATTTTCGTCTTTCCGACCTCTTTAAAATTTGTGCGTTTTGAGCGTTTTCATTGATAAATATTTCCAAAATTTGAACCCTACAGAGTTTCAAAGACGTAGTTTATCAATAAATGTCCTATGTTACTCTGTTTTCTACATTTACATCGGCCCCCTAAATAGTCCCCCTCGAAAGTGGATGGTCATTGTCACTCGAGCACATAACGCCATTGAAGCGATGTTTACGTTGATCCAATATATCTGGCCCAATATAATCATCGGTTGATTGTGTCTGATTGAAAGAAATTTCTACCGAGATAAGCAAAATGTCTTTATTAATGTGTCAAGAGATAAAGAAATCGTTGAACATAATATAAACTTTACCCATTAGGACTTTTAATAAGTTAATATGTGCAATCAAATGACTCATTCAATGTCTTGTTTTATTGTTCTATTGTGATTGATATATACTTGATATAAAATTGACTTATAAGACGCAATGATTACGACTTTGAAGTGGCTCGATAACTAGTCACATTTTTAATTAGATAATCCATTATTTGCGTAACAGCTTTTTAGACTATATTGCGAAAAGAAACTACTGAAATGTCGAGCACACAGATTGACCGACAGGATGCACTTCAACAAGTTGATAACTTATTCACTTTATTACTCATAATATTTTTATAATACTTAGAGCTATAAGTACAGCAAGTATGGATGAAGCATTTAATTTTGTTGAGCTACATTTCGTGTAACTAGCAATTGATGCCTTGAGAACCAGAGCGTCGTAGCCATCCATCTCAATATTTGTACTTTGTACTCTGTCCCTGAAAACGGAGCTTCAGTCCCGTGCAGAATGTTTAAAAAATTAGGTTAGAAGATTTTTCCAAAATCGTTACAAAAACTTTAGCAACATGAATGAAAATAGTAGATTATGCACCTCTTGCCAAAATTGTTATTTTTACGTGTGGTGCCGAAGGCGTGGGTCATAACGCCTCACGTCAAAATAACAATTTTGGCAAGAGGTGCATATTATGCTATTTTATCTATCGAGAACAGATATATCCGAGATAAGTAAATTTGCCTTAGAGGGATAAGTTCGAGATTGTCGTTCTAGATAGATAAATGTTTTTATTGCATTCGCGCGGTATTTCCCCTTGAAAATTATTAATCTAGTAATATAAAAGAGAAATTATTAATCGCTGACAATGAAATTTGCCGTTCTCCTGTTTGTTTTCTTTTTTTCGCTCATACAATAAAGCATCATATTGCCATTTGAGGGGAGATCTCGGCAAGCCTCGATTGTCATACTATTATCTCTGATGCAAGTTATTATATTAGACTCGATATAAAGTTAATCGCGCAAGATTTTCTTATAGCTCCACTTTACGATTTCTTTAGATGTTGCCAATTTCAGCTTTCATTCGATGTTAATTTACTTCTAGATGGCAAAAAAAATCTTCTAAGCTCTTTACATGATTCTCACCCATGGCGATGTTTAGATAATTCTCCTGAGGCGACGACTGTTAGTGGATTCGGTATATTCAAAAATATATTACTTAAATCAAGCGACACGACTGATGAATCCAAATTCACAATAACCACATAAGAAGGATATCCTGGTAGCTCTCTACAAAAATGTTTGAAAATAGAAGTTTAGCGTTCCATATTTGGGAAAATTATCTGAATTTCTTGTCAATATGATAATTTCAAACATGACATGATGATTTCAAACAATGTATGATGCCTCCTCCAAACATAATATATTTGCTGCAATGATGCAATAAGATCATGTTTGTTATTACCATGTTATGTTTATTACAAATAATATGTAGTGACTTCTCTACTCATGTGCTCATAGCTGCAAAAATTTTCAAAATATTTAAATTTCAGTAAATATTAAGGAACTTATAAGTTGTGCGACGCTGTTGCAAGGTTATGGAAACGGTTATGCAACTGTATGTATACCATGAAGAAGAAAACATTTATTCACGAAAAAAAACATAAATAAAGCTGCTGCCCTCGTATTGAAGGTTGCTTTGTTACACAGCATATTCATCTATCCTAAGACAATCTTTGTGCTAAATAAATAGTGTTGAATTTTTTTTTTTTTTTCGCATAGTCCTATAATTAAGTCAGTTATATATATATGATTGTTTATGATGAAGATAGTGTTGACTAGAATCATTTCAGAAATGTCTTTAAGTTTATCACAGCTAAGTTTGAACTCTTTAAAGAAATTAATCACACTTTTTCCTAGACAACCTCTGCTTCCGAACCAAATACCGCGTATTGACCAATTTCTTTCACCGTATGTGTTTCTATAGCGCTCTGCGTAAAATGGTATGCACTTCTCGTATATTTCCCGTTTTTCGTTGACAATTGTTTCATCTTGATTGTAGTCATTGGTTTCGTAACGAATAGTGGGATCGATTATGAAGGCGTTTTGTGATTTTGAGTCAAAGGCAATAATGTCACTGAAGCGAGATTTTCCTTCGGTGTCGACGGCATATACTTCTTCGAAGCATTCGAATCCTTTCTCTCTTAGCATATCGGCGATTGTGTGCTTCACGCTATGGTGCCTTGATGTAACTAACAGGCTACTCGACGGACAGCTTCCAGTTACATGTGCAATTGTTTCTTTCTCTCTTTCGCATTTACGACAGAGGCTGGAAGAGTTCGAGACACCTGGTACTCCATTCAGGTTTGCATAGTTGATGCTAAGTTTTATGGCCGATACCCATTCTGATGAGGAGAGTGTTGTATACAAAGTCATTGCTTGCGGTATGTTGACTGAAATGTATGGCGCCTGACCCTTGGTACGCTAGATTGCACCATCGTTTGTATGCATCATTTCGCAGTGCAGCCCTCAGAGCTTTTGTTATAACACCCTCAGTATTCAATGCTCGAACACATTCTGTCATCTCATCGCCACACTTTGCTATACTTTGGAACAGGTCGTCTTCGACTTTCAACAGTTTGCTTGCGATAGAATAGTGTTGCAAGTGTACTTCCCATTCTGCCCGTAGCAATCCAAGACCTCTTAATTTTCTGGGTGCATAAAAGAGGTTTTCATTGGAACGTTGCGGAATTCCGATGATTTCTTTCACTGTATCATCACGTCTAAGCCTTGTGTAATGTATCCGGGAATTTTGTTGATCGGCGCCGACTGTAAGGGATATATGAGCGTCGGGAAAACATACTGATTTATAACATTGAGTTTTTGGTCAGGTTTGAGGAGTGCTGACACTGACAGTTTCTCCAGGTTCTTGTACAGCTCTTCGACGGTTGATGTATCGAAAATTAGTTCGGAGTTAAATGAGCAACCAAGGTATTTGATCCGTTCGTCTGGTTTGATTCCTCGAAGAATACTTCCGTCTGATAGATTTATTTCCTCCTGTACCATCTTACTTTCCTTGATGATTATCGCCTGACTTTTCGCAGGGTTCACATTCAACCCAATTTTTGCAAACAGAATTTGGACGAGATCTATAGTACGGATTGCTGATTCGGTTGACCCTGATGTCACCGCTTGGTCGTCTGCGAAGCCGGACAAGCACAGGGCGTCATAGTCATCGGACAGTTTATAACCGTTGTTTTCGGCAAATTGAGAATCGCATATCTCTTCGTATAGGAAGTCGATCGCTATGTTGAACAGCATAGGAGATAATGGAGCACCTTGGGGAACGCCACACTTTATCTGGATCGGATTGGAAGTTTCCTTGCCTATTGCTATTTCGACGCTCCTTTCGCCGTCAATGATTTTGAAATATGCGAATGTCCGATTCGGTCGAAAGCTTTCGAGACATCTAGAAATATCACGACACAGTTCTTCTTGTTTTTCTTGGCGCGTAGTAAGCAGGCGTTGATGAGTTTTGCATTGACATGACAGCCTGGAATCCCGATGACGAATCCGCGCTGGTTGCAGTTAATGCTGGTCTGGCAACGGAGGGCAGTGTCGAGCGCTCTTTCAATTAATCTTCTTAGAATTGAATAGATTGAAATGGGTCGCCAGTTTGTTACCTCGTTCACGTCGCCATCTTTGTCAGATAATATCACTCGCCCTTTGCGGAACCCTAGCGGGACATATGATGTCCTTAACGTTACGTTACCGATTGATGCTAACGTTTTCGACACGTTCAGTTGACGTAGTGTTTTCATTAGAATTCGGTCTGGGCCAGCGGAAGTATCAAGTTTTGTTCTTTTTATGTGTACTTTAATGTCCTCCTCACACAATGTCACATCTGCTTTGGCTTTACTTGGTGGGTAGTATTCTAGCATTCGTTCGTTAATCTTTTCAAAAACTTTTTTAAAATGGTTCTCAATCACGTCCACTTTTATTTTGCATTGCCTTATGTTACCGGATGTCATCACGGCTCGAACTGCCTTCTTCCGTTGATTGTAGTACCAATACTGAGCGAGATCATATTGGTACTTGTCGTTCCGTCTTTGCCTCGCTTTAGCATCAGTACGCTGTGGATTCGATGAGCGTGACTGTTGCGCAGACAATACTTTTCTGCTTCTCTTTTGTTGGCGCAGCTTGTAAAATTTTACTGACGGATGTTGAGGTCCTGGCAGTCGTTGGTTAGCCTTAAAGAGAAATTTTTGGAAGTTTGTGACGTCGCGTTCGAATGCTTCTGTGTCGACTATTTCAGACATTTCGTGGTTCACAAATATTTTTTGCCATGAGCTACATTCCGAATCCAGTGTTGCCTTGCTGGATTGCCTATACGTTGGTTCATCTGAGGTGGCTTCTTGCCCATCTGTTGCGGAGCTAACA
>CM055403.1:191516010-191542733 GCA_029228625.1 Pseudolycoriella hygida | reverse complement strand
CACATTCTGTCATCTCATCGCCACACTTTGCTATACTTTGGAACAGGTCGTCTTCGACTTTCAACAGTTTGCTTGCGATAGAATAGTGTTGCAAGTGTACTTCCCATTCTGCCCGTAGCAATCCAAGACCTCTTAATTTTCTGGGTGCATAAAAGAGGTTTTCATTGGAACGTTGCGGAATTCCGATGATTTCTTTCACTGTATCATCACGTCTAAGCCTTGTGTAATGTATCCGGGAATTTTGTTGATCGGCGCCGACTGTAAGGGATATATGAGCGTCGGGAAAACATACTGATTTATAACATTGAGTTTTTGGTCAGGTTTGAGGAGTGCTGACACTGACAGTTTCTCCAGGTTCTTGTACAGCTCTTCGACGGTTGATGTATCGAAAATTAGTTCGGAGTTAAATGAGCAACCAAGGTATTTGATCCGTTCGTCTGGTTTGATTCCTCGAAGAATACTTCCGTCTGATAGATTTATTTCCTCCTGTACCATCTTACTTTCCTTGATGATTATCGCCTGACTTTTCGCAGGGTTCACATTCAACCCAATTTTTGCAAACAGAATTTGGACGAGATCTATAGTACGGATTGCTGATTCGGTTGACCCTGATGTCACCGCTTGGTCGTCTGCGAAGCCGGACAAGCACAGGGCGTCATAGTCATCGGACAGTTTATAACCGTTGTTTTCGGCAAATTGAGAATCGCATATCTCTTCGTATAGGAAGTCGATCGCTATGTTGAACAGCATAGGAGATAATGGAGCACCTTGGGGAACGCCACACTTTATCTGGATCGGATTGGAAGTTTCCTTGCCTATTGCTATTTCGACGCTCCTTTCGCCGTCAATGATTTTGAAATATGCGAATGTCCGATTCGGTCGAAAGCTTTCGAGACATCTAGAAATATCACGACACAGTTCTTCTTGTTTTTCTTGGCGCGTAGTAAGCAGGCGTTGATGAGTTTTGCATTGACATGACAGCCTGGAATCCCGATGACGAATCCGCGCTGGTTGCAGTTAATGCTGGTCTGGCAACGGAGGGCAGTGTCGAGCGCTCTTTCAATTAATCTTCTTAGAATTGAATAGGTTGAAATGGGTCGCCAGTTTGTTACCTCGTTCACGTCGCCATCTTTGTCAGATAATATCACTCGCCCTTTGCGGAACCCTAGCGGGACATATGATGTCCTTAACATTACGTTACCGATTGATGCTAACGTTTTCGACACGTTCAGTTGACGTAGTGTTTTTATTAGAATTCGGTCTGGGCCAGCGGAAGTATCAAGTTTTGTTCTTTTTATGTGTACTTTAATGTCCTCCTTACACAATGTCACATCTGCTTTGGCTTTACTTGGTGGGTAGTATTCTAGCATTCGTTCGTTAATCTTTTCAAAAACTTTTTTAAAATGGTTCTCAGTCACGTCCATTTTTATTTTGCATTGCCTTATGTTACCGGATGTCATCACGGCTCGAACTGCCTTCTTCCGTTGATTGTAGTACCAATACTGAGCGAGATCATATTGGTACTTGTCGTTCCGTCTTTGCCTCGCTTTAGCATCAGTACGCTGTGGATTCGATGAGCGTGACTGTTGCGCAGACAATACTTTTCTGCTTCTCTTTTGTTGGCGTAGCCTGTAAAATTTTACTGACGGATGTTGAGGTCCTGGCAGTCGTTGGTTAGCCTTAAAGAGAAATTTTTGGAAGTTTGTGACGTCGCGTTCGAATGCTTCTGTGTCGACTATTTCAGACATTTCGTGGTTCACAAATATTTTTTGCCATGAGCTACATTCCGAATCCAGTGTTGCCTTGCTGGATTGGCTATACGTTGGTTCATCTGAGGTGGCTTCTTGCCCATCTGTTGCGGAGCTAGCACTTGTTTCTATTTTGCTTCGTGAGCGTAACTGTTTCGCTGTGGTGGCGTTTGCTTCATTCGCGTGGCGGCTTCTATGGACATTTAAACCTCGTTTACTGTCAAAACTTTGTTTGCAAACGTCGCATGTGAAGATAAGAGCTACTGGTTCCTCCGGGCTATTTGGGGAAGTTGCGTTCTCAGGAACTACTGACTCTGATGTTGTGGTAGACTTCTTTTTAACGTCACTGCTGGTTTTGATGTTCTGTGTCTGCAAGTTTGATGTTATTATTTCAGTGGATACTGTTTCCGCGGTTTCAGCTATTAGGTCGTAACATTTTTTGATGGTGATTTGCGTGGAATGCTGGTTGAGTGATGACACGTTCTCAATCTGTTTATAGCAGCCAGGCTGGATAGTCGTTGGAGCGATCGATGGACTTAGTCGTCTGAAATGACCAGAGTCTGAGGGGCCGGTGAATAACATGAATAACCGTAGTTTTTTCCGGTCTATATTTGGTTTTCCGGTCGTTCCTGCGTCGTAACATGTGTAAATATTTCTCTCGTCTCTTTGAAAGATGTGAACGATGAAACCGTAAAGTTCTGCTAGCGCTATTAATTCACTGAACGTACCGAAATTGCCGGATTTGGTCATGTACCTTTGATACGATTGTTTGATAACTTCATTTTGCTGTTCATTTTGCTCGTATTTCTCTAAGTTTTCGATGTGTTTGTTCAGATTAAACTCAATGTTACCAAAGAACCGCTCCCAATTTTGTTGGAAGCCGATCGAGTTGCGTGAAAGAATATAATTCACAGCATCTAGACGTAGGGCGTTCGCCGTTAGAGGTGATCTTTCAAGTTTAGCTTTATTTTTTTCGAGGAAATCGTAAACAGATGAAAACAGGCAATCTCCGTCGTACGCCATTTCCACGATGTTAAAAACTCCGCATTCGTCGATCGAACAACTGTCAATTTTGAATTGATTAATTTGATTTTGTAGTTTGGACCTAGTGATCCTTGTCGCCATTGTTGACTGGGCTCCTCTTCCAGTTGCTTTCGTTGGATGTTGAGTTATTGTCTGCGAATGCACCTCTGACTTGACTACATTGCTTTAGTTGATCGGCCCATCAACTATATGAAACGCTGAGTTTAAAATCTTTGCGCCAGTTCTCCGGAAACAAACTCAATGCTGGCAGCCCTACCGTTGACAAATCGGTAAGATGTTTGACAAAGTGTTAGTGCAAACGAACGTTAGCTGAGCTACTGTTTGGAATGACCGAATCTCGAGAGCCGAAAAATCCAATTTTTCAGTCGAAAACACCATGCAGCAGTCGCACTTCAACGAACTTCTACAGAAAGTCACCTTACCTATCCATCAAACGCGATTTGAAGACGCAAAAACAGATTTATGTGCAATATTTTTCAATAAAAACACTAGGGTGGTCCAAAAATGTATGGAAAAATTAACGCGTCGAAAAGTTTGGGGCACCAGCGTTAAAACGAATCTAAATGGGTCCCTGATAAAAAGTGTCTATGGAGGCAACTCAATCTGGAGTGATCTAGGGGTTCCGCAAAATCAAAATAGTCAAAAAATCCCAAAAACAGTGATAGAAAAAAGTTCAAAAATAATGTTCAAAAAAAGTTCAAAAAACAATTTAAAAAAAAATCAAAAAGAATGGAAATAAACATGAAAATCCACAAAGTATCATGTACGGTCGAGTAGCCCGAGTTTGGTCCACTCTATTTGCCCTACAGCTAAAACCACTCAACCTATTCTCACTAAATTTATTTGGTTGCTTTCCTTAAGTACGTAACTTTCATTTAAAACCATTGAAACCAATTACCATGCTTGTTTCGCAGAGATATATGCGAAAAAGTTCCAGATATTCTCAAAAAACACCGATTTTGACCACTTTTTTGGTCATAACTCCGGTTTCCCTAGACCGATTTTGCTCATCTTCGAACTTGACCTTCCATTTTCGATTATCTTTTAGGGAATAAAAAGATGCGGAATCGAAAAATTTCAAACGTAGGAACAAATGACTTCTTGCGGTTCTAACATTATCGTGAAGAAATATGGGTCAACTTTTAAGACACAGGAAACTTCAAGTTTGTGAATTGAACCCAAGTGTTATTTTTTTTATTAAAAGTACTGTTCATTCCTAACATTTCCCTTAACTTAGTTTGCCACTACCTGATGTCGTCGTCGCGGCCTGGCGCTGGGAAAAGTTGGGTACACTTTGTTCTTCAATGGGCTCCCATGATACCGACAGCGTGCGGAAACTCGAAATAAGTAAAAAAAACGTTCTCTGCGGACTATTCTGAATGGATTTCATTAAACTTGCCTGAACATGACTCCTACCCTTATACTAGTTTCATGCAATTTCGCAAAAGTCTACGTTTTTCACTGTTTTTGGGATTTTTTGACTATTTTGATTTTGCGGAACCCCTAGATCAACCTGGATTGAGTTGCGTCCATAGACACTTTTTATCAGGGACCCATTTAGATTCGTTTTAACGCTGGTGCCCCAAACTTTTCGACACTTTACTTTTTTGGACCACCCTAATGTATACGCTTCGGTTGCAGTGATAACCTACCCCGTTAAAACGGATGAATTTATGATGCTACTGAATCAATTACGCAGCGGATTAAACGATGAGTCATTTGTACTCAAACAAAGTAACTGGTGGGAATTGGTTTTAAAGTGATTGCGGATGCATCGCTCATTCATTTTTGTAATTAATAAACAAATTTTGGCAAGAAGTTCAGAGGCCTTGATATAGCGGCTGAGTTCACCAGATAGACTAAAATATGAGCAAATTCATCGTAATACATTTCGTCATCATTTCAACAAGATGAAAATTAAAAAACGATATTTATAAAATTACTAGTGCATCTTATTATCTGAGCAGCCGCCACTGCGGTTCCTCACTAAGGCTACAACGTTACGCACAACTAATAATTCCTTCGTACGAAATGCTGCTCAAGTGTGAACTTGAAAAATATGAATGTTTGTGTCAAGCTCGTTTTACCGCTTGCACAGCGAGTGTTGGAAATGTATTCAATGTGATAGAGCAAATTTTCTCTACTCCGCCTCACATAAAATCCTACCACAATTCATAAAAACCTCCAACTGTCCTGTAGGGTCACGTAGTGTGAGTTAAGACCACACTGTCCCTGAACTTCGAATTCGAACTTTCAGATAATTCAAATAATCCTCTAATAATCCAAATAATCCTCAGATAATCCAAATAATCACCAAATAATCCAAATAATCAAAATCATCAAATAATACAAACAAAAAAGACTCATTATGTTAATACTTACTAATTGGATCCCTGTCGTCCCTGGGATCGTGCTACTTGCGAGTACCTCCGAGAAAGTACATCAAGCTAATATACTATTATAATGTGGGGCTCCCGCCCTCTTTACCTCCACCTTTTTATTAGCTTACGGCTAAGTAATTTTGAAAGTCGATTTATTGATTTTACACACCTAGCGGCGCTAATTTGGTATGTAGCCCCTTGTTTTCGTCTAAACCCACTACTAAATCTATTTAAAAACCTCCGTGCCGATCCCCCCGTCCCAATCCCTGGCGAAAACCCCGTCTAAGTCTTCGTTGAAACCACCGTCCAAAGTTATGGGAGTATTGGTATCTTTGGTAATCTCTCAGAGTCTTACGAGTATAAGTGACCGGTAATCGTGAAAAATGTGGGGCAGTTGGAATGGAATTTTAGTGTCAATTTTGGGTTTTAGAATTATGTTAGAAGTTATGAGCAACGCTTTCTTCGGGAAAGTCTCAGAGTTTTCTGAGTAGAAGTATTCTTAAAAAATGTCGAGCAGTGGAAATTTGAGTGTGAAGTTATTTGAGGCAGAGCATTGGTTTCTACGGGAAAGCCTCAGAGTTTTCTGAGTAGAATCGAACGGTATTCCTGAAAAAGTTGAACACTTGGAATTTGTGTATCAATTTAGTGTTCTAAAATTATTTGTGAAGTTATGGTGAAAAAAGGTGTCGGATTTTTTAGACCAACTTTAGAGTTATGATGTCTAAGGAATGGTGTATCGTGAACATAACATTCAACTGGTACATAGAAATGACAACACGCTGAAAAACTCCTTAGGCTCCATTAAAGACATTCCCCCTGACATCATGAAGTCGGGTATTTATTCAATACAATGTGCGACTTGTGGGAAGTATTATTTCGGGATGACAGTTAGAGAGTTATTGGTCCGCTTTTATGAACATGTGAAGTCCAAAAATTGGAGAAAGAAAACAGCCGTGGGAAAACACCTATTCGACACCGAGCATTCCTTAGACATCACAACTCTAAAGTTGGTCCAAGAAATTTGAACCTCATAAACGCTGACAATGGAAATGTAACCTCTTCCCTTTTAAAGTTATTCCGTGTGAAGAGAACACTTGACAAAAATGTTATTATTATTGACGACGAAATTGACATGGTCAACGAAACAGTTGATAACGAAGAAAGAGTTTTTGATTGTGAATAATAAACCCAACTTAAAAAAAGCTACTAGATTTCGACGACCCATTGTAAATTTCTACTTCAACAATGTTAGTAAAATTGCCTGTGATAGTAGAGAAATATATCTTTTGTAATGTTTTTAGTTTTGACCGAGCCTTGAAGATGAGAACTTAGTTCTCGGATCCGGTCGCTGAAATAAAATAAATTGGTACAATTTAAACGGATAATGTTTCAACTCATTTCCCCTTCGTAGTAATCTTCGATAATTGTGCTGTGTTCTGCAGATCGAATAAGTTTTTTGTATTATTTGGGATTATTCGGATTATTTAGGATTATTTGGATTATTTAAGATTATTTGCGACTATTTGGATTATTTGGGATTTTTTTGGGACTATTATGAAGTAATTGCCCCTCGCCTCAGATAGTCCTCAGATAATCCTTAGATAATCCACAAATAATCCTCGAGTAATCCTCAAATAATCAAAATAATCACCAAATAATCCAAATAATACAAATAATCACCAAAAAATCTTTTTGGAAAAGAGTCGTTCACCCCTCGCTCGAACTCCTTATCGGATTTTCAGAACTTTTTTTTGGTTCACTGAGGTGCATAATTTTCATTTAAAACCCTGAAAAGCCACTTCCGTTCGCAATCTCAGAGATAAAAGCGAGAAACATTCACTGAGCACCAATTTTGCCACTTTAATCACCTTTATCTGCCTAGAACGATAATATTGCATTTATCACTCTCGGGCAAAATTGTTTATCTCGATATATCTGTTCTCTGCAGATAAAATAGCCCCTCTTCCCTAGATGCTTCTGCTCGGACATAACTTTCAAATCTATTTCGATTCGATTTTCGATTACTTTCCAGGAAAATAAAATTGAAACTCGGCCACTTTTACTCATGTGTACGTGTTGATGGACAGACGGATTTTTTTTTTGCAGATTTGTCTTATTTAGACCGTAAAACGAAAAAGTAATAGAGAGTGGCTTGCTATGCTAGTTTCAGTACTAAAACATAGCTGGCGCGATGTGTCGGCGGCTATCAAAATGGCATTCTCCATACCATTTCGGTCAAAAATTTACAAAATTATATTTTTTGTATAATAAAACTTAAAACTAGTAAAGTAAACTAGTATTTATAAATAATACCCACTAAAAGGCGTTATTTAAAACAACTATCGGTGAGCGCAGTGCTTTATATTTGGTTAAAAGTCAAGAAAATAGCGTTTGTTTACAAAAATGCGACTTTAAAAAGTGATCCAAAAGTGAAAATTAGTGCTTGAATTTAACTTGAAACCATTGTTTATAGTAAGATATCCCGATTAGAGGCCAAATTACATAGTTGGAAAAAGTTTTTCTTCTAAAAATTTTTTACACCATATCACATAACCTCCATTCATCAACTTTTTTTTGGTGTTTTCATCAAGTTTATAAATGATGCTCATATTGACAACAATTTTAAAGCCCGCGTTGATAATACCTTCAACATATAAATGTAAGCAATCATCGTAATTCCGTGATATTATATTTCAAAACATGCTTCTTCCGAAACAATTTTCAAAATCGTATGAGAATAGCCGTCAACATAGAGCGCCACACTGAAATGACGGGAAAAGATGAAACAAAGTCCTCTCTCTATTGACTTCCAGGTCGAAATTCGACATTTATGAGTTTCCATCTAAATAAAACAAAACTAGCGAACTAACCTGGTAAATGCAAATAATTTCCGTGATAGCACCTTCATTCGAATGTCGCCATCGATAATTGTTTCCTCTTTTCGTAGATCGGTCAACTCTTTATAGTGATGATAGTTGCTTCTAGTCAACGCTTTCAGCCGTTCCACGTTAATTGCCCCGTAATTTGAGTTAACTGGTAACCACGTCGTTGAGTTTGTTGAAAATCCTGTCGAAATTTATGATTTTAGCGTCGTAGCTAAGGGAGCGTAATTTAAGCTCACCTGCGGATACAGTACCATCCCACTGCATAGGTGTTCTATTGGGGTCGCGATTGTCACCTACTGGAAAGTCATAATTGTCAGTCATTCCGATTTCTTCACCCTACACTCAATTGCTTTATTTAATCGTTATCTAAGACAAATAATCTTATTTAAAACCTACGTAGTAAGTAAAACTGACTCCGGGTAACATAAGATTGACCGTGTTTAGTATGCCAACAAAGGCACTACCCAACTTGGACGCAACTCTTTTGTGGTCATGCGATCCAACCTTAAAAACAATTTTATTTGATCCAGTCATTCACTCCTAGGAATTTCTTTTATTTACCACCCAATTCGGTGTGTGACCGATTGGCATATTATCCAACCAATAATCAATATTTCCCTTAATGTTTCTAGCGTCAAAGTCATTTTCTAAATAAATAAGTTGAAAGTTGAATGGCATGTTAGCTCCAAGCGTTCCATTTTGCGAGACATAATATCTCATTGTATTGCTAGAGTTAGCGTATGCTTCAGTCATCAAAATTTTGTCGGGTAAATTTCTTGTGGCTGTGTAATCGTCAAGCATTTTACGCCAGTCATAAATGAATTCATAAGTTTCAGGCTAAAAGTTTTTGAAACAATTGGTAATTTTGAAAGGAGAAAAAGGATGCAGAAGGAATGGGGGACGTAAAATTACAGACGTCGTCTTACCAGATCTTTTGTGTAAATATGATCCAAATAATCATAAGCATTTGGATCGTCATTCCAAGTGTTTCTCGGTTCATCTTCAAAATTGGGACTCTCAAACATGTGATTGATAGCGTCAACTCTAAATCCCGATACTCCCTTATTCATCCAAAACCTCAACACATTTGTCATTTCGCGAACGACTGCAGGACTGCGATAATTCAAATCGGGTTGTTCTGGAAAGAACTGATGGAGATACCATTGATTACGTTCGGATCGAAATGTCCAGGCGGATCCACCAAATACCGATCTCTGCACAATTCTGCATTGTCTTAAACATTCGAACAACGCGTTGTAAAATTCTTACCCAATTATTCGGTGGTACTGGCACACCGTCAACCACGAGACCATCGTGCCATGTGTAAAATTCATCATAATCCGGATTTCTCTGCAACGACTGAACGAACCATTCACATTGATCACTTGAGTGATTCGGTACAAAATCCAGTAAAACATTTATTCCCAAAGTCGTGGCGGTTTCTAAAAAATTATCGAAATCGTCCATCGTTCCATATTCGTCATGAACTTTGTAGAAATCGGACACATCGTAACCAAAATCCTTCAACGGCGATTGAAACATTGGACTCATCCAAATCGTATTCACACCGATATCAGCCAAATGATTCAAACGTGATGTTATTCCGGCCAAATCACCAATCCCATCGCCATTGCTATCTTGAAAAGATCTGGGATAAATTTGATAAATGGTGGCATGTTCCCACCATTTTTTGTTCGTCGCAAATGAACAAGTCAAATTATACAATAAAATTATTAAAATGGCTATCGAGCTTATCTTCTTCATTTCAACGTTAGTGATAAATCGGATGATTTTAAGAGGACATAGTCGTGAGAACAGCAATACAACACTGACTAACAGATAAATATGATCAGCTGAAAGGCAATCCATTCTCTATGTTTGTTGATAACTTATCACTACAAGAAATTCATGAAATTGGCGTTATAAGAAACATTGCAGCGATTTCTCATCCAAGAAAGATAAGATTCTAGAGTCACTCGCTTTCAATTCATTCCTCAAATTAAGAAAATTGGGGCGTTCCCTTGTACATGCAGTCTTGTGAGGGATTAGAGTTCCTTCACTGAAGCTCAATGATGTATTATTTTAAATTGACATTTTAATGTTATATACAGACGCATCCCCTGTGACAATGGTGATCACTTTTTGATGACTTTTAAAGTAATCAGTTTGATGCCCTCGAAAAATTGTATGAAAATGATCACTTTTTGAATACTTTTAAAGTAATCAGTTTGATGAGCATCATAAACTGACGCAACGGGGTAAAGTTAGACTGAACACTAAATGAATTATCCACGAGGGTGTCACTTACTATAAAAATCTACATCGAATTTACAAAATTTTTTGGAGTTTTTGAATTTCGTCTACATTTTATAGATTCCGTTTTTTAATTTTCAGTTTGTTATAGGATTCGGCAACATCGACAAATTTGCGTTGCATGGCCGAATCGAGTTACAAATCGATTGTTTCTTCTTCGGCAATAATGAATTTTGAATGAATATTGGATGAATAAATGACATCCCCCTGGAATTATCAGACTTTTAATTGTCAACAACATGTTCACGTTAACATTTTCTTTTGTTTAATTCTGCTTTAATCTCAATCGAATGCACGCGTGTTCTACGTGAATTCAAATAATTTCAAATAGCGCCCGTTTGGTGAACACACCCCATTCCCTTTGACTTTTAAAAGTCATAAATTTCATAATAGTGTTCAACGTAACTTTGAAGCGGCTGTAAGTTTAACTAATTTATTTTTTAAAAAATATGTAATTAAAACCAACTCTCATCTATCAGACTATTTTTAATGCGCTTGTCGTAGTCTCCAGTAACCAAGATCAGTAAACAAAAATCTCAAGCCTTTAGTTTTACCTGGAACTCATGCATGTGACCCATGTTGAGAATTTATCTCTCTCCATTCTCACATTTCACTGATAAAAGTCCATTGTCCGTCTGTGCATTACATTAATTACATACATTACCATAAAGCTTTAGCAATACTAAAAGGACTGACATGATTCTAGCCAAATTACAAACAACATAATTCCATTTGGAATTATATTTAAAACGTTTTATAACATAACACTAGTGCACATTTCACAGTTCATGTTTTGTGGTTTAGAGTTGCGGGAAACGTTAACTATATTTTTGTACATAATATTATCAATCGGTGTAAATTCGTAATAAATAACTGAGAGGATAACTTATGCAAATCATGTTTATGTTTTCAATCTAACTATCTTATAGAAGGAAATGAGATCGATAGCAATTTTGTCATGTAATAAATTTTTTGTCCTCTCTTTGCACGCATCGTTCGCCTACATATTCTAAAATTTAATTCCACAATTTTCGAGGTTAAATGACAAGCTTGGTGTCCATGTTCTAAATAGTCACTAAGCCTCGTTATTTATTTATTTAGCGTATGGTTTCTTACATCTTATTCTAAAATTATTTTTATATTACAATCTATTTTTATTACAATTGTGAGTCACCGAGAGGTCTTTACGACAGGTTCGGTAATAATTCCTCAATTGAACATTTAGACTTAATACTATTTTCCATTTTTCACACTTTTTCATTCATAGGCGATTTGTTTTTTCGATGCTATTGCCGGGGAGGTTGACTAGCCAACAGTTCCGACTACCGGGTGATGACATTATTGTCTGCTGGGACCTCACGAGCCATCTTTTCGTGTCTTTTTTGTTTTTAGTGAATGTGGTGTCATCTATGGTAAAGCAGCGGGACCACTGGACCATTTTATGATGACCATTCACTGTGCATTGTTATTTGAGTGACATCATTAAATGCACGTGTTTCGTTATAGACAATTGAATCCTGTAACTACCCAATTTAAACGAATCATCGAAGCTTGGGTGAACTTTTGGACGTTTTTGATCTAAAGTTTTTGAAGGAAAAATCCATTCGTTACCGGGAATCGAACCCGGGCATTCTTGGTGGAAAGCTAGCGCGTCACCGCTGAGCCACCACGTCCACTAAGCCACTAAGCCTCGAAAATGGTGGAATAACATTTTAAAATAACGAGCATTTCATACATAACTCGAAATTATGTATCTGCCCTGAAATATATTCTTTTATTTTTAGACCCGTACGTTCGTTCTTCGTGCTTCGAAAAGGGGTCTATTGCATTTACCACGGAGTTTGTAACCAGTCGAATTTCGACCCGAGAGTTGGTTACTTTTTCGTTTCAGGGTCTAAATGCAAAAAAATTTTCTTTGTTCGTTTGATGTCCGTTATCACGATAGAGCTCGAGTAAAACTAAACCGATTTTCAAATATCTTTTTCCCTGAAATGTAATCGAAATACCTTTTATGGGATATAATCGGAACGCTGTCGGCCCAAGGGTAGCCGAGCTAGGGCCGTTTAAGTGGTTGTTAGTCTTTTGTGCATGACTCAAGTAAATCTTTTCCGATTTTCATAATTTTTTTTTGTGTGAAAGGTCTAGGCATGCCTCACAATTTATGGAAGAAACTGTTTTGACTTTGAGCCCTTGAACTCAGCCAGAGCCTCAAAACTGAGTCTCTACTAGGGCCAAATTTGTTCTGCAAAAATCAGGTTAATCCTATCCGATTTTCAAAGTCTTTTTTGTTCCTGAAAGATAATTGATTGCAGAATTAAGTTTGAGCAGAATCGTTTGAAAACTTTTGAAGTTACAGTCAAAAGCGTTGTTTTTTGAAGGTCAGTGAAATTTTTTAACTCTGCGAAATTAGCACGGAAATCGCTCTTCAAGGATTTGAATGAAAGATATGGACTACCAGAAATCAGTGTGGGCCTACACTCACGTTACTACACTACACGACACTATACGATATTTGGTGGTTTTTCATGCATATTCCTGTTTTTGACGTTTTTTGTCCATGACAGTATGGGTCCGAGGCCTCCCTTAGAGCCTTTGGTTGGTCCTAAAGTCGACTCAAGCCCAAACAATTCCTTTTACTATGTGGAGTAAATTGAGAGGAACTTTTTGTCTATATGATGTATGAAATTTTTTTACAGTTGCTTCGGACGGATTTTTAAATATTGCCCTTTCCGCAATTTCCAATACAGTTCAATACATCGTTTGTTCTGTTTGCCACATTTATTCTGATGCGTATAGGTCTCTTGCATTTGCATATGTTTTTCTGTAGTTTGCCTCTTTTTATCGGTAATTAAAATAAATATCGGTTGATTGAATATATTATTGGTAAGGGTAATAATCTACCGATATTCATGATTTTATACAATAAGCCGAAATTATCGGTAGACTCACATACTAGCAGTTTAAATGACGGTACAATCGTGTCTTTTATCGGTACTTTTTTAACGGTAGAATCATTTAGCAACGGTCCAATATATCCCAATTGGATTTAGAAGTTAGGGGACTTTCACTGGGCGAACAAACTATCTCCTTGGCGGGCGATAGAATGGTATGAATGACAATACTTCACCATCTTAGGGTTGCGACTTAAAGATCTCACGCCATGTTCAATATAATATAATATAATAGTTTTTCTGCGCTTTCAGAAGATTTCGCTACCCGTACTCCACACATCACGCAAAACATAATTTTTCTTCGTTTCAAATCTGAAAGAACGGAAAAAACTTTGGGGGGTCCGGCATTTGTGACGCATTTTTTTAATTAAAAGTGAAAATATTTCAAAAGAATTGTTTGCGTTCCGAAGCTATAAGCGTCACCCAAATTGATATCAGTTGTTTTGCAAGAAGGAATGAGGACTTGCGTCACGTTTCCCTTTTAAGAAGGGTTTCTGGAGTTTTGTATTTCGTCGAATCTACACTAAGGACAATTAAGGGTTACCGCATGTGGCCGTTCGAAAAGGACGTCACGTCACGCAAAATTGATGTTTATGAGACACCCCCTCCCCCTGTCACATGAGTATATTTTATGAACAGTCACCATAAGCGGCAGGTATAGACGACGAGAAGCCACGCTTAGGAACACACACGTTTTAATCGAGAGCAATGTGACCTATATTGAATTTTAGAAGTTTTTTTGAAAAATTTGGTAAATAATGTTGAATCTGGACTGATATTCTCATGCCAAATACTCCTTTCAAGCATTTTCGAATTTTTTTAACAACCAAAAATGTCAGAGGCTAGATCATTTTACAGACGGAACACTAAATGAATTATCAGACTTTTAATTGTCAACAACATGAGATATGTTCACGTTAACATTTTCTTTTGTTGAATTCTGCTTTAACCTCAATCGAACGCACGCGTGTTCTATGTGAATTCAAATAATTTCAAATAGCGCCCGTTTGGTGAACACATCCCATTCCCTTTGACTTTTAAGAGTCATAAATTTCATAATAGTGTTTAACGCAACTTTGAAGCGGCTGTAGTTACTACTTCCGCAATTTTTTGTGACCTTTGCTCACATGGATTCTCTTAGAGATCCTTTCGTTACCGACGTTTTCACTGTGTTAGTTGTAAATTACACACAAACCTATCTATGATGTACTAGGGCGGAAACTAGTAGGGCTTAGAATGCCGGTTTTGCCCCATCAATTTGTTTTACCGGCTTAATGCTTAATGTGAATTCCGAACCATGCCTAACGGCACTGATCTATGAACGAATCGGAGTACGAGCCGAATGCTCTGCTCGTAGAAATAATGGATATTCATCAGATTTGTTTAAGTTTGATAAAATGGGGTTGTAGAATGGGGCCCAAAGCTTCCATTTAGTACATCAGCGATATTTCATATACAAAACGGGTACGCGTGTGTCTAAACTCAGTTGCGCCGGTGTAACAATATCAAATTTCCTATTGGTTGCCAGTCTCTGCGAAGTTAATTTACTATCAACTACCACCATATTCGACTGAATTTTATTTTTGTTTACAACACAAACAAATTGACGTTCTCGTTTAGAAGGAATAGAGGGTGGAAACAAATGTCTGCAATTTTCTTGTACGATTTGTAATGGTCTGTTGTCTACCGGGTTAAGTTTGATTGACCGGAAGCTAAGTGATTTGAGATGTATGAGAAATCCGTTAAACAATGAATTACGGTGAGAAAGACCCAGTCAGTTCATTTATTTTTTCAAATTACGGAAGTTAATGTTTATGTTTATGGGCAGTGAAAGCGTGGAATGGAATATATATATTTCCATTCAAGTTCCACACCAGGCTATGTTCGGCGTTATCATATCCGTAAAATCTCATTATCTTAAACATTTGGTTTCGTTCAATATGCTTTTTGAGCCATTATTTTGAGAAAGTTTTGTTTTAATGGCCGAAAGTTTCGAAAGTTTTTGTTTGTTGGTAATACAATGAGTGTGAATGTTCCGGTGTTTATCTGGCTTTTGTTGGTAAGAATAATGCCTGATACGTTCTGTGATGATGGTTTTAATTTCTTGCGCTTAATCATCAAAACAAAAGTAGTTTTTCCACAAATAGCCTAACTCTTCCAATGAAATATTAATTTGTCGGCAAGTTTGAAGGTATGATAATGTTCTTTTAATGAACTCAAGTTTTCATCATAAATATTTTCTCGTAGAAAAGTTATCGTTAGAAAAATCAAGCTGCTACTAATGAAAACAAAGTACTATATTTATCTTTACATTATCATAGCAAAAAAACGCTCAACCGAAGCCGATAGATTAACAGTTTTTCAATTTTTTGATAATTCTATAATTTTAAAAATTTTTATGTCCATCACCCCTGAAAGTGGTGTAATAAGGTCCAAAGAAAAATGTAAGGACATTTTGATTTAGTATTGTTATTGATTTACTATGTGTTATGTGTGACTATATTTATATGTAAAGTTAGTTTATGCAGATTACTAGTCCATAGTCGGACCCACATGTGATGGACCCACATTATGTGATGGATTGGGGATGCGTCAAGAAAGTGAAATTTTTTCGATGTTTTCACTTCGACACGTTTTCCGGAAGACGACGACTAGCCCTCGACATAATAAGTTTAGTTAATCAGTGACACGCTGACCGCTACAAATATGGCGCCACACACACATTAAATGACAAATAATGGCTGCTCCATATAAAATTACTTTACGAATAAAATTATTTAAAATAAAACAATCAACAGAAATGTTTGTGTTGTCGGGTGTTCATATAAGTGAAGTGTATTGTGAATAAAAAATATGTTGATATTTCATACAGAAATCACCTAAATTTAAGTGTTCTGTGACCTCATGCAGAGCAATAGCAATTGGATCATGTGAGAAAAATTTAAGGACATCCAATCTCTTTTATTGGATTTTCGTAACAAAATGTCGATTTAATAAACCATCTTGTTACAGGATTTGCAAATTCCGTTTTTGTCACTAACAACAAAAATGTTGGGTACATTGCTGGATATGACGTAATTGTAATTTTCTAAAGAGTATCTTTGATATAAACGAAATTGCAAATCGTGTTGCCTTGCATGAGGATACAAAACACTACAATTTTGCTGATTTCTGTATGAAACATCAACATATTTTTTATCCACAATACACTTCACTTATATTAACACCCGACAACACAAAATTTTCTGTTAATTGTTTTATTTTAAATAATTTTATTCGAGAATATTAACGAAATGAAGTAATTTCATATGGAGCAGCCATTATTTATCATTTAATGTGTGTGTGGCGCCAGTCAGTGGTGAAATTGCAAAAAATTCAGAAAACACAACCTATTAGAAAATTTATGATGAGGTTCATTTCGATTTAAAGTTTTAGGTTTGTTAGAGTTTTAAATTTCATTAACTTCAAATCACATTTCTTTTACATTGAGATACTTGGTTTGTGCGTGCATGCATTTTATGTAATGTGACATTTAAAACTCTGACATATCAAACATATCTAAAAAGTGTTCAAATCCAAATATATCTTTGGTCTGAAAGCGAGCAAACGAAAAAAGTAATAAAAAAGTATGAAATTTTATGTTGACATGAGACAAAACCACGGGTATGTCACTTCAATAAAAAGATTCATCCAAAAGTTCATTGTTGCCGAAAATGAAACAATCGATTTGTAACTCGGATTCGGCCATGCAACGCGAATTGTCGATGTTGACGAATCCTAACAAGCTGAAAATTAAAAAACGGTATCTATAAAATATAGGAGAAATTTCGAGACACGAAAAAATCGGCGTAGACAGTATGAATATTTTTATAGCAAGTGAACCCCCTCTGGACAAAACACATTCGTTCCCCAGGTGGCAATATATCTACTTTGTAAATCTTGTTAGTTTGGTTGCGTTAACTATTGTTTTCCATAGAAACTGGTATCTTTTTCAATAAAGTGAACGAAAATACGTGGAACATATACATGCATATACAAGTAAAAAAAAATTTCCTGTAAAGAAAAAACGGATGGACTGTTTTAAACTAGCCATTTCTCATTTATTGCTGGTGGTAAGACAAAAGAAAAACATTTAGCATAGCACAAAAACATTATCATTAAAGGAATATTCACGAAAAACCACCAAATACAATGTAGGGTCACTTAACGTGGGTTTGACTCACACCAAAGACACTACAGCCCAAATTACTCAACATGTTTTTCACTAATTAAATTTTCGTGACTTTCAGATGTCCACATCTTTCATTCAAAACCTTGAAGAGCAAATTCCGTTCCAATAAGTGAAAAAGTTCCACAAACCTTCAAAAAACCACGTTTCTGACCACTTTTTCTACCGTAACTTTAAAAGTTTTTGACCGATTTTGCACAAATTCAATTCCGTAATCAATTTTTTGAATATCTTTCAGGAAGAGCACACGTAGCATCAAAATAGACGTGCCATACAGAATAGATGTTGCAAAAAGATTCGAACGTATTTAAGTAAATGTCACCTTAACTCTTAAGTGTATGAAATTACGTAAACATCAAATTGGATTTATTTTAAATTGCCGAAAGGGCAATATTGAAAAACCCGTCCGAAGAAACGGCGCAAAAAACATCTCCAATACTTACTTAAAAAAGCCCAAAATTTAAAAAAAAAAAATTAAAAAAAATTGCACTAGGCCCGATATTAGAACCGATTTAGATCACTTATGGGATGCCTCTGATCCATACTTCCACGAACAAAAAAGTTCGCCTCTTTTTTCTCTGCAACACTGCACAAAAAACCTCACCATTAAAGAAATATTCACAAATAACCACCAAAGATTGTGTAGAATCTCATAGCGTGAGTTGGGCCCACACTGAGGACTTACAGCCTGAAACAATCAACAGATTTTGACTAATTTAACTTTCATGACTTTCTGACGTCCAAATCTTTTATTTTAAATCTTCAAGAGTGATTTCTGTTTTAATTTCGCAGAGATATAAGTGAAACATATGCACGGGACCCGTACGTATCAGAATAGATGTGGCAAACAGAGTTGATGTTACGAAATGTGATAAAATCTACTACTATATATCCTCGTTTGAAAATCATGCATTCAAACTCGTGCTATAATGACTCACTTACTTGACCAAGAATGTAATAAACTGTTACAGCTAACGTAGGACATTAATTAATTTCGGCTAATTGCATTGCGTTAAAGGCTGATGTAAGGATCAAATCAAAGATATTAGTTTTGTAAAAGTCTACAACAAAAACATTCTCTATCCATAACAAGGGACGTAGCTAATTTACTCTGTTCTCGTTTTCTGAAATTGTCAGGACAAATTAGCAATTGTAAATTGGATTCTTTGACAGTTCTGTGAGCCTATGAATCTATGAGCATGAGCAAAATAATGAAAAGTGTATGGAAAATTAGATTAAAAGTGCCAACTTAAACTAACAGAATACTTGTCATATTTGTATTATTATTTTTTAAACCAACGGATTTCCCTTCCCTTTCCCTGTTTTCTGAAATGTTCGTTTGAGATCATTACAAAAATTGACATGAAAAAATTAAGCGTGTTAAAATGATTTACATAAATTTTACATTAATTAATGTAAAATTTATGTAAATAACGAAAAAATGATGCAAACCGTGTTAAAATGATGCAAATGCTTTTCTAATTTGGAATGTAAAAATAATGGAAAAATAATGCAGCAAAATCCATCGTTGTTACAATATTTATCCATCTTTTGTACATCTTTTTTACATGATCTACATAAATTTTACATTATTGTACTTTGATACAACTCATCTGCCGCGCCGTGTCCATCATAAACACCGTATCTCAAAAATTTTTTTTTTATGTTCTTGAGTGGAGCCGTCTACAATGCTCTATCTCGTAAAATTTTATTTAAATTTAAATCTATCCCAAATCCAAAATACAGGGAAATTTTGATTTGGAACTAGACGATTTCGAACGTTCCAATTCAAGATTCGTCGTTATGGAAAACAATGGTTAATGCAACCAAATTAACAAAGTTTACAAAGTAGATATATTGTCACCTGGGGAACGAATGTGTTTTGTCTCATATCAACATAATTCACATTGAAAGAGTGAAAGAGACGAAATTCGTTACCCAAGCTATGGTACCGATGGAATAAATCACGGCGTTCATGGTTGACGCGGCAGAACTGTATACACCATTTCATTTTGAAGTTTATTAGTTAGAAATACACTCTTTGAGTTATACAAAAGAATGCATACATTGTATTGTATTGGAAATTGCCGATAGGGCAATATTGAAAAACCCGTCCGAAGAAACGGTGTAAAATTTTTTTTTGAGAGCACAAATATAGAAATATGTTCTCCTTAATTTTCTCTACAACATGCAAAAAACAATTTTTTGGGCTATGGCCGACCTTAGTACTGACCTAGGACCCTAAGTAGAGGCCTCGAACACAAACTTCCATAGACAAAAATGTTTCCCTCAATTTGCTCTGCAACATAGCAAAAAAAATTTTTTTGGTTAGGGCCGACCTCAGGACCGATATGAGGCCCACTTGAGCCCTATGCAGAGAAGTTCTTCTATAAATTGTCGGTCGTACCTAGATCTTTCAAACAAAAAAAAGTTTACGATAAAAAGTTTTTGAAAATCGGAAAAGATTTACTCGAGTTGTGTACAAAAGACCAAAAACCACTTAAACGGCCCTATTTCATTGGCCCTTGGGCTGACAGTGCCTAGATTCAATCCCAAAATAGTTTGAAAGGCCTGGGTATGGCCGACAATTTATGGAAGAAACTTTTTTGATCTTGAGCCCTAGGACTGCGGACCCGTCCGAAGAAACGGTGTAAAATTTTTTTTGAGAGCACAAATATAGAAATATGTTCTCCTTAATTTTCTCTACAACATGCAAAAAACAATTTTTTGGGCTATGGCCGACCTTAGTACTGACCTAGGACCCTAAGTAGAGGCCTCGAACACAAACTTCCATAGACAAAAATGTTTCCCTCAATTTGCTCTGCAACATAGCAAAAAAATTTTTTTGGTTAGGGCCGACCTCAGGACCGATATGAGGCCCACTTGAGCCCTATGCAGAGAAGTTTCTTCTATAAATTGTCGGTCGTACCTAGATCTTTCAAACAAAAAAAAGTTTACGAAAAAAAGTTTTTGAAAATCGGAAAAGATTTACTCGAGTTATGTACAAAAGACCAAAAACCACTTAAACGGCCCTATTTCATTGGCCCTTGGGCTGACAGTGCCTAGATTCAATCCCAAAATAGTTTGAAAGGCCTGGGTATGGCCGACAATTTATGGAAGAAACTTTTTTGATCTTGAGCCCTAGGACTTAGCTACAGCACCAAAAAAGAGTCTCTGCTAGGGCCAAACGTGTCTTTTGTACATAACTCAAGTAAATCTTTTCCGATTTTCAAAACGTTTTTTTATTCAAAAAATAAAGGAATTCCCTACAATTTATGGAAGTAGCTTTTTTGAATCTGAGCGCCTGGACTCCAAAACTGAGTCTCTAACAGGACCCTACGTGTTTTTTGTGCATAACTCGAGTAAATCTTTTTCGATATTCAAAAAAAAATTTCAATCGAAAGGTCTGGGAATGGTCAACAATTTATGGAAAAAAAATTTTTTACTTTGGGTCGCTGGACATAGCTAGAGCCCTAAAGAAACGGACCCACGAGCGCCCTACTTGTTTTTTATACGTAAATCGAGTAAATTCCATCCGATTTTCGTGATTCTTTTTCTATTCCATAAGTAAGAGCATCCAAGAAAAAATGTGGGTCCGGGCCGAGCCTAAGATGGCCGCTAATGTTAGGGTGGATCGATCTAGGCAATTTATTTTGGAAAAATTCAAATATTTTGAAAACTATAAGAGATAGAAGATCAGTGTTAAAGACAAAGTTGTTGGCTTCGGTGTGGTACGTGCCGTGATGCCTGTTAATGTTAGGGTGGATCGATCTAGGCAATTTATTTTGGAAAAATTCAAATATTCTGAAAACTATTAGAGATAGAAGATCGGTGTCAAAGGCAAAGTTGTTGGTTCCGGTGTGGTGCTCTTCACAATACCTGCCAATATGGATGCTAATGTTAGGGTGAATCGATCTAGACAATATATTTTCGAAAAATTCAAACATCTTGAGAACGATTAGAGATAGAAGATCGGTGTCAAAGGCAAAGTTGTTGGTTTTGGTGTGGTGCATGTCGTAATGCCTGCCAATGTGAGGGTGGATCGATTTCATCGATTTCGATCGGAATTCAAATATTCTGAAAACTATTAGAGATAGAAGATCGGTGTCAAAGGCAAAATTGTTTGGTTTCCGTGATACACATATCAATATAACAAGTGCAATGTCTTTATGTTTTATTTTCATTTTAATTTATTTCAATAGTCGTCAATAGTTTTACGTGTTGAATGTTTCAGATAATGACGAGCATAGCCTCCTGTTTAATGTAACCAATGTGATATTTTATTTATAATTTTTTTGAGATGCCTGAAGATGGGTCGAATTGAGACCCGAAATATAGCAAACTAACCAATTAAAATTTTTGAATTCAAATGTTGCCGCATAAACCCGATAAACAAAACACAATTATTCGGTGATACGCATATCATGATGCCTCCCAATATGGCCACTAATGTTAGCGTGGATCGATCTGGACAATATATTTTCGAAAAATTCAAACATTTCGAGAACTATAAGTGATAGAAGATCGGTGTCAGTGGCAAAATTTTTTGTCTATGGAAGTATGGGTCAGAGGCCTTTTCTAAGTGCTCTAGGTCGGTCCTAATATCGGCGGTAGTACAGATACTGTACAGATATGTCTGAAAAAAAAGTTTTAACTTTTTTTTTATTTTAACGGTTGCTTGAATATTTGGAGAGACTTTTACACCGTTTCTTCGGACGGGTTTCTCAATATCGTCCTTTCGGCAATTTCCAATCCAATTTAATGTCGACCTGATTTCATACACTTAAGAGTTAAGGCAACATTTACTTTGATACGTTAGAATCTTTTTGCTACATTTTTCTGTTTGCCACATCTATTCTGATACATACGGGTCTCCTGCATATGTTTTCAATTTTCTATCTAGGTTTGCAAGATAAACTTCTTGAATTTAACAACACTTTTGGTGAAACCATCGAAATAAAACAAAATATGATATAGCTCCACACACCAGCAAGAGATCATTTCTGATGTTGAAATTGTTTCAGTGAATGGATCTAATAACACATTTAGACTCGAATATGGAAAATTCTGTTCACATAGCAATACGTATGGATATAGTGATGTTTATAAGTCAAGCCCCATATAATATTACACACAATAAGAAAGGCTTTCTATATTAACTTGAATTGGTAATATAAATCACGAAAGCAATTAACATCATTGCGAATGATGATGATGATGGTGGTTTTCGTATATGCCAGTTCGTATATTAGATTTAGACGACAGCAAACAAAATGCCAGCATACTTTTTTTTTATTTTTAGTGTAAAGGATGCAAGTATTATCAAGATCGAGGGTTTTAATTATAAAATGTAACACTATTGTTACAAGATGGTTCAAGATGGATTATTTACTAGTTGAATTGGTTTTTCCTGATATTAAGTTTTATTTGAGGTATTTTATAAAGCGATTAAAACCAATGAGTTCAATGTGGTGAGAGATGTTATTGAAAAATGTTCCAATGATTATGAGCACGTCATATTAGCGGGAGATTTTAACGAAAATTTGCTTGACGTTAAAAGGAGTGCTCGTATTATAGATTTTAGGAAAGATTTTACTCACAATGCAATGGGTTGAATATTTTAAATGAATGTCCAACACACTTTCATGGAACAGGCGCTTCTTTGATTGATTTATTTATTTCGCGGAAACTGGATTTAGTGAAGAGAGTCGATCAGCTAGACACAGGCATGTCAAGGCATGATATCTTGGTGATGAGCTATCGCTCTCCTTCTATAATTTCTTCGAATTTTTGCTAAGTTTTGATTTTTTTTCCTTGCATCGTACCCCCCTGAGACGTAGTTTTTCGTATTCTGCGTAAAATTTTTATTGAAACCGACATTTTATTTATTAAAATTGGTTCAGTGGATCCGAAGATATGACCTTTAGAAAATCATCATTTTCCATACAAAATGTGCTATTTTATAGAAGCCAAAGTTAGTTAGTTATGAAAACCGACTTTTTTGGCTCGTGCTCGAATATGTCTTTATAACTTTTCTTGAAATTTTGCAGGGACCTTCGGGTGGGTATTCTACGCCATATGGGGTTTTAAAAAAGGCGGTGTACCGGCCTCGTTTGGGTGCCACGCAAGGGGTACCGACTCCAAAATTGATTAAGATTTCTTGTAATTTTTTGATTTTTTCGTGATTTTTTTGATTTTTTGGTGATTTTTTGATCTTTTGGTGATTTTTTTGATCTTTTAGTGATTTTTTTGATCTTTTGGTGTTTTTTTTTGTGATTTATTCCAGTTTCAGAAATTTGTCGAAAAATCAGAATATCAGTGTTTGTAAGTCAAATTCATCATAAAATAAGAGAAACGACAAAATGTTGATTGGTGGCCCTTCGTTCGCACACGCCTCACTACGTAGAATGAGATATCGCAGTTCTAATAAAAAAATGGAAGCCCATGCCATCCTTCTGGAAAGGCGTAGTCATCGTATAAGAGTGGGAGAGTAAGAAATACGTTTGCAAGTATGAATCTGCGATATTTTAATGGTTCGTGGTGAGTTAGTTGAGAATTTGAGATAAACGTGTTTGGAAAAAAGTTGTTAAAGAACAATTTTCATCGGATGTCATCCGACTGAGCTGTGAGTGCTCAAAGTAAGTCTTAATTCATAATAATTTTTCACAATCGGGAAAGGGTTCTTAATTATATCTCGTCCTCATTACGGTCAGTTGATTGTCAAATGAAATCCAGGGATTGCACAAAGCGACTACCAAAGAAAATACTCACATTTTTCACCACCGGGAACACGTTTTGGTGAATATTTGGTCCAATGATGTCAGTGGGGTGTCAAAGCTATGGGTTTCCCGAAAAAGGACTGCTAGGATCGCACCGGTGTGGTTCACAATGATTTAAAAATGACACATTTTGTATAAGGAAAATGTCCTTTTTTGAGTTATTGTAAATCACGTGGCGCAAGACTCCTCATTACCCTCTGAAGAAATTACATAAATTGGATCAGTTTGACTTAAGTAGTCGTTCAAAGTGGAAAAGTAAATCTACTTTCACGTACAGTCCTAGTGGAGTTTTTTTTTTTGTAATTTAGTGAGAATGCACATCCCAAAGTTGTAGACAATGTGGAGTGGAATGAGGAGAGAATATAGAGACTGTCGGTCGTTTAGTTTCAAAGGGATGTAATTTTTTTTACTCCTAAAGTTAAGTAAAGTTACTTCCTGGGAGCTTGGAATCAGCGAGTGAGCTAACTGTAAAACTGTAAGGGTACAAATCGGTAAACAGTAAATATAAACCGTTACAAGTACAAATAGAAGTACTTCAATACATCTTACAGCGCTAGCGAATATCAAGTTCAGGTTTTTCCTATTAATTTAGAATATTTCGAATTGTATTGCTAAAGAAAGGAAAAGAATCTTCCGCAGTAGCCTCCTTGCAGTTTATTCGAAGATCTTCTGCTTTTATTTGCTTGAAAGACGCAAGTTATTCGGAACGGTTTTATTCAATTCTAGGCAAAACATTTGTAAGCCACCATTTCGTTTTCAATAAAAATGAAAAAAACTCGAATTAAATCTCGATACGAAATACAAAGATTTGACCGCCAACAAAAGTCATTTCATGGAAACATTAAAGAATTGGTTTGTACAATGTTATTTAGTGTGAAAATAACATTGTTTCAACCTAATTTTCCACTTTTTTTCAATAAAAAAAAATCGCTTGAGATCTTTGGCTACAGAAAAACCTCATATGACGAAACCGGGTCTCTGAATGCACCCTCAGTTCATAATGTTCTATACAAGAGATGCACGAAAAGAGATTTTTTGTGATCTATTTTATATTGATTTTTTTTTCGTTTGACTCATGTGTTACAATTACGAGAACCGATCTAGAGCCTTAAGCAGAGGCCTCGGACACTAACTTCCATGGACAAAAATATTCGCTTCGATTTTCTCTACAACATAGCACAAAAAGTTTTTTGGGCCAGGGACGACCTTAGGACCAACTTGTGGCCCTAGTAGAACCAACTTTTGTCTCGAGAAAGGTTTGGCATTCGTTTACTTCTCAAATAGAAAAAGAATCTTGAAAATCAGATGTAATTTACTCGGTTTATGCATGAAAAACATGAAGGGCCCGACTCGACGCAACGGCTCATTTTTAGAGCCCTAGCTAAGACGAAGGGCATAAACTAAAAACTTGGCCCGAAAATGCCCAAAAACAATCCTATAACCACTTTTTCGATTATGTTTCAGAAAAAAAATTTTTTAAGTCGGTCAGGTTTTACTCGAGTTATCGTGATGACGGACAGACGGGCGGACAATTTTTTTTTTGCAGATTCGTCATTTAAGGACTATGATCGATGCTCCCCCCCCCTACCCCCTCAAGTCGACTGGTTACAAACGTCTTGATAAATTCATAAGACTTCATAAGAACTTCATTCTTCATTCGGGTCTGAACATACTTCCTCGACAACGAAGTCGCGCATCGTTGCTCTTTTTAGCGAAAATATCAAACACCCACGTTGTTGCGCCGTAAAATTTGATCTTATTCAATTTTACAACAGTATTGTGCATTCGACTATTTTCTGAGATTTTTCGTGATTTTCTGTGATTTTTTTGATTTTCTGTGATTTTTTATGATTTTTCGTAATTTTTTTGATTTTTCGTGACTTTTTTGATTTTTTGTGATTTTTCGTGATTTTTTGTGATTTTTTTGAGATTTTTTGTAGTCGGTACCCCCTTGGCGCCAGGGATCTTCGAATGTTTTGTATGTGTGTGTGAGTGTATTCAAAGTATGGGTCAAATATGAAAAAAAAAATTGGACTGTGTTAGGATGGAGATAGATGTTTGGTGTCAAAAAAAAAGTTATTGGGTTGGGTGTGTAGTGTGTCAGGGTGACCAACAAAATGACCGACGGTGGTATGGGACGAACTTAGGGGGAAAATTAAATTTTTTTTGGTTGCAGATGGATGTTTGGTGTCAAAGGAAAAGTTATTGGGTTCAGTGTGTAGTGTGTAGGGTGACCAACAAAATGGCCGTCGGTGGTATGAAACGGATTTAGGGGGAAAATTGATTTATTTTAAATATTTTTTTGTTGAAGATATTTAGATGTTTCGTGTCAAAGGATTTTTTTTTTCGTCGGAAATTTTCGTTGAAATTTTTTTTGCACCGATTTTTTTTGCG
>CM055403.1:191473294-191509805 GCA_029228625.1 Pseudolycoriella hygida | reverse complement strand
TACTTGATAGTGAACTGTGTGTGTGTGAATTCGTGAAACGCTGAAGAGCCGAGCGATGAGTTTCTTTGTTTTTGATTCGTTTTTCATTTAGTCTCCCACTTTATTGTAATGATTGTCATAAGTTACGATTGAAATTGTCATATTTAAGTTGAAATGTAAACCAAACATTATTCAGCCAGTTTTTTTGACGGTGTTAAATAAATAAATAAATAAGTCATAAATACATCGGACTGAAGCCGTTGGATTACTAAAAAATTGTGTGAGGAAAGTACCGAAATCCGAAAGACTGGCAAAATAAGACTTTGAAGTGAAATACTCACCGTTCAAAGCAAAATTGTACAATAGTGAAAAGCGTATACGTAGATTTTGTAGAGACAAATTTCTCTCTCAAAATAAGGGCCAAATAGAGAAACAAGCATCTCTGTTTTTCGGCAAACCGTTGAGGCTGAAACATAAATAAATGTCAATTCAAATGTTGAAGCGCCAGAAGACATTGGGTAAAGGATTCAAATCCAAACCCACCAGGTTTATGTAGACGCCAGCAGAACGGAAGGATCAAGAATTCTTGGAAAATAAGCTTAAAAATAGCTCAAGAATGGACTGTCATCAACCATGCCGTGATTCTAGAAGCACTAGGCATCGATGGTGGTCATGAATATTTCGCGAAAGAATATTATAAAAGCGCGAAAGAAGGGGTATCTGGAATTAAAAGCCGCCCTTGTGAATTGGATGGATACCCTTAACTCCTTTGGTTTTTTGCACATTAGCAGAACGACCAAAGGAATCAAGTAATGATAAGGCACATATTACTTGACTGGATACTTAGCTGGGTGAGACGATATAGTAACACATCCCAGTGGGGTCATGCTAGGTTTGGAAAACCTGTTCAATGCGGCAAATTTACAAAATTTGCACAATACGAGCAGGGGTAATGTATGAACGGTGCCAGTAGGCAATGTTCACACGATAGACGATTTTTTTAGGAATCTCAACCGAAAAATTTAAATGATACAACCTCATTACGTTTCGGACGCGAAAGGTAAGAGGAGATGTAAGACATATTGGACGCAGTATGTTTGATCGGTGATCATTTAAGTTTTTCGAGAGTGTTCAAAGAAATAGGAAAAGTGGAACAGTGTAAATTGACTACAAAATAAGCATAATACTGCACAGGGCTCTCAAAAAATGTTTAGAGCAAAAGATTTTGTTATTGAGAAGGTGGATAGCAATGACCACAAATTAAAGTAAAACAATGTGAAATGGAACTGTTTGCAAGAAACGCATTGGATAAAACTGCGTAGGGCTCTATTGAGCAGTGACAAAAACTGCTTGGTGTTCCAAAGAAAGTATTCATTATAGAGTTCTAATGCAAAATCGAAGACGAATGGTCAATTACATGGTTCAAACAGAAAGCGTGGAAATTTCACTCAAAGGCAGTTGGTCAAATAATTGGTTCAAACGTAAAGCCTGCAAATTTCACCCAAAGGTGGTTGGTCAAATACATGGTCCAAACGTAAAGCCTGGAAATTTCACCAAAATGTGACTGGTCGGTGGCACTAGCAAGTGAAAGTGAATTCAGTGACGAGCAAAAGCTGCACAGATAAAGGAGGGACAATATTTACTAACACGCATTCTGTTGTGTGTTACAACAAAAATTTTATGCGGTGTTTATAAAGTGGCGTAATCAAATATTTTTTTTATTTGTATGAAACAAAGTATTCAAATATTTTTTTTGTAAGGAATTATTTGTATGGAACGAAATGATGTGCCGTATTGATTTTCTTTGTAAATTTTTTTGGTTCATGTTAGATCTTCGGTTTCTTCGTGGTTGAGGTATGGGAGTTAGACCAGAGATTTCTTTGGCAAAGTCTTAGAGTTTTGTTAGTAGAAATGACCAAAACTGGGAAAGTTTGGCCCAAATCATTTTTTGAAATTATCTTCGAATGTATGGGAGTTAGACCATAGGTTTCTCTGGCAAAGCCTTAGAGTTTTGTTGGTAGAATCGGTGACAAATGACCAAAACTGGGAAAATTTTGTCCAAATTATTTTTTGAAATTATCGTCGAATGTATGGTCTATATAGGTTTCTAGTATTGCTGAAAATGTCGGGCAGTTGGACATGGGGTCAATTTTTATGCTTTTGAAAGTATCTGGGAAGGTATGAGAGACAGAGAATTGGTTTCTTTGGCAAAGTCTTAGGATTTGGTTAGTAAAAGTCACCAGTATTGGTGAAAATGTCGTGTAGTTGGGCATGGGGTCAATTTTTATGCTTTTGAAAGTATCTGGGAAGGTATGACAGACAGACAATTGGTTTCTTTGGCAAAGTCTCAAAGTTTGTGAGTAGAAAAAAATTAAAATGATAGGTAGCTCGGGGGAAGAAACAGTACAGGGTGAAAACGGTTGTACGTAAGAAACTGTTGTACGGGGAAAACAGTAGTACGGAGGAAATTGTGGTGCGGAGAAAACGGTAGTACGGGCAAAACGGTAGTACGGGGAAACGGTAGTACGCGGAAACGGTAGTACGGGGAAACGGTTGTACGGTGGAAACGGCAATACGGGGAAACGGTTGTACGGTGGAAACGGTAATACGGGGGAAACGGTAGCACGGGAAAACGGTAGTACGGTAGTAATGATGGTACATAGAAAACGTTAGTACGTGGAAAATGGTTGTACATAGCAAACGGTAGTTGGGCAAAACGGCTTTATAGGGAAATGGTAGTACGGTGGAAAAACAGATTTGCATAAGCTTATGGTAACTACTAAAATGCTACTAAATCCATTTCTTATTCATCTATATCAAACTTTGCACACCCTTGCATACATTTTAGTATGAGTTACTTAAGTCGCAAATCTCCGACCTAGCGGCAAGAATGCTTATGGTCGTGTAGCGCTTAGGGGCGGGGATATTTACTAGTCTTCCTATAATAATTCAAAATGTGAAAAGTCTTCACAAGACTTTCATAATTTATGAATGAGCCCTTATTCGTTAAATTCATTCAGTCAAATACTATTGCTATACTATTGCTATTTGCTACACACGAAATAATAAAAAAAAAACATTTTCTTAACTCAACAATAAGAAAAACTTAAGAACGGAGAAAACAAACGAGACGTACGTATACGTATCTGTACAAAATTGAGTTCTGTTGAACTACGTGATTTGAATAAAACTTTTATTTTTAAATGAAAGATGTTATTGATTCTTAACTTCAATGTTAAAGAGGGAATTATGTTTCTTAGCGAGTAAGGTCTTCGAAATGATCTGATTGTAAATCACGCGAATTTTCCTGCACTCAATTTAAAAAAAAAAACTCGTGTGACATTGCTTTATGTTGCTAATAACAGCATTTACCATTTTTCCTTCTTTTACCCATAAAATATTATGGTTTCGTTCATCATAAGAAGCTACGCGAATAATCAGCCCATAATCTAATATTCATGATATGCTAACCCTGTCTGCTCGTTTGTCAATCATACTTCATCTTAAAAGAATATAGTGCCCTGCCAAATCAATTCATAGGATTTCATAAGCTAACTTCGGATTCTTTTTTCATAATTTTTGCATTTACCTTGAGGAAAAAAATTGTAAATTGAATAGAGTAGCAAGTCATATACCATCAGTTCAGCGATAATAGATGAGATCGGAAACTGCGTAAAGCTCTTTTTTTCAACTTTATAGAAACGCCCTCCTCCTGTCATATTGTGTCTGTTTTCTCGAACCCAAACCCTACCCCCGATTATCGGAAAAAAAATTATTTAAAGTATTTTTTTAACAAACATTTTAGTTATTAGGTGGATGATATGATAAAGTGATTGTAGGCCCAAATTATTTAGCAAAAGGGGTAATAAAAAATTGAGTGACTTTTTGTTTCTGAACGAAGGTGATTGTGTACGTACAATAAAATTACTATCAATCAATTAAAATTTTGTCTTAATGCGTGTTCAAATCCCAATTCAAAACAATAATAGTATATTACAATTGAGGTCATGTCAACAGCCGGTAACATAAGGGCGAAGTTTGCAAAATCGAGCCGAAGGCGAGATTGTGTAATCGTCCTTGTGTTACAGGCTGTTTACATGACCTCACTTGTACTATGCTTTAACGTAGTAGCACTCGGTCGTTGAAACGAACAATTAAGAATTAAACATTTTGAAAACAAAAAAAAATAACTCCTGAAATACAGCGTACACTATTTGAGTTCTTAGAGTAGGTTAAATATCGAATGAACTATCGTAGAACAATGTGCTGTGTTCATTTTGTTATTTCTTTGTCGATGTGATAATAACGCAAGACATCAACGGTATATATAGCTCACTGAGCAATGATGCGGCGTTATAAACTAATTTTTTCCAGAATTTTCGGTTCAAATCCTAGTTTTTCTTACATTTTTTTTTTTGTGTTGCGTGCATTCCATCAAATACGTCTATTAATTTTTATACAGAAACTCTTATAAAATGTAGTAAATCGATACTTTCAATCCATATCGACTTACAAAGCCTTATTTCTCGGGATATATTAGTCCGATTGAGAAACTAAGTACTTTACAGGAATCCTATGATCACGCACGACAAACTGGCATTATGTTTCACCAAAATCCTTTTGAGCAAAATTTAATTTATTTAAAAGATTTATGAACATATGAAACTTGACTACAATAAGCCGATTATAGTCCTACTTTCAGTGCTATAATTGGCATGTTATAGGCCCCGATGTGACAAAAGTTTTTAACCGAAAATGTGTAAAAGGATAGTGACGAAAACATCATTTTATACAGCAATTAATGTTAATTGTTATTTGGTAATAAAAATAAATCACTAATTTCTTTTCTTTTTTTTTAGTTTTTCCTAATTTTCTATATTTACGTGAATTTACGTTCAGATATTCGTTGCTTCAACAAAACTAAACCACAATGATAGCTGTTACGGATAGACAACATATTATTTAATGACACCCCCGCTACGTTTTCTTTCAATGTAATCGATACCATATACCACACATATATTCGTAACAAATCGTTTTCGTCACAGTCACACTTTCCGCAAATTTATTTCAACGTTTTAATTGCCACATCTAAACATAACATACATATTAATAAAGTGAAGCTTTTCAAGTTATGTTCATTTAGCTCGGGGCTTTTTGCGATGTGAGTTGTTTTACATTCAATACTCTAGTGTTTACAATTTAATTTGAAACGCACGAAGAACTAACTACCAAACATTCGAAACAATTTAAGCAACTTGGAGAAGTGGATATTGAACTTTTTAAATTAATTTCTCGCAATCGGTTAAAGAGATTCAACGGATTTTTTCTTTTGATTCCAGTTGCCAGTTCGCCTGAAAATAAAAAGAGCAAAGACGATACGGTGCTCGTATCCAATCGACCAGATCTACATTTTTCTAAGTCAAACAGCCCACCTGAAAGTAATTCAGGAAGTTCGTCACCAATCAACGGACAACTTTCAAGTAAGTTTTATTCTAAAACGCATTTACTCAGCGTACCACCTCAGCACTTTTCTTCACCAATCACTGAAATCTAGAAGGTTTCTATTCAGAAAGCCAGAGTAAGTTATTTTCGGTTTGTAGCTCAAAATCCTCATTCCTAGCCTTCTGGAGCATCATCATCATCATCAAACTTTATAGGCCATTAGTGCCTTTTGGTGTGAGGTTTTTTTGCCACAACCTCAGAATGGTGAACTATCCCCTTCTATCACTCGCCAAGGAAATGGGTTGTTCGCCTACAGAAAGTCCGCTAATTTCTAAATCTGATTTAATAACCCTTTGAAGGTGCCCGAACCAGCGCAGACGACTAGCCCTTGCCGTCTCTTCCACTAACAAAATTCCTAAATTTTCCCTAATGTGTCGTTCCTAATATGATTATCCGACTGCTCCCTCCGACTACCGTTCGCTATGTTCCTAAGAACCCCCATATCAGAGACCCCCAGGTCATGCACGAGATATCCGCAATCCACCAAACTCTCCCTACCATACAGAATCGTCGGCCTAAAAATTGACCTGTGAATTGACCTGACTTTGCTTCGCTACTTAATTCAATTTTGTTGAACGTGCGACCTCAACTGACTGGCCACCGTGATTTCCATTTTCCTCCTTTCCTCAAAATCCCTAACGAACTTGAACTTCCCTGAAAAAATGGTTCCTTAGTACTTGAATTCGGGTGTCAAATGGTATGTTATGCGTAATATAGTACTCCTTATGTACCTTAGCCTCTGTCCACCTACTCCTACATCCTATCCTACCCGTGGTGACACCTGCTGTAGTGAGCAACCCGCATGAACGAGCAGGTAACCAACCCTGGTGTAGTAATGTGGGTCACTTAGCATAACGATGAGGGGGTCTTCGGTCTTCTACTCATAGCCGCCTCGGTGAGAATTTCTAATCTGACTTTTGAGCGAAATTGATTACGAGAGACGAGTGAATTGTAAAGGTGAGCAAATAAGTTAAAAGTCCTTGCCATATTATTCACCGGTTCGAATAACCCATAATTTGTGCGATGTGCATCCAAAATGAAGAAACGGTTATTCCGCAAAGACCTGACCGGCAAGTTAACCCTTAATTTTTCCGCTATTGAAGGAGCATCAACGCGCCCTCTCAAAATATCAAAAACAAACATAGAACGCAAATTGAGTCTCCGACGCGACAGACTCTCAACACCGATAGACCGACACCTTTCTTCGTAGGGTGGAAGACGGTAATTCTCATCCCTCTTCACTGTGTGCCGCAGTGCATACATCAAAAATTTTCTTTGAATTGATTCAATTTTGTCACAATGCGCCTGGTAATAGGAAGCCCAGACAACAGAAACGTATTTCAAATGCGATCTGACGTGCGCTATATATATGCTCTTTAGGGCTTTAATATCCCGAAAATCTCTGCAGATTCTCTTTACAAATCCAAGCATCGAGTATGCCTTGGCGACAACGTATTCAACATGTCTGTTGAAGCTCAGGTCTTCAGTGAAAAATACTCCAAGATCCTTTTTCTCAACAACTCTTTCAAGGGCAGCAGTACGAATTGAATATACAAAACGAATTGGGTCACGTTTTCGGAAGAATGACATGACATTGCACTTCCCTACATTCAGTGACAACGCGTTATTTTGACACCATAAATCTAGTTTGTCTAGATCACGCTGCATTTCATTGCAGTCCCGCAATGAGGAAATCTTACTGTAAATTTTCAAGTCGTCGGCATAAAGTGAACATCTGACTGATTTGAAAACAGTAACAACGTCATTAAAATAGATGAGAAACAAGAGAGGGCCGAGGTGACTTCCCTGCGGGACGCCTGAGGTAAATTGGAACGTCTCCGATCTCCAACCCATCATCTTTACATATTGGCTGCGATCGCTCAAATAAGATTGTTGCAGAAATGATGAATGCACACCCAGCTCGCGAAGCTTACTCATCAACATACTGTGTTTAATCCGGTCGAAAGCCTTGGATACATCCGTGTAAATAACGTCTACCTGGTGACCCTTTTCAATGAAACCTATCGCCTCATTAACAAAACATATCAAATTCGTACTGACTGATCTGCCCTTCATGAACCCATGTTGTTGAACTGTTATCATTTTCTTAAATTTTTTGGTGAGGACTGCGCAGACCAAAGACTCAAATAGTTTCCCAAATGTCGGAAGAATTGCGATTCCCCTGTAACATTCGACATTGGATCTAGAACCAGCTTTGAAGACGGGGACCACGTAAGATTCTTTCCATCTAGCTGGAAAATGGCTAACAAGTGACAAGTTAAAAATGTGATACAGAGGCGTACTTAATGCGTTTGAGCATTCTCTCAAAAACAACGGAGATATATTGTCAGGACCATCACCTTTCGAAACATCGATGGTGTTCAGTGCTTCTAATATTTTTCCTTTGTCTAATGACATCGATCCTACATCAACTAATTTACTCAGTCCAAATACATGATTCTCCTCGCGATCGTCATTGATAAATACATCCTCGAAGTATCTGGCGAACAGCTCACATTTCGCCTGCATATCAGTTGTTTCGAAATTACCAAGTTTCAAACAACTAGGATATCCGACCGTCTTTTTCATGGTGTTTACGTACATCCAGAACTTTGAGGGATTCAAGATCAAGGCCTTATGCGTTTGATTTCGTAAGGAACAATAGCGGATGTAATCATTGCCAGTATGTTTGAACTTCTTGTGCGCCCGACTCATCCGATTTTTCAGATTCAGTAAATTCTGATTATACCATGGTGGATGAGGACCGGCACATTTACGTTTTAGTGGGACATACTGCTTGAAGCCTTTAACCAATACATCGTAAAAACAATCTACAGAAGAGTCAACGTTGTCACAGCTCTCCATAAGTTCAGCCCAGTTCACGGACGCAAGATATTTGTTCAAGTCGCTAAAATTCGCTTTCTTAAAGTTGTACTCATGTTCATCTGGATTAAAAATAACCACGTCGTCACACCCAACCGTGAAATCAATGTCAATCGGATCGTGGTAAACGTCTATTTTAACTAACGGAGAGACTGACTTGCTGATCTTCACACCACACGGGTCATTACTAAATACGAGGTCTAAAATCCGCCCCTGGAAATTGCAAACGTGATTTACCTGGCTTAGACCAGCTCCAATCAGACAACACAAGAGGTCGGCGTTAGCGCTAGAGTCGATATCATGTGGTAGCAATCCATGAGACATACTATCTGCATTCATAGAGAAACCCTCCGAAACTATACCGGAATCATCAATATCCGGCACCCACGCCACGTTGGTCATGTTAAAATCCCCTACGACATAGAACAAATCGTTCACGTCAATGTCAATAAATTCGATGATCCTTTCTAAGGCTTCAGTGTACTGATTGTACACAGCAATTGGTGAATGCGGCGGTAATATAAACAGCAAATATAAGCGTTCACGTTCTTGAACTTCATTTTAACAAGCACGAGTTCAACATTTTCTATAGAAGGGACAACCACTCGCTCACTGGGAATGTCAGCCTTCACTGCAATTAAAGCTCCGCCAAACCGCTCATGC
This sequence comes from Pseudolycoriella hygida, assembly GCA_029228625.1. Taxonomy (NCBI): domain Eukaryota; kingdom Metazoa; phylum Arthropoda; class Insecta; order Diptera; family Sciaridae; genus Pseudolycoriella; species Pseudolycoriella hygida. Next base: position 191,500,775 of record CM055403.1, on the reverse strand, counting down.
TAATTACTAAGACTTGGTCTGTCGCATCTGTACAAAAATTCATTATAATCAAATAACTCACCGTCAAAAAATGATGAATTTAAACCAGTTTCAGATAGCGCTATAACGTCGTAACTGCACTTGATCGATGACAGCCTGATGTCTACCGTTTTCCCTCGAAGTCCTCGTACATTCTGGTAATACATTCTTATCTTTCGACTCAGTGGTCCGATTTGAACAAAAGTGCTTGTTAGCAGGCATTGAACATAGGTCAATAGTATGATTCAATCCAGAACTATCAATTCGAGAATTGAGCGTCTCACATCGTTGCCCAAGAAAATTGTCTTGATTGTCAGGTGTTTCAAGTGGAGCATCATCCACGAATTCGTCGTTGATTAAGCTTATGAAACTTTGAAGTTCAAAATTGTCGGCATGAATCACGGTTTCAGTCAATTCGTTAACTCCATTCCAGTAAGATTTGTGCCAAAATCCGGCTCTGCATTGTCTAAAGGTGTTTCCAGTATAACTCGGTCGGACGATAGCGTTACCGGAGGCTCACCCGACGATGATTGACTAACGGACGATTCAGCTACTGCCGTTTCGGCAGACAAATTAGTTGATATTCCTCTTCTTACTAAAAAATTATCCATCGTTATTTCGAGGCTTGCATATGTAGTCACGAATTCGCACATTCTCAGCCATGTGGTTGGTGTCATTAAAATATTATAGTACGTTTCAGGCGCTGAGATTCTGAACTACAATGAGTTAACATTTTTACCTATTGATTGAAGTGATGTTGCGCGAATATGTTCTTTGTTAACGTGCAACTCTTCCGCCACATAGTTTGTCAAATAGTCTACTGTAACGTCTTTACTGATGTTCGATACTACAATACTTTTCCTTTTGATAGATCCCGATTCCACTGCTTTCTCTTCCGACATTACATCGACAGCCGCAATTCTGCGATCTCTCTCACTCGTGCCCAAAATAATCTTCTTTACAGGTGCAGCAGAGTAGTCAGCTGTGTCAGAATCTCTACACCTCTTTCCGTTTGACATCGATGAAGTGAAGAGTTCTGAGCTAAACTACGGGGCTGGATGTTGTTGGAGCTCAAATTGGCAATACTCCCAATCAAGGTATCCGCCAACAACTTAAAACCATTCGTGAAATTTCCTAAATCAGCAGCTAACGCAGTCGACATTTGATTTACTGGGTATGGGATATGGGATATGGGTTACGTCATACGATTCATTCAGTGTGTACGTCGTTATGGGCACCAAACACACCACAACTACCCAACTTTTGAAGCTTGAGTGAACTTTAGGACGTTATTAATGCGCTACACTTTGCCAGAAAAATTCTATGTAGAATTTTTCCGACACGGGATTTGAACCCCGACCGTTTTGGTGGAAGGCCAGTACGCTAACCACTACGCCAACCCGTCCCGTTATGTTTGGTATGAGTCTATGGGTCCATCTCCCCTTGTCCGAGGAGTCCCACTCTTGCTGCCACTGTTTCAATGACTCGGCTTTTGATTGATATTTAATTTTATTGTCTACTATCTGCTAGCTGACATGGCAAAAAAGAGTAGCTATTACACAAGTAATAACCCTCGTTAAAAAACCAAAACGTTATAATAACTGCTTATTAAGTACAATCACAATAACGGAAAATCACAATTAGAATCAAATCAAGATAATACAAAAACAAGCAAAAGTAAGAAAACAAAAAATTAACATAAAATAAGAATGCAAAAAATTATAAAAATTGTTAGAAAAGGTGTCATCAAATGTTGAACCAAAGGGATGGCGTCGTCAAAACAAAAATAAAATGTAGCTGCCACAGCAGCTGTCGTCAAATCTTCGAACCAAAGGTATGGCGTCGTCAAAAAAAAAAAAAAAAAATAAGAAATTAAAAAAAAAAGTGTAGAGTAAATATGTTGCCAGATTGAGAGTGCTTATTGGAATGTGTCATTTAGCCAAGATGATCAATTGAAGAATGAATGAAATCGCTAAGAAAGAACACTAATTTTACTTTTTTTGAAACATATGAATGAGAATAATTAATCACCGGTAAGGTGCTTTTTGCGGTTTCTTTTCAGTAGTGGAAAGAAAAGCACCAAAACAAAGACACTAACATACACCAAATGTTCTAAATACTGAATCGCAGAGATCTAACACACTCCGACGAAAATTCAACGTAGGTAAACATGGATCAACGTGAGCTGCAGCAAGATTGAACAATTTACAAGTGAAATTGAAAGAAGAGAAGTCTGTGTATTCGTGTTTGGATCTTCTAATGCGAATAAAAGAAGGATTTCTTAGGTTCCTAACACCATCGTATAGCTGTATTCTATCGCGCAAGAATTTTGAGTTAATTCTCCCAGTCAAAACGTCGTGTATGAAAAATACAGCAGCATTGGTACGTCTCCTTAGGAGTGACTGCAGGTTTAACTCGTTACATCTGTCTACATATGGACGTAAACGATAGGAGTCCTGTTTATCGTCAACGTAACGATCTCGATTGGCGTAGAAGACAAATTGCCTTTGTACACTTTCAAGAGATTGAATGTGGACGTTGTGCCCAAACTATACTTGAAAATTCCATGTGTGACCTAACTATTGCTGAATATAGCATCTTAGCTGTATTGAGGTTAAATCATCCGTAGCATTGCCGTTTAAGAAACGACAGCATCGACATGCCCTTTTTCGATCCAAGTTCTACATGATCGTTGAATGTGAACTTCTCGTCGTATGTAAGTCCCAGGTCTTTCACATTGCATACACGTTCGACCGTCTTGCCGTTGATGAAATAATCTGCTTTTATAGGACACCGCATCCGTGAAATAGATAATATCTTACACTTATTTTCGTTTATCTCAAATCCGTTTTTATAGCACCATTCGACGAAATTGTTTATGGATACTTGCAGAGGATGGGTATCCCTAGCTGAAGATATACCGTTGTGTACTATCTTCTTATCATCAGCAAAATTTATGTCACACGTTATGGGGGATCTGCAGTCCGAGTCGTCAAAGTACACTAGGAAAAACAGATGTCCTAAAATGGATCCTTGGCCTACGCCAGATGTAACGTCTATAAGGCGGGATTTGCTAGAGTTCACTTTGACTAATTGTTTGCGATGTTGAGAGAACGATCTGAACCATAACAGTAGCGAATTACATAGGCGATATTTGTGGGCAGATAATTTAGATATCAGAGGAATGTGCCTTACGACATCAAATGCTTTATGAATATCAGCAAAGAAGATGTCAGTCTGGACTCTACTCTTCTACCAGGAAAGAATCCATGTTGATTTATTGACGAGTGCGGGTAAATGTTGAACTTCATTAGATGGAAAATTATGATTTCAAAGACTTTTGCTAAAGTAGGTGAGACGGAAACACCACGATAATTCGTTATATCAGACTTACGTCCTGATTTGAAGATCGGTGATATGTAGCCAATTTTCCATATGTCCGGATAATGCATTTCTGCTAATGAATTCGTGTATATCGCAGAAAGAGGTTCAGCTAATAAATCAGCGCATTGATGAAGAAATATCAGATATATTTTATCCGAACTGGCTCCTTTGCTGAGGTCCATGCGTTGGAGTACTTGTCCAACAATATCGGGTGTGACCGTGATGTTGAGGTAATCAGTATCATTTCGTCTTTTTATAAGTGAGAGTATAACGTCTTCTTCATCTTTATCATTTGCATTGTTAACGTACACGGAAGCAAAAAATTTGGAAAATAGTTTAGCTTTTTCTTCATCATTGGTTACTTGCTCGTGTCCATACGTCATTTTTCCTGGTAATGCGCTTTCTTTGTACTTGGAGTTAATAAAGTTCCAGAATTTTTTCGGATTTTTTTTTATAGTTGGCTGCTAAATTTGTCAAATATCCATTACAGAGTTCATTTTGATAAGATTCGAATTCTGTTTTCACAGCTTTAAATTTTGTTTCTTCATCAGATACCGATTTGGTTCTATTGATCAAATTTCGATAAGCACGATTCCTTCTATTCTTGAGATTGATAAGTTTGGCGTCGTACCAAACTGGGTGATTCGTCTGTCTAAGAGTAGCCTTAGGAATGCGTTGATCGAAAGTTTCGTAGATTTTACAATAAAATGCGTCGATCATTTCATCTAAACTTTTATCAGCAAGCAATACGTCGAAATCGGTCTCAGTGAGGTCCTACCTTATCAAAGGGTAAGGTGCTTTTTGTAACAATACTCAAAACTGGCGATGATGGCGATGGTGCATAAGTCGAAGGTTCACATTCGATCATACAGTGCATTGGTACGTGTGCTACATCTTGCATAGCATCCGGAATTATCGACATCTCGGCAGCAGTGAGGACAAATAGTTCGGGCATGTTTGTGTATGCAAGGTCTAGAACATTGTTGTCAGACTTAACGAAATTTGACATTTGAAAAAGACCGCACTCCAGGAGGGATGTCGTAAACGATCTTCCAATTTTTGCAGGTACGGATTCTGAGTCACCAATTACTGGTAAATAATCGAAACTCTCGTCGTTCTTTGACCTTTTGCATATGCTAAATTGAAGCCACCAATCGCTAAGAAGATGTCACCGTGATTTATCGTTGAGTATACCTTGGTCAATGCATTTAAGTGCGACAGGTAAACATCTTCGTTAGAGCCATATTGGATATATAAGCCATAAGGTTAATCCTAACGGTTTGTCATCTCGCTTAAATCTAATAACTCGCTATCATATTTCGAGTCAGCAGCTATCAGAACACCACCACCTTTCTCAGCATTAATATGTGTGTCACAACGATCTTTACGGTAAACAAGGAATCGAGGATCGAAAAACTCAGCGCTGAATTTGTCTTCGGTTAACCATGTCTCCGATAGGACGAAAACGTCGTAGTCAGTTGAGGTGGTGGAGAGGAAGATGTGATCTTTTTTGCCAGACATACCACGAATGTTATTGTAGTAGAGTGACACATTCAATGGAGGTTTAATGTTAAGCGCTGTTGAGTCCGGTCTAGAATTACTTGAAAATTTAGTTTTGTCAAAATACACCTTTTCAACCAGATCAGAATGTTTGGTTACGTCAATTTGTTGCATAAAAAAGTTGATTGATTAGCATTCTTCTTCGTTTTAGGCGTCCACGTTTTAAATTCAATGTGACTTGGCCAAAAGCTCGATTGAGAAATTATTTTTGAAACCTCATCGGTCGTTTCAATTTTGAAATTAATATGTCGAAGTGCTGTGATGTCCTGTCCTTTTCTCGTAAGACGACGAATTATGATTTGATTTTTGTTAATCTTAGCATTTTGAACTATATATTCCGTTATATGCGCCGGTGATACACTGATATCGAATGGTGAGATATGGAAGTGCTTGCTCAATGACGACGTTGTAACATTTAAAAGCCACTCATAATTCTTCATCCTGGGATTAGGATGTTATTCAACAAAAATCGAAAAAATTAAGGTTCTGATTTCGTCGTTGAATTGTGGTAATCTGCTTAGCAGAATAATCCAAATTAAAAAATAACCGAAACAAACTCACAATTCTTTTACTTCCAAATTGTTCAAACGAAATGACATGCATTCTATGGCCATCGTTGCTGATATACACATGGTCTTAAGACAAGGTGTACTGATGAGTCGTAAACGACGAAATCAGCACTTTTAGTTTTTCGATTTTTGTTGAACAATTGGAAGTAGGATGAAGAATTATGAGTGGCTTTTAAATGTTGATTCAAGCGGGTGGACTTTAATCTGCCGAAGGTACAGCAGCCATAGTAAAATATTACTTCTATGGGTGCAATTGTACCAAAACGAGAATTTTCTCAATTTTTTACCTTTACCTTTAATGAATTCCTTACATCACATTCGTTATTTCCACCATGTACTTGAGTTGGAATAACGGACGATTTTGAATCAGATGGTTGGAATCGAAGAGTGGAGTGGAGTGGAAGAGTTCATCTGCCGGAGAAAGTGTAGACAAGGTATTCAATTCTGCCTGATTAGAAATGATTGATTCTTTGTATTTATTGGGCTGCGTTTGATTAGAAGAACATAATTCATCAATTTTTAGAGTTAGGTTGGAAAATTCACGTTTGAGACTGCATATATTTTGGCATATTGAATTTAATTTATCGTCGCAGTTGATAGTCTCCACTAACGCTGACTTCCTACCGATGTCTTCTTCACATACAAAAAATTTTCTTTTTTGGAGTTTAGTAATCTGTCAATGGACTCAGTGTTTTTCTTTAAGGAGGGAATCGAACGATGCCCATGTGTTGGTTTCAAATGAATGCAACATTGAGAATAACTCATCTGTGTTACTAGATGGACAACGTTTCGGCGAAGATATGGACCAGTCTAGAGGACTACCTAGCTGATCAATGGTGTTTATGGAAGACGCCTTGTTTAACATTTGCTTTTTAACGATTTCCTCGATTTGTTTCCTGTTAAGAAGCAATTCTCCAAAAGAAGATAGCTTTGAGTCAATTAAAGAGTCGACGATATCGATGAAACTGTTTAATTTAATTGCGTCCTAATTGTTTTGGTAGTTTGACCCTCCCTTCTCTTCCTTCTATGACATTCACTGTCTTCTGTCAGCGTTATGCATATGGGCATTGTCCCGGCTATGATACATATATAGGATATAGTTCGGTATGCGCTTGCGACTCTTATGCTTGCCAGGTTTTGGGCTCCATTAAGCTGGTGCACCGTAGCGCAATATCGGTAGGGTGACGCTTACTAAGAACCTCCTTTTGCGCGGTCCAAAACCGTTTCACATTATTCCGGCCAGTGCTGCGGTGGTTTTCATTGCCTTTTGGCACGTGTAGTCCACATGACTATTAAAATTTCTGCGGTGGTCCAGGATAACTCCAATGTACTTTAATTGGCGAGTGGATGTGATTTCTTTCCCGTCAATGTTCAAAACGATCCGCTCAGTTTTTTGCAGTTAGTTGTCATCAAGTTTTCGACCGTTTCTAGCGCCTCCATCTTCGACCGTTCCGGATACCGTGAGGATAAAGTCGTCGGCAAAAGCAATCGTCTTAGCGCATCTTGGCAATTTCAGCCGCAGCGCTGTGTCACACATTACGCTGCACAGCGTTGGTCCTAATATGGATCCCTGTGCTACTCCAACTGTGATAATAGCTTTCCAGTATACTGCTATCTCCATCCAACTTAATTTTTAAAATAAGATACAAGTCGTACCGAAGACCCTTTTTTCAGTTCAATGGAATTTAGAAAAGTGTCTAACAACAAACGAGCACAAAAAACGTTTGTCGTTGCTTGACTTCAACCGGAAAAATTAGCAAATTTGCAAAAAAAGACTCGAAATTCGTAAACCCATACGAAGAAAGAAGTTCTTCGAAAAGGGATCTATTGCGTTTACCACGACGTTTTTAACCGGTCGAATTTCGACCCGGGAGTGAGGAGGGCTATTAAAGGAATTTCTGACATCTATCGTCGTTAGAGCACAGAAGCGGTTACCCCATATTATTTGCTTCCTCGCCTTGTCGGCAGTTTCTATAACTTTTTTAATGGCCGATCTCTCTTAACGAAATCCGAATCGTTCGTCTGACAGTCTGTGCTCGCCCTCTGTGTATTTTTTTGGTCTATTCAGAATCGCGGCCTCCAGCATTTTTCCCAATCCATCCAACAAGCATATAGGTCTATATGATGATGGGTTGTCTGGCGGTTTCCTTGGTTTTGGAATTAGGACCAATTTCTGTTTCTTACATATTTCAGGAAAATATCCGTCGTCGATGCATTTCTGCGTTGTCAGTCTTTTCTGCAGCCATCTGGATCTCTTTGCGGCCATGTAATCTGTTCGTGTTGTGGAAGAGCTCTCTCACTATGCCATCTAGCTCCTCCGGGCACTTTTCTTTTGGCCCCGATGCACCTTTCATCATCGTTATTACTGTTTTGAGCACTTTGCCCCACTGTTCGCGTCTGCTTCCTGGCACAGTTTTTTTTTTCATTCATTCATTTTATTCATCAACCTTAATAATATTTTTATAAAATGAGCAATTCCACTGTGCCTGGCAGAAAAAATTATAATAATTAGTTACAATATACAAATTTAGAGAAAGTCATACCTGCTAAATTCAAATTTTAACTAATCTAGAAATTTCAGGAAATAATATAATATAAACATTTGAAAAGCACACTTCAAATCAATTTTTCACTTCTAGAAATTTCTACGTAATTTTTTAGTAAAAATGTTTTTCTAATACTATTTTCCAATATTTTACCCCACTGTGCATTGCACTTTAAAGGGGCTCAATAGTTGGGAAGTATTTAATTGATTTTTTATCTAAAAATATTGCTCGGATTGCTCGCTTCAGTGCTAATTTGCATAACTTACCGCTTTGACGCTCTCGTTTCTGGCCCGTTGCATTCTCTTTCTTGTCTTAAAACAAGTCGCTCGCGAAAGTCTTATTTCGTCGTTCCGCCAAAATGCCGGTATTCGTCCATTCTTCGGCTCCTTGGCATCGCCGCGTCACATGCATTCACCATTTCTTTCATCAATTCTTCTTCCCATTTCTCTTCGTGGTCGTCTTTTGATTGGAGATATTCATTGAAAACTTCTTGATCGAAATTTCCCGTCCTCCATCTTCGCTCTCTTTTATGAATCATCTATCTTGCGCCTCCATACTCTTTTTCACAGTGTACCTCAATGCCTGGTGATCTACCTTTCGTCCACACTCCAGTTCAGGCTTGGTACTAGTACTGGACTGCAGAATATCACTTCTATAATCGACTCTCGCCCATTCTTGCGGAATGTAGTTGCGTTTCCCGCGTTTGCCAGAACCACATTTAATCTAGCTTGCGCTTCTTGTAGACTGAAGACTCTGTTATTTATAAATCTACTACCCCACTCAACTGCCCATGCGTTAAAGTCGTCTCCAATGTTAACTGGGTTTAGTCCCGTTAGTTCTCCTGTGAGTAAGTCTAACATTCGTTGAAACTGCACGATCGTCCAACTTAATGGTGCATAGCAGCTGGCAATATACACTCCGTCAATTTTCGCTATCACGAATCCTTCGTGGGCGTCTGATACAACTTCTTGTATGAGATACTTGCCCGTCGTCAATATTGCGGCCATCCCGGCTCTGTCAGCAGCTTATTTACCGTTGTTTCTATTTATTCCGAACGGTTCTGCAATAAATGCTACGTCACATTTTTGTTGCGCTGAGGTTTGCCAAAGAAGTTGTTGTGCCATGTCACAATGATTAAGATTTATTTGGGTCACTTCCATTCTTGTCCTGTCTTAGATTTAATCTCCTGTTTAAATACTGAGCATCTGGCTCCAACAGTCACGTGGTCATTTTCTGACGTGCGCAGCAGGCGGGTTCGTGCAGTCTCTTGCAATGTAGTTTTGTCCTCCACATCTCCTGCACACGTTTGATCTATCCTCTCACATACAATTTCTTGTCTGGCGTCCAAATCCAATACACTTGAAACACCTTTCTAACTGCTGGGTTACCCTTATCGGGCGTACAGTCCAGCTCACTTTTATCTTGCCGATTTTCAGAATCTTAAGCGCTGCGTCCACTGGGAGTTTTATTTCCACCGTTTCAAGTTCTTCTCTCGTTTTCCTCATGCGTATCGTCATCGAGTCTACCTCGTCATTTATACTACCTTGCTCTTTCAAAGCTTTTAGAAGGTATTCGCTTGTCGTGATCTCGTCCATATAACTACATTCAATCGTGGTCATGTGGGACATCGCTCTCACTTTCGTTGATTCGCCCAGTGACCTCTTGACTAGATCTTTATAATCTGCGCTTTTAATCTCTGGGCCCTCCTTGAGTTCAAATAACATTTCGCCTTTCTGCGTTCGTCTTATTCTCGAGACGTTTTCGTCCAGGTCCCTCATAGTTTGGTCGCCTCTAATTTTTTTTAGGATTTCAGCGTACGTTATTTCATCTGCCGCCACCACTATCAAAGCTTTCGGTCTCAGCCTTTTAAGCTTCGACTTCTCTTTCTTCTCCTTCGTTTTGTTTCTAACCTCTCTCCACTCATTAAGACTATGCTTCGGTGTTTGCGTATCTGATCTCCGTGTGTCTTTTCGTTTTTGCTCCTCTTCGCCGCGTTTCTTGCTGTGGGCGTAACATCCGGCGTTTGTTTTCTTTTTGACGAGAATGGGGTAGCTAGCACTTCAACTGCCTTGTCTGTTTTCTCCTTCTTGTCTTCTGTCGCATGTCTCCTTCTCTGGGTCCCCCTTCCATCTCGTAGTGTAGTTATCTTTGTGATCTCATGGTTATCTATGCAAGCAATGAGATGATGCAAGGGTTAACACGGTCCGTCATGGGGCACCGTATTCAGAGCCAGATCGGTATTAGTCAGGAATGTTCATCTGAGCCTACACCTCCTTTTCACAGGACTAGCTTTCGAACGTACTTGGAGGTCTGCCAAGGTTTTACCGGGACGGTTCAATCGTGATATTAGCCCACTAGCCGTTTCGTGAAAGTGTGACCCTTCCTTAGTATGGTAGTGTAATACAACAGTTGTCAGCCCTTGCCTACATATCACATCGGTTTAACCAAACTCATTGTCCGTGTTCGATGCTTTGCCAGTATGCCTCACTGGCGTTGGCCTTAATGTGCTCGTAGCACTCCATCCGTTAAGTAGGGTTGACGTGTTTCATGAACCTATCTAATTCTCGATAAAAGTCAAATCGAACATCGTCCCACAGACCGCGATCCCAACCTCCGCAGGTTTTAATTTTCGTAAAGCAGACTATGAAGCTCTTTCATCATACATTGAATCGATTGCGCTACTGAGTTGTCTGACAATGCGGGTATTGACGAAAACGTTGACAGGTTTTATGATGTTCTATACAACGCTTTAACACTGTTTGTTCCTTTGAAAAGACCACGAACTGATGACCATCCTCCATGGTATTCGAAGCGACTCTATAATCTGAAAAACCGTTTATCGAATGCTCATGGCCATTATAAGAAGACCGGTTTACCTTCCCAATATCTGAAATTCTCTTCCATTCGCAATCAATTTCAACAAGACCGGGACCACGCTTACCAGCGTTACATTAAGGAAAAAAAATGTCATCGACGATCCATCAAAGTTCTGGGCTTATGTCAAATCAAAGAAAAAAACAGGGAAATCAAATCATCTGAACGCTCTCATTGTTCGCGAATTTCTTCGAATCAGTTTTCGTCCCCGTCGATTTCAACAATGATTATGACACAATGCATGAAATTGTGAAGCGTGTAGACATTGGCGATCTGTCGTTATCACACGAAACCATTGAAAAAGCATTAACTGACATCAATACATCAAAGGAACAAGGTCGGGATAAAGTCTCACCGCTTGTTTTGAAGGCCGAACCATTATACATGATCTTCAACAAATCGTTGCGAACGCAATTTCCCAACAAATGGATTTCGTATTTGGAGCCAACAAGGCCTATTTTTGAGAAAATTTTTGAGAAAAATTGAGAAAATTTGTGAAAATTTGAGAAATTTAAGAAATTTGCTTAAAAATTCTAAACATTTTTCTGAAAATTTCTAAAAATTTTGAAGCATAATTGATATTTTTTACTCAAAAAATTGTTCAAACGATCTATTTTAGGTGTTTTAGGGCATCCTAGAATTATTAACATAAGTACTAAGGGCTGAATTTTCAGCCACCCGTTCATGCTTGGTTTCTTGTTGTTTTTTTCATCTGCACGACCTGTAATATGGTTCAGAATACACTTTACGTCGATTCTTATTAATTCTACACTCATTTTAACTTGTTTGAACGTAATTTTCATTAAAATAAAATTCTAGGAAAATTGAGAAAATTCGAGAAAATTTGAAAAAAAATTTCTCAAAAATAGGCCCTGGACGCCAATTTTTAAAAGTGGGGCTCGCAACGATGTCGAGAACTACAGAGGTGTCGCCATTTTGCCAACGTTTGGGAAATAATTCGAATCAATCGTTACTGCTATTCTCAACGACAAATTACAAAAATGCATTTCGTTTCGTCAACATGGATTCATGAAAGGTCCTCCTACGACAACAAACTTACTAGAATTCACACAAAGCCTTTGACCGAGTTAATCACAAGCGACTCATTTGCAAATTACATAAACTGGGCATTCACTCGAACTTATTAAACTGGCTCAGTTCATACCTAAGCGGAAGGACGCAGTAAGTTAAGCTATACGATCATGAATCTCACAGTTTTCCTGTAACATCCGGTATCCCTCAGGGCAGTCATCTTGGCCCCATTTTGTTTCCACTTTTCTTCGACGAAATAACTAAATTTATAAGACATTCGTCATATCTGCTATACGCCAACGATTTGAAACTATTTAAAGTAGTGAAGAATGTCAGGGACTGTTTGGCCATTCAGCGGGACTTAGAGGCGATTTCGGAATGGTGTCATCGAAACTTACTACAGCTTAGTATCAACAAATGGCAAGTAATTTCATTCCATATTAATAAACACCCGATCCACTTTACCTACGAAATCGAGGGCACAACTTTGGAGAGGGTTGCGGAAATACGCGATGTGGGCATCCTACTTGATACAAGCATGAACTTCAATAGCCATGTTGAATACATAATCGCCAAAGCGTACTCCATGCTTGGATTTATGAAGAGGATCTGTTATGATTTTCGAGACATCAGGGCACTGAAAAGCATCTACTGCGCACATGCTCGATCTCATCTCGAATATGCATGTTTTGTTTGGCAGCCACATTGCAACGACAAAAAAGTCGCCATCCAGTCGATCCAGAAAAAATTTGTCTTATATTCCCTGAGGCGAAATGTTAGACAAGACGAAAATTTTCGTTTACTTTTTTCATTTTCGACGTTCTACATGGCTACGGTAATGCACCGGAGTTAATTCCCATGTCGTCATTAGCGCTTCAACAAGGTCTCTACGTCATCATCAATTCTTATCCACGAGCCACCATCGAACAGACTACGGATTTCATGAACCAATGAATGAGCTATGCATGAATTTCAACAATTGTTCGCATCTTTACAACCCGTTGGCAACTAGGAATGAGTTTCGGAGACGAGTCCGCTCAACCCCAATACCAAATGTCTTGCAACACGGACGTTATCTGGTCAAATGAGTGACTTTGACTTTTCTTTTGTTGGATTTTGACTAGATTCTTTGTTCTCAAGTGTTTCGATTTTGTTTTAATTTCTTTCTTCCACTTTTTGTTTAAAATTATTGTTTTAGATTGACATATTCTTTTTCTACTTTTTTACTTTTTACGATTTTTTGTCAAATTCTGTCTTGATTTGTATTTTTTTCCTATAATTTTCATTCAACTGTTAAATTATCAGTAAGCATATTATGCCGTTGATAAACGAACAAATAAAAAAAAACCTAAATGTGTCATTTTCAATGACATCATAAAAAGTTACAGACGTTCAAACTTGAAAAATTCCTTATGAGCGTTCAGCTACTACAGCACTTACCTTATACGAGTTTTTTTTAAGATTTTAACTTGTTACGGAAGGTTGTTATAGTAAATATAATCAAACCAATTATCTCAGCATTATCGTGACACTTTCTTTAGATGTGCGGTAACACACAATTTCCATACAAAATAATTCACCATTTTCGAATTTGTCTGACGGGGAGAAACCTATATTCTATGAAGTGTTGCATATCATCATCATTCCGAAGAGAATATGAGTTTGGAAATAAGGACTAGAGATCTACGAAGCTTCTAGTTGCACTTTTTCCATTTTGGAAAATACATTTGGTAGCTGAAACTAAATTAATATGTCGTGGAACGAATCTTAAGTGTTGCAAATGGAAATTTTTCTTCACTAGTTTTGATAGCAAATCCATGAAAACGAACTTTCAGACAATTTCATTTATTGAACAAAGATGAAATAAGCTTCAAAATCTAAAATTAAGATAAATACAAACGTTAGCAGTTAATTCATTATTAAATTTAACATTTCTCATACTTCTAGTGCGCTTAACGTAAAATATCCATCACAACTATTGATCAACTATTCGGTTGCATTTAGAATCCTGAATATAAACAATCCAAAACGATATGTACGTTACGTACAAATAGAAAATGACTAAATTCACATTGAGTTTTCACAGCAAAATTTTATATCAAATTACAAAATCACACCGAATAGAGCAACCTTTATCTGAACTATTTAATTCCTTAACACGATATCGACTAAAAATGAACGATTAATTCGACATTTACGAATTCAAAAAACAAAAGTCCATATCGATCGTCAGATAAACTTATAAAATGTAAAGAGAAATAAAACCTTCCGGTAGTCCTAAAATCGGGTAATCAAAACTTGGTATTGAATCTGGCAACTAAATCATTGTTGCCCAACATTAAGAGTTCATTTCGACGAGACAGTTTTTAAGAACTTTTTGAACCTTCTGTTTGCAGCATTTATTAATCAAAATTGTTATGATCAAAGCGAGCTACCGAAATAAAAGCTTCAGCCGCCACCGATGCTTCAAAAAATATTCTTACCGCCGTAGAGAAAAATTGACCGGCTTCCAAATCTAGATGGAATGTGACGCTAAAGTATCTAGCCGGTATGGATTGAAATCGTTGGAATACGTTTAGGACATTAGTGTGGAGATGACCTCTGAGTGGTCAGAGGAATTTTTAACATGAAACTTAACTATAAAGTTGAGGATGGAATATTTAATTTGGCTTCGTAATAACGTTGAAACGAAAATTGAAATTGAAACAATCTTTGTAAATTTGTTTACACTAAACGTAAGAAATCACTTAATCTTCTTAAAATACCCAGAGGAAAAGAAATTAATTTAAAACCTTGTGAAGATTTCATTTGAATAAAAAAAAAGTTAAAATAAAACAAAAGGTAAATGGAAGGAAAAAATGGAACAACAACTAAGCAAAGAAATTTTAAGTCGTCTTATGTACTTATATGTTCAACGTGCTTGCGAATGTATTAATAAATGTATATTTATATACTATTTCTTATTTTACAACCAAAATTATTTATATTCATGAAAAAACATTTGAAGAAACCTTTTTCTTATCCTAGGTTTTCCAAAAAAAATAATTAGCTACAACGAAGGAATGTAAATTTCATAAGAACGTTGGCATTGATCGAAATTAATTCGATTTGCGGTTTAATTCTTCGCTTATGCCAGAGAAATTATATCTAGACGGAGCGTTCCGTGCGCCAGATAGAAGGAACGGAACGTAACAGCAGTTTTCACACAACGGCTGATATGTCCAAATGGCCGAACATTTCTTTGTAAATGTTTTTAAGAATCAATTCTTTATTCATCATCAATTTTGACAGGTGGTCAAATGTTCGGGTGGTGTAAAAGTGGTTCCTAACATAAGCCTAAACAAAATAAATATTTTTGAAGGTGGTTGATTCAAGTCAAATAAAATGCCAAGAATAGTGTATCTTGCTTGAGCCAGTGTGTTTCATTTGAAGTTTTTATTCTTATTTGCTGTTTTATGTTTCGCTAGATAGATAGAACTGTTCGGATGAGATAGGATGGAATATGATAAAGAAAGTGTCACGGTTGTACCGTTCAATGTTAATGTTTGCGTATCCCAATTCCAACGATTTCAATTGAAGATGAACTGCCACCTATCCTGCCCAAAATTTAAAAAAAAATAGCCGCCCGAAACCTGCCCGTTAAATTTGTGCCCTGCTCTTCCCATTCCCTATCGGGCACGGGGATAATTTGAAATTCCCTCCCGCCCGCTCATCTCTAATTACAATCGAAAACCGTCTACGTACTTTAGCATTTCTCTTTCAAAAAAACCTCTAGGCTAAAGTGAAGCTAAAGTACCTACCTGGTGTGGATTCAAATAGTTGGAATACGCTTTCGGGGTGTCATTTATTCATCCAATATTCATTCATAATTCATTATTGCCGAAGAAGAAACAATCGATTTTGCCATGCAACGCGATTCGTTGATGTTGGCGAATCCTATATCAAACTGAAAATCAAAAAACTCCAAAAAATCGGTGCAAATTCGATGTACATTTTATAGTAACTGACACTGTGACACTTTTTTTACTAGAAGAATGAAAATTTTAATCGTGAGTGATTTTTATACGATTTTTGTTGAAATTCCCTTATGCGACCAAACAGCGTTTCTGTATACCATACTTCATATTTTTTTATAACCAGTAAGAACGTTTTAGCCTACAATTTACAATGCAAAGTCGGTACACATTAAGTATTTTTTTTTTTTTCGTGTCTCCTCGTCATTTTTATTTCAGCATTCGAACATTAAATACATTACAATTAAATAAAAACTTACAATTAAACTATCACAGGTAAAACACTTCTTCCATATTTTCGGTTTGCTGAAAACAGCCCATTACGGCTGCAGCATTTCCTTTTTGAATAGCAAGGCTTATCCGTTGTTTGAGAAATGTTTTTGACCGCTGCTCGTCTGTTCTCAACATAATCATTTTGCTTAATGCATTAAAAAATTTAATTGCCTCGGTACCCCATGGTCCCATCGTCTCCACCGCGAAGGGCACAAAGTGATAATTTTGTTCAATCAGCAACTTGTATTTCGTTTCTTTCCGCTTCGCCTTGTCGTCTGCTGCTCTTCCAGCTATCCTCGTACTGAACCTTAGATTACTGGGTGCGAATGTATCAGTGCAGGTGGCATCCCACACCAAGATTTTCCCTTTATTCCATGGTATGAGACTCATTCCATCCACTTTTTTCCCATCCTCCCGGAATAGGCCGGGGGGTTCCAATCTAGCGGGGACGTCTGCCGTCACTAGTGCTCTTTTGATTATATTATTCAGTTCTGAATGTCTTGCCCAACATCCGGCGCTTTTTTTGCATTTAAGCCCGTGCCGACCTTTCTTGTCCACCACTGTTCCGCAAACGCATACATGCGATGCACAAATGTCAACACCTAGTCGTAACCCCACCACTATCCGGAAAGTATTATTATCCAGCAGTGTTCCGATGTTTCTCGATGGTAAAGCATGCAGCCATGCACCTGACTCCGGCTTCCTGATTGCCAGAGATCTAGCAGCTTCCTCCGTGTTATCAAATTTTAGTTTGTTAAACAATATTTCGATTTGGATGGCATCCCAATTTTTTTGCAATTGTGGAATTTCTGGCGGAATTATATTGGGATTCAGGTTCTGCCATGCGTTGGTAGCATCCTTATAACCGGATATGTCTTCAATGTTAAGCGAGGGTGTATCTAACATGATGCTAATCATTGAAGAAAGTCCGTTGACAGATGATAGAAAAGCTGGCAGGGCTAAATCCTTAACTCTTCGAACGCCGAGTCGTCCGTTGCGTACAGGTAAAGATGCTTGAATCCATTGATCGTGATCTAGGTTTGTATTTGTTAGTGATTCTAATGTTAATTTGATGCAATTGTCTATTTCTTCCAATATATCTTTATGATTCCAGGTTGGAGAAGTTCGTAGTAGAAATACTAGTTTGGGGACTGATAGGCAGTTTTTTAAAAGATAATATGCGATATAGCAATTGTCGAGATCGACAAGTCTCTCGAACAGGAGTTTGAGTTTCCCCAGTTTCTTGTTGAAAATTTTTACGAATGCATTTTCGGTGATTGGTGCTCCTAGGAGTGTCAGTTCATTAACCACGATTATACCAGGTGACATTTCGTTAAATCGACTCCACTTCTGAGCAGAAGTACAGCCCGCATTTAGTGGGATTTATTTCCAAACCAAACTTAGCGCATTCGTTTATTACCGTTTCGAAATCGAGAATGACCCTTTCGCAGTCTCCAGCTATTGTGCCATCATCCAAATAAAAAACCACAAATTCCGACACTAAGGCAGCCACAACTGCTTGGATTGCTATGCAGAAAACGAGTGGTCCACATGGGTCTCCTTGTTGGGCCCCATTCTCTGACAAAATTGTGTCCTCTCCAAAGAATAGCATTGTCGACGTGGCGTAGCATTGCCAAAGAAATGGATATATGCCGGGACAGTTTGTCCTGATTTCTTCGTATTTTTGTGTTGAAAGAGAACAATAAATGGCCTGACAGACAAACAGTCGGTTTTTTCCTGAAAATTGCTATCGATCTCATTTCGTTGAAGATAATTTGACGGAATTAAATTGACTGAAACATAAACGCCGGTGACCGAGACAAGGATCTCCGTAACTTTCTCGTAAAGAATTTACACAAACAATATTTATTTAACATTTCCCTCAACCCTAAATCACAAAATTGTTCGCTGCGATATTTTTTCTTATTTGTCTGTTTCACAATATTTTTCGGGGGCTCAGTTTTTGATGCGTTTAGACAGTGGCAGTAAGGTCAAAATTAATATCCGGACGAAATAATAGACCTTTATGATGGGGAATAATTTATCCCACAGAAAACTGTCAAGATCAATTTCAAATGAAAACAAAACTTTGAAAATTTTTGTTGTTGTTTCGTTTTACTTTTACGTGAGTGTTTAAATTATTTGTTACAGGTATTTTTCGTCACAAAAAAAGGTAAAATGTTAATTATGTTATGTTTGTAAAAATCAATTTTGTGTGAGGTTTGCGCTATATTGTTAGAGTAAATAATTGGTGAGCCTCTCTTTTGGTTTTTGGGTACACCGATATTTATGTTGTTTAAATAAGTGCAATGGATCCCGACGTTCAATTATGTTTGGGATTGGGCTGTAGAAAATAGTAGATTACAGTGGTGGATGCGGAATTAAGTCATTACATGAGGGATAAATTTTGTGAAATGAGCCAAACTCAAGAGGGTGTTTTTGAACAAAAAGCTTTGAAAAGTGCACGAGTCAAAAAATAGTTTTCAAAGCTTAAAAATACACGAATGAGTACACCCCCACTGTATACTGTTTTAATCGGTGTCCCATCCGAAAACGCGTCATTACATGCAGATATACATGTAATGAGAAGTTTCATATGCATGTAATGACAAGTTTTAATCACACTTAATAATAGTAATCATAACAATTTAAAATCTCATTTTTGATTATTTACGATACATTTTGAGATTTGACATTTTTCTGTGGGATAAGTTTCGTGAAGGGCTAAAGTAAGCCAAGACAAAATAGCTTCAACGAAATAACTACAAGAACATGCCTAAGGCAAGCTTTCTATGCCCTACAGGCAGCCCTACAAACATAAATGCGTACTTATCTTATACCTCCTTCAAAGTCAAAGTTGAAAAACATAAATTAAGACACTATTTCCATTTTGTATGTTTCTTGTCTCTACTTTCATGTCAAATGTAAATCAATCGTGTTGAAACGCAACAAAGAGCCAAACGCACTAATCAGATCAAAACAGCGAAACTGAAAATAGCGTCTTCATATTATATATTATGCTACTGTAGAGTAACCCAAACATTATACTTGAGTACATAAGACATGAACAAGTGAGCGAAGCGAACGCGTGTGTCTGATGTACAAGAGTGTAATGTGAGGATATCTCTACAATAGCATATAATATTTTATCTGAAAGCGGCCGGTATGGTGTATTTATCGGCCGCAAAATAGGGGTTTTTGTGGCATTGCTAATGGTGAAGACGTTTGTGAAGACGATTGTCTACAAATGCCTACTTCATTCATATAATTAAATTCTAATTTTGCAGCTTCATATCTTTCGGGATTAAGCCTGCGTGGTAGTAAGGTAAGAGTAAGGTAATGGACCTTTCGTGTGGATATAGTGTACCACATTATGTTTTACTGGAAGATTGAAATTGGGTGGGGAAACCAACGATGGGTAATTTTTTAAGATGTCTCCGAATTCGTCTTCCAGAGAGTATAATTTAGGGGTAGGCGTGTTACAATTGTTAGCTAGCATTCCATTTATTGCTAAAGTTGTAGCTGGGTCTATCAATCTCTCGTTTCTTAAATCAGGTAGCAAACCGTACTTCGCTAGGAAGTCTGCTCCTATTATGGGTTTGTTTATTGACGCCAATATGAATTCGTGAGGAAAGTTTCTTCTTAAACCTAGATCTACTTCGACTATTTCCTACCGTGCCACAACTACCGGCAAGCCTCTGTAACGTCCTAAAGAATTGCGAAGGTTTTTTATCACCTATCTCTTCATCGGACACAAGCTTCTTAATACGCGCTTCTAAACTCAGTGTGTGGCGCTCAATTCAATGCTTTTTTAAATTGTCAAATAAGCCTGTACTTGGTGGTGCTTGTAAAACGTCTTCAACCGATTTCGCTATATCTTGCGGTAGAGTTGAAACAACATAATTATATTTACTTATATGAATAACTTAATGCAAAGTAGTTACGCCTAAGCTTGACGGACAAAGTTAAGCTCGACTGTTATGATCACAAAAAATTAATTTTAAATATTTTCGCTTCGCTGAAAGGAAAACTATGTAGTGGCTGGTACCTTGCACCAGCCACCACCCTTGACTTGTCGTTAAGAATATCGCACGGGCTCACGCCACCTCTCGGCATTCATCGATAAGGTTTTATCGATGTGCGAAATGGAAGGGAGACAAAGTGTCAGACAAGATTTCATTCCTTGCTCAGCAGTCAAAGTCAAAGTCGATAACAACTTGTAGTCAGATCAAAATTGTAATTAAATTAACTTAGTAAGAACATCGCATTTTATTAACATAAAATAGTAACACTCAGCTTGCTCACTATATACCGACAAATACGTGCTTTGTACGAATGACGTATTCCTGAATCAAAATAAAGTTTTATCAAAATGCTGCGACCGGTGCGACGAAGTGATTAAAGAAATGAAGAGACGGACTCTCAAGAATTTACATTAGGCTTTAGAAATGACAATAGCGATCCACAATGAGTTCAAACCAGATATCAGATGACTCTGGTTAGATTCTTCAATAGAACTTTATTTTGATTAAGGAAAAATATAGCAAAACGACCCTATGCAGTGATGTATGACTGAAAGGAATGAATTTTGCAAAGCTGTATTTTTCAAAAAGTCTTTGCCTATATTCGTGAAAACATTTTCATGAATTTTCACTTTGTTAGTATACTTTTGATTGAACAATTTCTGGCCAACTATGATTTTTAAAAAGGCGTTTTTATGTTGATTCCGACGTGGCCTTTTTAATAGTACCAAAACTTCATTAAAGGACATAATTCTACACGAAATCGGTGTACAAATGTGGAAAAGGAGGAGTCACAACCTAAGGGTGCTTTCAAAATCCAGAAATCCTGACATTGTACTAACCTCTCGTAATTTTCATGAATTTTAACGAATTTTCGAGACTTTTCAGACACTGAAATAAATCGGAAATACCGTTGCACACAATCGTGCATATCATACCAATTCGCGCAACATGAAAAGTACTGTAAATTCGAAATTGTTGTTTCACCTATACCGACCGCTTTTTCAGATAAACCAGCATATTGAACAGGCCATTGTAAGAGCCTAGTTAAATAATTTTTTTGAATATACAGGAATAACATACAAACAAACAATTATGCAATCTCGGAATGTACTTAAGGAAATAGCCTTGAGAACTGTTTTTTGACTCGTGTAGTTATATTCCTCGCCTTCGGCTCGGAATCTAAACTCTACCCTTGTCCAAAAACAGTTCTCAAAGCTTTCTGCTTAAAACCATTCCTAGATGTGTAATTATTTGTTTGTATGTTATTATAAAAATACAATTATTTCACGCGTCACTTACTGGCCTGTTCAATAATCTACTATTATCATATCGGCCACAATAGCGTTTTATACACGAAGCCTGGATAGCCGTGCGGGCTAGGGCGTAGGGTTTTTTTTTCAAATTTTTTCATTTTCAGTGCCCAAAGTTCGAATCTTGGTGGATGAATTTTTTTTAAAATGAGGAATTACATTTTAGACTTTTGATTCGATTTTTTCGATTTTTGTAACATACACACATCATACGGTGAATGATCTAATTTAAAATTTTGATTTTTTTGCTATAATGAAAAAAAGAAATACGTGGCATTACTATGCATACTACGATCGTACGTTTTGTCTTTGATAACAACGAACTTTATTGTATATATAGTAATTCGAAACACAGGCATACTGTGTCGTACGCTTATGTACATTTTAAATTCAATCACGCTAGCTGTAACGATACAAATAACATTTCGTTGTTTTATGAAGATGCGGTGGTTGAGTGGTTAGCATAGTTTGATATTAACTCGAGGGTCCGAAGTTCGAGACTCAACGGGGGCATGGTTTTTTTTCTTTAAAAATTTCTAGAGTAAAACATTTTGTTCTAGGATAAAATGAAAGTCCCTAGGCAGCACCTAATACATAAAAAATAAGGTACGGCATATTTTGTATTATAAACGGCTAATGTCCGTCTGTTTATCTGTCTATCTATTTATGCGTCTATTTATTACTAATTATAAAATTCAAAAGTTTGTCTGTTTGTATGTCTGTTTGTCGGTTTGTCGGTCACAAATTTCCAGCGTGAACCAACATAGGTCCGACCTGCTTGAAGAGTTCCGAGGAACTAAAGCAAAAAGTCGTTTTGCACTGCCTTTTATAAGCCGAAAGCCAAAGAAAAGGCAATGCAATAGTAGATTCTTTTGCATTGCCTTATATGAATCAAAAAAAAAGCAATGCAAAAGTAGATTCCCATGCGAATCTATCTACGTCCGACCTGCTTGAAGAGTTCCGAGGAACTGAAGCAAAAAGTCGTTTTGCATTGCCTTATATGATTCAAAAAAAGGCAATGCAAAAGTAGATTCGCATGTGAATCTATCTGGTCCATTCCACGAAAACTCCGTTCCAACGCTCGAAATGCTCAGTTGTTACGAAAAGATATTCATACAAAATGCTGCATCAGAAGTATTGATCCTTTAACTAGAGATTAGTAACTTTTCTATTGCTTTTATTTTGTAACTACTGAGAATTTCACGCGTGGGAACGAAGCGGACCGTGGAATTGCCCATCTACGTCCGACCTGCTTGAAGAGTTCCGAGGAACTAAAGCAAAAAATCGTTTTGCATTGCCTTATAGGAATCAAAAAAAGGCAATGCAAAAGTAGATTCGCATGTGAATCTATCTACGTCCGACCTGCTTGAAGAGTTCCGAGGAACTAAAGCAAAAAGTCGTTTTGCATTGCCTTATATGATTAAAAAAAAGGCAATGCAAAAGAAGATTCGCATGTGAATCTATCTACGTCCGACCTGCTTGAAGAGTTCCGAGGAACTAAAGCAAAAAGTCGTTTTGCATTGCCTTATATGATTCAAAAAAAGGCAATGCAAAAGTAGATTGGCATGTGAATCTATCTACGTCCGACCTGCTTGAAGAGTTCCGAGGAACTAAACTCTCCCTTTTGCATTGCTTTTTTTAACCCAAAGCAAGTGCAACGCTGAATACGGGGAATGTTGAATACGGGGTAAGTGGAATACGGTGAACGTTGAATATGGGGGAAGTGGAATACGGGGGAAGTGGAATACGGGGGAAGTGGAATACGGGGAACGTTGCATACGGTGAACGTGGAATACGGGGAACTTGGAATACGCTGAACGTTGTATACGGGGAACTTGGAATACGCTGAACGTTGTATACGGGGGAAGTGGAATACGGGGAACGTTACATACGGTGAACGTTGCATACGGTGAACGTTGCATACGGTGAACGTGGAATACGGGAGAGGTGGAATTAGGGGGAAGTGGAATAAGGGGAACTTGCAATACGATGCACGTTGATTACGGTGAACGTTGCATACGGGGAAAGTTTAATACGGGGAACGTTGCGTACGGTGAACGTTGCATACGGGGAACGTAGCATACGGTGAACGTGGAATACAGCGAAAGTGGAATACGGGGAACTTGGAATACGGGGAAAGTTGAATACGGGGAACGTTGCATACGGTGAACGTGGAACAGGGGGGAAGTAGAATCGGGGAACTTGGAATACGGGGAAAGTTGAATACGGGGAACGTTGCATACGGTGAACGTAGAACAGGGGGAAGTGGAATACGGGGGAGTGGAATACGGGGAAATAGAATTCGGGGAAATTTGAATACGGCGAACTTGGAATACGGGGAACTTGGAATGCGGTGAACGTTGAATACGGGGTAAGTGGAATACGGGGGAAGTGGAAAACGGGGAACGTTGCATACGTTTCACGGAGGAAGTGGAATACGGGGGAAGTGGAGTAATTTTGCGGCAAATAAAGTATTTTGATTTATAGTACCTTTCTCGCCCACTTTGATTTTAGTATTATTAGCGGTAATATCAACGAAGTGATATAATGACATGAAACATTACGCATCATTATTTAAAACGGAAAAAAATATGCTTTGACTCTCTGAATAGACAACACGCGAAAATGATAAAGCCTGCGTAGCCCCTAGGGGCGGGGGTTCGACTAGTCCCTTATATACGGAAACATTTAAAGTATCATGGCCCCACGGTAGAAAGGGACCGTGATGCAAGTCTTACACGCCAAAAAATTGACAAGAACATTTGTGACACAAGGCATTTGTGACGCAATTTTTTGAACTCAACATAATTTGGTTTAAAAATGTTTGTTGCGAATCGAAGCTTAATGCGGGGGTGATTTCAGAACTTTTGTAACTGGAAGAAAAAAGTTTTACCTTAGATGATTAATGCGTCACACTTTTCTGATTTCACAGCTTTTGTAAGCAGACATAAGGACTTGCGTCACACCTCCTCTGTAAGAGGTTTTTTTGCGGATAGAATATGCCTTTCGATGTGATAATAGTATATTAATGCTATGTGACACAAAATTGAGAATTACTTGTTATGTATACATTGTATTTAAAGAGTGAGCGGAGCGCAGCGAAGCGAACGAGTGAATACAATATATACATAACAAGTGATTCGAGATTTTTCTCACATAGCAGTACAATATTTTATCTTTCAGGAGGGAATATTGAATACATTCGACGTTTCTGTATATAAACTCGAAGTCATACTACCGCATCGGAATTTCTTGTGTTTGTATAAAGGTAAAGGATGACACATGCATAATTTTGACTACATAAGCATGTGTGACGATCGAGGTGACGATTATTTTCTTAAGGTGAATTGTAATTAACTCTTTGTCGAAGCCACGGTGGCTCAGCTGGTTAGAGCGTAGACCAATGTCTTTATACCGATCGTGGAAGGAATTGACAAGGTAAGAGAAATGCGAGAAACGGCGAAAAAATAAAAAATGAAAGGTGATGGATACGCTCAAAGACACAATCACAACAGTTTCTATTCATCTTAGAATTAGGGCATTTTTCTAACCACTCCATTTTAGTAACAGAAAAACCGAATTTTTTAATAACCTCCAAATCGTCAAAATAAACCATCCTCGAGAGCGGTGCATAATCTACTATAATTAATTTAAACTGGCTTTTTTTACCGTTGCATATTCCATACTTGGCACTAATTTTCATTCGGTGCATTATCTGATACGCATTTACAAAAAAATGTGTGCCATCCTACAAGGTATGCTATGCACAAAATCATTGCTGTACAAACTGAGAACATCCAAATCATCTTTCATTTTAAGTAAATATAATTAAACGACAGTTTTATGCTAAAAATAGGTTGCATATTTCAAATTAGATTTTGTTATTATTCGGTGCCATATTTAACAAAAAAAAACACAAAAACTTATATACTACACATTACACACACATACAGAACTTATTGTTGAATTTTGATATATCTATGGGGCATGCATACACAGTTTATATAAGAATTTCGATTCACAAATACTCCGTCCGGCAGTGCGTTTTTTCTTCAATTAAGATCTGCGGAAATAAAATTTACCCTAGACGACTAACAAATATTACATCTCTAGAAGTTCGAACAACTGAAATTAACGTATGACTTAGAGTTTATATACAGAAACGTTTAATGTATGAAATATTCCCTCCTGAAAGATAAATATTTTTTCAACTTTATTAGTAGGAAATGAAGCATAAAATACAACACTTACTAAAATTCTTATTTGAACTAACATCTTCGGGTATTAAAGTAGCATTCAATAAATACAATCTCTGTATTCATTCAACCATTTATAATCCAATAAAAGCTTATTCAGTACACCATTTACTATGGGCGTGTTTATTGTTCAAATATCTCTTAAATCTTATTATAGAATCAATAAAATTGAGATATTTAGTTGCGTATATTATGTAATCGTATTATGGAATGTGTTATAAGTAATGAATAGGATCGATAAGACGATTTATTATATCAAAAAACAAATTCCTCTTTTATTGGGGCTAGAGACCACATGGAGGTAAAATCAATTTAGATAAATTTTCTTCAGTGGCTAATTTTCCTTTAAACGATGAAACAATATCAAAAATATAATTCTTATCAATTTATACTTCAAAGACCTATCAATTCATTCACGTTTCGTTTTACAACAAAAGACGAAATTTAGTTACTCAATTGCAGAGATTGAATCTTTCCATCTTTTGTTTTATGAGATGAAATGTATAGATCCTTTCTTGTACTACGCATTGTTGTCTCCCCTTTAATAGCTGTTAGGTTTCCAAAATCAATATAACACAAAATTTATGCTCTCATAACAAAACAAGTTTTGTCACCAAAATGAAAGAGAAAACTAATTTTGCTCTGGAGGATAAAGGTCTTTTGTAATCAAAATAGGCTAAAAATAATATTGACCAGACAAGGAAATGGTAAGATAAACAATTTAAAATATATAAAAAAATTATATGAGCTACAGGCTCCATAAAAAGGAGGATGACGAGAAGAAAAAATGATGCATCATTGACCCGTTCATACATTATGGCCCACTAACCCAGATATGTAAAGCTATGGAAATGGTGATACATTATGCCTCGTGGGTATACAATTCCGGAAAAGGGTAGCTCACGGGTTGAAGTAAATTTCGAAGTTTTGGAAGTTTATTATTCAACTCTCATTACTTATGTGTCTGAAAATGAATAAAACTATCACAACATTTGCACATGACTGTGATGCTGAAACAGGAAAATATTAATTGACAATCCTTTCAAATGGTTTTGTGATCGTTCAACGTATTTATGAGGGTGAAGTAGAAGAGAACTCGCAGCTATTTTATTTACATAATTTTTGGGTAGAATTTTTCAATCTTGATCTAGGTACTCCCTTCTCTTCCAATCTCCATTAGGAACCTGTTTAAAGCGGCAGATGTTTGCAATCCCGATCCTGAAGGTCAATGCGTTACCTTCCCATGATTCTCCATCATACAATTCGAAATCTTGTTTCAAAATCCACTTTACAGATTCAACTTGTATGTTCGTGCTCGTCTTCTTCACTCTTCACGTAATGTATACATCACAACAAAAACCTCTTAAACCTGTTAAAAAAAATTGCGTCACAAATGCCGGATCCACCAGCGGAATGATTTTTCAATACTTTCAGTTTTTACACGCAAAAATTTAAATTTACTCAAAAAAATCTACGCAATAAGAAACAAAAGTCAAATTTTTTTAGCGCAAAAACTGAAAGTACAGAAAAATTATTTCGTCGTTGGGTCCGGCATTTGTGACGCAATTTTTTTTAACAAAACGTAATTTTGTTTCAAAGAAAGCGCTCTAATTTTTTCAGG
>CM055403.1:191398214-191472794 GCA_029228625.1 Pseudolycoriella hygida | reverse complement strand
CATCTGAAAGACAAACTCACCTGAAAGACGAATTCATCTGAAAGGCGAACTCATCTGAAAGACAAACTCACCTGAAAGACGAACTCATCTGAAAGACGAACTCATCTGAAAGACGAACTCACCTGAAAGACGAACTCATCTGAAAGGCGAACTCACCTCAAAGGCGAACTCACCTGAAAGACGAACTCATCTGAAAGACGAACTCATCTGAAAGGCGAATTCACCTGAAAGGCGAACTCACCTCTAAGGCGAACTCATCTGAAAGGCGAACTCACCTCAAAGGCCAACTCACCTCAAAGGCGAACTCACCTCAAAGGCGAACTCACCTGAAAGGCGAACTCACCTGAAAGGCGAACTCACCTGAAAGGCGAACTCACCTGAAAGGCGAACTCACCTGAAAGGCGAACTCGTCTGAAAGGCGAACTCGTCTGAAAGGCGAACTCATCTGAAAGGCGAACTCGTCTGAAAGGCGAACTCATCTGAAAGGCGAACTCGTCTGAAAGGCGAACTCATCTGAAAGGCGAACTCATCTGAAAGGCGAACTCATCTGAAAGACGAACTCATCTGAAAGGCGAACTCACCTGAAAGGTGAACTCATCTGAAAGGCGAACTCTTATGAAAGGCGAACTCACCTGAAAAACGAACTCATCTGAAAGGCGAACTCACCCAGAAGGAAAACTCAATAGAAGATGACCTCACCTAGAAGGCGAACTCACCTACAAGGTAAGCTCACCTACAAAGTAAGCTCACCTTGAAAGTGAACTCACCAAAAAAGCAAACTCACCTACCAGGCG
The DNA here is from genome assembly GCA_029228625.1 of Pseudolycoriella hygida. Lineage (NCBI taxonomy): Eukaryota > Metazoa > Arthropoda > Insecta > Diptera > Sciaridae > Pseudolycoriella > Pseudolycoriella hygida. Next base: position 191,472,000 of record CM055403.1, on the reverse strand, counting down.
AACTATCGTAGCAGGCAAACTCACCTAGAAGGCGAACTCACCTCGAAAGCAAACTCACTTGGAAGGTGAATTCACCTTGAAAGCAAACCGAAGGTGAACTCACCTAGAAGGCGAACTCCTCTTGACCGCGAACTCTCCTTGAAGGCGAACACTCATTGAAGGCGTACTCACCTTGAATGTGCACCCAATGTGCAATGAATTCTCCCAAAAGGTGATCTAATTTGAAAAATAATTTCACCCAAAAAATGGTCTTACTGACAACTTTTGTCGTTCAGATCAAAGTGTTTAATTTGTTATGTAATGTTCCTTTTTCAAGACCTAATGTTTCATAAAGAGTATAGAACATACGTAATAATTGTTAGCTTACGCTAAAAGTTGCTTTGAAAAAACAGCTCAATTTTAAAAACTGTACAAATATTTGACAAGCTGGAAGAAAAAAACGTCATTTCAAATCGAAAAAAAGTGTTTCCTCTATTTGAAGTAAATTGAAATTTTCACTTAAATTCGAGAGCAGTTTCACAATAACATTGTGACCTTGACGTAAATTTTGACTGAATTTTTAAGGAAAACTTTCGGAAGGGTTAAAGACTTGAAAAGATTTTGCATTACAGGAGGACAATGTCATCGGAAAGATTTGCAAAACTTTCAGACTTATTTTGTAATTTTCGGCGGCAAGTTCCATTTCCCAATCTTAAAATTTCCCGACTTTGAAATTGCCCATGTTGAAATTACGCCATATTCTAAATCTCCCAATATTCGAATAGTTTTTGGTCTCATTCGAATGCAATTCCATACTCTAGATTCTAGGTTCCGAACACGTTTGATCAACGCAACACCATTTTTAAAGACAAATAAGATTTGTTACTATTCATTAATAGAGAATTTCCCTTTGAGTTTTGGCATTACCAATGAAAGACTAACGGAGATCATGACATAAACTTTTTCAAATGAGGAAACACATTGCTTCGGAACTATAACTGATCTCTAAAAGCACCCACTCTTTTAGTTTGAGTGCCATTTCTCACGATGAGTGTTTTTATGTTAAACGTCAGAAACGCTTGCGTAACACAAACAATTCATGTTTCTCATCAAATTGTTACTTCAACATTTCATGGTGATTTGTTGTTCAACATAATTGAATCAATTCTTTTAATCAACATACAATGAAAGCATCAGCCTAGCCAAAAATATCAGTTTTTGTTTACCTGAATCTTCGAATTAATCAAAGAATGTTTCTACAATAATAAGACATGATGGATTCGACATACATAGGAAGCTAGTAAGTATGGAACATCCCCCATGGGAGTCATAGTCATTTACTAATTCAATGTAATCATTTACTGACTGATTAATAAATAAACATCGCTACTTGGTATCGTTACTCGCGTACTCAAATATTTTTAGTTAAATCATAGAGATATCCAGCACCAAAAGAACATACAACACCGAACTCTATTTTTCTTGCACACTAACAGCACCTTTTTTTAGTCCGAAATGACGTACATTATTTAAACATTTTTGTGCGGCATTGGCAGTGCTAAATACACAAAATGTTTATTTTGCTCTAATTAATTGGCATTTTATTTATAAATGTAATTATAGAACATGCTGAAAATGTAAATAATACAATGGTTGTCATAGACGCTGTACGTTATCGATGCGTTTTGCACGGTGGAAATGTGTCTACAAATATGGCAATCACGAAATTTTTACCTAACCGTTTACTTTCAACGCTCACATGTAAACTGCATTTTTGAAATTTTGGAATTTCCATTCACACAAATAACTTTGTTCATTTACGACAACAACACAAGGTTTGTTCAATTATCATTCAGCCAGCAAATTTTAGATGAAATAAATTTGAAGAAAAAATCATTACGGTAGAACCGTACGTTTCTTTAAATCTTTACTAATTTACAATCCACACAAGAGAAATTCCGAAAATAAGTACGAAGTCTCAATTCTTGATGGTTGTAGAGAGATTTGGTAAATCGACTTATAGCAAATTTCTTACTTACACTTATAACTATAAGATAAAAGTTAAAAGTTGAACATTATAAGTAAACTATAAGTTGTAAGTTATAAGTAAGAAGATATAGTTTATAAGATTGATGATGATTGATTGAGATTTATAGATGATCAATCATCAATCAATCATCATAAATCATCAATCAATCATCATAAATCATTAATCAATAATCATAAATCATTAATCAATCATCATTAATGACCAATTAATTATCATAAATCATCAATCAATCATCTTCAATCATCATAATTTATCATCAATCAATCAAGCATCAGTAATCATTTCACTCATAACCTATAACTCACAGTTTGCTTATAATAATATTCAACTTATAACTTACAACTTATATCTTATAGTTACAAGTATAAGTTTAAAATTTTGCTATAAGTTGCCCAATCCCAATCTGTGAATGTTCATTTTCGACTTTATTCCACTCAACCTCATTAATTTCCCATAGTACTTGAACTATATGAAGATTATGAACCATGAGCTTTTAGGAACCAATCTCCCTCCAATTTCAGCATCTCAAAAGTTTTTAAGAGATCCAAGAAATATCTCAAAACTTACCTATCCGGATAAAAAAAGGTTCATGAAGGTCGATAAAAAATTCCCTGAGATTATAGGGGAAGGACAGACGTTTCATTTCTTCTACTGAGACCTAAAAAAGTGCACCCTTTTTGTTTATCGAAAATCGAAAAGTAAGTTACAGTAGACCCACCATGTACGAGTCTAAAAGTGAACGAATTTTTTAACCAATCGACAAGTCTGGATTTGCAAAATTGCTCCAACAACGAAACTATTTCATTTTCACATTCTATGGAACGCATTTAAATATTTACACACTACGCTATTTGAACATAAGAAGTCTTATCACATTTGTGTTGATTGTTGGAACATTTGTAGCGAAACAACCGAATGCTCTTAACGTGTACGTAAATTAATACGCGCATTGCTTTTATCGCTAATTAATACGATAGCTGAGTCAATGTATCGATGTAAACCAACAGAACTAGACGATGACGCAAAAAAAAATTTAAATTTAACCTTCTGAAAAAATTGACTTTTGCCTAAATAGAATAAGTAAATTATTTACTTCCGGGGAAAGTGATTGTTTACTTAGCCAACAGTTCGATTTTGCCACGTGTCGGTTGATACGAAAACAAGAATTTTTGTGTAACAAAAAACCGCAAAAAGATCCTTTTGAGGAGCACATAAGCAGTCGGATGATATAGGCGTAGAGAATTTCTCATTTTCGTAAAAAAGTTCCGAAACCTTTTGATCGAAAATTGAGAAAAAATGTCATTTCATCTATCTGCTATTTGCCTATACAATGCAAAGAGGAGGGACAACAAATGTCTCAATGACGTTTTGAAAGTTCTGATAAGAAACAATAATTAGAGTAAATTGAATTGTGTTGATCTTTCGAAAATAATGCGCAATGTAGTTTGAAACAAAAGCACTTTTGTGTATTTAAGTTGGAATTTGACCCAAAGCGTAGTCAATACTGCCGTGCAAATCATAAACACCTTGAGATGAAAGAAAGAAAAGATTTCGTATGAAAAATTCCATACAAAACCTTTTCTCTCTTTCATCGCAAGGTTTTTATGATTTGCAGGCAGAATGGGATACAGTTTTTGTCATTTGATAAATTTCTACGTTAGAAATCTTTAAATGTTGATGGTCTCATGGTCCTGGATGTGGCAAAAGTTAGACCAAAATCCTGTCTTGTCGTACACGAGGATCTATGATTCACCATTCCCCGGGCATTCATTTCAAGTGTTCATCGCATTTTTGGCCGTTCATTTTACCCCTTCAGCTTTTAATTCCAAGTATTCATTCTACCCCTCATTCCGTTCATTGCACATACTCTTCCGTTCTCTCTTCCGTCATTCTTAAGCCTCTTAATGATCTTGGGTCGCGACCAAAAATCTGGATACGACTTCGTATCAATTTGTCCGTACGCACGAAATTCTACGTGACGACTATATGGGACAGAGCAGTTCCTGTCCAGTATCCAGATTTTTGGTCGCGACTCTAGATCATTATGAGGCGTAAGAATGACAGGAGAGAGAACGGAAGAGAATGTACAATGAACGGAGTGAGGGGTCAAATGAACATTTGAAATTAACAGCTGAAGGGGTAGCATCAACACTTGAAATGAATGCCTGGGGAATGATGAATTATAGGTTCATCGTATGCGACGAGACAGGATTTTGGTCCAACTTTTTTCAGGTGGTCTGCATTTTAACATTTTAGGTTCCTGATTCCTATGCTGCCGTGTAACGCATAAAAACCTTGCGACGAAAGAGAGAAAAGATTTCGTACAGAGAGAGGATCATAAGCTTGTGCAACTTTTTTATTTCTCTTTTATCTCTATTTTCACATATTTTCTTGTATTTTGTGCATGTAAAACTTGGTTTTTCGATGAAACGAGTTAAAACTAAACTTTGCACAATCTTATGATCCTGTATCCATACAAAATCTTTTTTCTCTTCCGTTACAACTTTTTATGCGTTGCAAGGAAATATCTTCGTTTCCCAACACTGCCGTGCAAATCATAAAAACCTTGAGATGAAATACGTTGACAACTACGCTTTTAGGAAAACGACGAAAGCAGTTTTTTAATAGCATTTTTCTAGAAATCCTCTTCCATTTCGTAGTTTCGAATTAAAAAGACGTCCGAATTTACAAGACGATTTACCAGTTAATTTTAGCGGCAAATTTTCAAACATTTTACTGGCTTCATTAAGAGCACGTTGCATATAAGTGAACTGTCAAATTTGCGATGTTTTTTTAGAACAGAATCCTGTGCATTTAACAAATTAATCAAAATTATAACTCATGTACTGTGATTGGATGACTCTTACCTAAATAATAAATTTATGAGAATTAAAAAAATTTTAGTATGTAGTTGCTCTGAAAAATCATCGCATTCCAAGTTCATTTGCGATATTATTTCAGAGCAAATTTGTAACTTCATACTCAAACTTTTTTAATTGAAGAGCACGTCGCAAAAATATGAACTGTCAAATTTGCGATGTTTTTTTTTAGATCAGAATCCTGCGTAAAAAACAAACTAAAAAATTACAAAAATAAAACATCGCAAATTTGACAGTTAATATTTTTGCGACGTGCTCTTAAATATTTTTGACTGACTGACAGTTTCGTTAAAATTACATTTCTCTTCCACTAGCAAGTAAGAGTATATTTCAATAAACTACAAAACACACAAGATGTGTACGTATACGAAGCCCAGAATGTCGCGTGTGTTTGGGATATATAGAAAATTATTTTTTGTGATAGGTGAGCCCAAGCGAAAAGTACACATCGAGTGTGTATTGGCGTATTTTGAAAGAAATGTTTCTGTAATAGTGAGAGTGTGTTAGTACACATACCGCGGAAAGCGACTTTTCGTCCCAAGAGATAGGAAAATATTTTTTGTAATTCACCGAAAAAAACTCGCTTTTTCGTGCGTCATTTCGGAAGAAGACATTTTGCCGCACTAGTGCGATGAAGGTTTTTTACGCACTACTACTAGTGCGATGACGCTTTTTTACACACTAGTGCGATGAAGGTTTTTTTACGCACTACTACTAGTGCGATGAAGGTTTTGTTACGCACTACTGGAATTGAATTTTTATATTAAAAGAAAATCTCGTTCTTGTCGGTGAATTGCAAAAAACGTTGTTTGATACACGTTACGTATGCTGGTAGTTTAACGCACACGATGTGTTGCCGAACTCGCCTTCGGCTCGTATCGGCAATCTCACATCTAGTGCGTTAAACTACCTTCATACGTAACTTGTATCAAAAATTACTATTCCGTCACAACCAATACACTCTCATGTATGCAGAAAATATATTTTACGTCACTCCAATACACACCGTATACACAGAAAAAGCTTATAAAATGATTTCGAAGTTGCTATTTCGACTAAATGTTAGAAACTAGGGTAAGGAACAGATCAGATATATCTGTTCTATTCCAGATTAATCTGAAAAATTTTCAACCTGAATCTGATCTGAAAATATTATTACTCATCTGAATTCGATCTGATCTGAATTTAACAGACTTCAATTTGATCTGAAATCTGATAGATATCTGAATGTTATTTCGATAGAACTAAAGCAAATTTTTGTGCTCGAAATTATAATACATGTAGGGAAATTTTGTCTGATGAAGTGAGAAGTGTGTGGGATGATGTATCATGTGTAGGATAAAGTGGAAAGTGTGTGGGACCAGGAGCTCATACTTCTGGGTCTTATGTGGTTTTATGCGTCTTAATGCAGTATTAGGACTGCATTAAGACTCATTAAGACACAGAAGTAAGTTCCGCAATGTATGGGATGACGTGGAAAGTGTGTGGAATGAAGTGGAAAGTGTGTGGAATGAAGTGGAAAGTGTGTGGAATGAAGTAGAAAGTGTGTGGGATGAAGTGGAAAGTATGTGGCATGAAGTGGAAAGTGTGTGGCATGAAGTGGAAAGTGTGTGGAATGAAGTGGAAAGTGTGTGGGATAAAGTGGGAAGTGTGTGTGAAGAAGTGGAAAGTATGTAGGAGGCAGAGGGAAGTGTAAAATGTGCGTGATATGAAGTGGGATTATGTGAAGAGCGTTTAAGATGAAGTAAAAAAACATTCCACACAACTCCCACGTCATCTCATACACTTCCCACACCATCCCCCACATTTCTTATTTCATCCCACACACTTTCCACTTCTTCCTACTCACAAAACTAAAGTATTTAATGGCATAAAAAAAAATAATTAAGCTTGATGTGAAGTCAATCTGAATAAAATCTGATCTGTTCTGAATCTGAAAAATAAAGACATGAAATGCTCAGATCAGATAAAAATTTACAGTAATCTGAACTGATCTGAACATTCAGATTTTCCTCGTTTTAAGATGCAGATCAGATAAAAACTATCTGTTCCGAACCCTATTAGAAATAGCAGCGAGATTCCCTTTGAAAAATAATCGCTTTTGAGAGGTTTCTAGATATCTAATTTTGAAAGAAAGGCATCAGAACTTGAAAGTTTTATTCCGACCTTATCGATTCTGGTAAAATATAAACATCAAATTGTTCTTACTCGCAATTTGTCGGTAATTTACCGCTTTTAACGTTTATCGCACGGTAAATTAATTACCTTATCTACATCGCAAGGCCACATTATGCTTTGAATTCCCTTAGAGAATTTTTCACAACAAATACCAAAACTACACTTCCGTAAGAATGGACACTACTGACGGATCTTTAGAATTGCTCAAATTGATGAAATATATTTCTAAAACTTTCACAAAAAAAACATCGAGTAATTTGCATCGAATTATTGACGCTGTCTTTTTTGCTTTGAATACAAAAGTTTAAGTCGTAAGCTTTCAAGGTGATAATTTATTCGCTTCTGTGGTTGTTAGAAGTAACGATTGTGTATCGGTGAACAAAATGCTCAAGAAAAGAGACGACAATTGATTTCACTTGCACTAACAAGTTGCATAGGACACAATCATTTGATTAAACCGGACGACCTAGCCATCTCTTTCACAAAGTTGTTCGTCGCAATTTCATTTAAAAAACTAAAAGATGAATTTCATTTCAAATCGACTTACCATTTGGTCCATATTTTTCTTGATTCCTTTTTATTTGATCAAGTGAAAGGCCCCGTTCTGCATCTGTTCCAAAATAATTTAAAGTCTCTTCGACGGTTTTGATATGGCCGTCCTCCATTGTGTTATTATACTAAGCTCGGCAGTTCTGTAAAACAAAAGGAAGGAATTGTTAAAACATTCAATTGAATTTCGAATGTTGATTTTGTTGTAATGTTTCGATATTCTTTCGAGTCATTAGCCGAATGTTTTTTAAATTGAAATAACGTTTTTTATTTCAGCTGTTTGCACCAGCTGTTCTTTATTCCATCGTACGCGTACAGAACTCGCGATATCATAGAATTGTCATTGAATTTGGATGCGATAAATGAGAGAACGAACGTAAACATTTCCCGAGAGAAGTCGATTCGAGCGTCCGGTTTAAATCAGCGATTTATTGTTCTACGCCATCAATAATTTTTTATTCACTGAAATGTTAGTTTTCATTACAAATTGTCGATAGTATTTTTGATGGTAAATCGTATTTTATGAGATATTTGCGTCATAAGAAACGAAAGCAAAGCGTTTTACGCACTAGACGCATACGCAACTAAAGGCGAGTATTTGTTTCGTGATTTAGTGCCAAAAACCCATAAAACTTTTGAAGTGTTCAGTAATGTGAATGTGCATTATATTAAGGTGTTAGAATACTCAATAAAATCACTCTGAAATGAGTGAATTTTCTGACAAATTTTGAAATTAAATCTACAGGAAAAATGGCATCCATTTTCCTAAATTAAAAAATTTTGAAATTTTTTTTGGTGATTGAGTTTGAAAGTGGCGTGTCGTGGGTAAGCCAATTGCATCTTGAAGATTTTCATTTTAATTTCAATGAAAAGTTTTACAGAAAAAGCTTTTAATAGAAAGCTTTTCTCGTAGAAAATCTATAGAAACAAAATATATGTTTTTGAAGTCGAGTCGAAGTTTTTTATATTTTCAATCAATCCACCAAAAAGCAATAAAATGGGAAAATGACTCTTCTAACCGTCAGAAACATAAAAAGTCGGTTCGGGCATTGATCAAAAACTTTTAAAACTGTTTCGCTTCCGACAACCGCCCAAGTGAAAAGTCCTAAAAACAGCAAGGGCAAATTTTTCCATTTTTCGAGAAAACCGTAAAGTGGGCTGTTGTTGAAAACGAATTAGCCCTTTGAAAAAGCTTTTAGGCTTCTACCGGTCACGGTGGCAATTTTGGTAACACTAGCGGTTTAAATTATGTATCTGCTCAGGAATATAAGATAGAAATTTTTACACTTCAGGAAAGTTGTTCAGCACAAAATGAGGAACAACTTTGCTGAAGAAACTTTTTTTCTATCAATTTTATTTCGAAAGTTACGATGTTTTAAAGTCGACATTCCATGAAAAATTCAGTCTGCTGGTCTAAATTATAACTTGTCAAGAAATTGAGATAGAAATTTTTTGTCTTCAGCAAAGTTGTTCAGCGCAAAATGGGGAACATCTTTGCTGAAGAAACAATTTTCGTATAACATTTTATTCTTAAGATATGACCTGTTATGAGTAAAAATGTTTTGAAAATTTCCGCAAAAAACGATTTAACAGGTTAACAGGTCATAACTTAAGAATAACATTTTATAGAAAGATTGTTAGCAAAGTTGTTCACAATTTTGTGCTGAAGAACTTTGCTTAAGGTCAAAAATGTATGTGTCAAACACCGGAGGAGTTATACAATTTAGGCCATAACACTGATTTTTTCAATGAATGTAGATTTCAACATTTCGTAACTTCCGAAATAAAATGGATAGAAAAAATGTTTCTTAAGCAAAGTTGTTCCTCATTTTGTGCTGAACAAATTTGCAGAAGAGTAAAAATTTCTATCTTTCATTCCTAAGCAAATACATAATTTAAACCGCTACTGTTACCAAAAATGGCACCATGGCGTTCACTCACCCTTTTATTGCAACATTTTGTCATGACGAAGGGCATAAATATTAGGATACTGGACGTTTAGGCACAAATATGACTCAAAAACATCTAGTGAAAAAGATGCAATAAACCAAGATAGCGCTTCGATTTACGGAGTAACGGACGCATAAATCTTGTTCTATAGTGCGTTCCTCTTCATAAAGTTTCACTGGGGAGTGTTTCACACTTTTTGGGCCCGTACGAAGGTCCTATACTACCAACTACAAAGGTCCTATTACTACAAACAATTTTATTGTAACATGGTAGATCGAGGTGGCAGTTGGGGGGATGCATTTATTATCGCCTAATTATGACGAATCAACAATAAAAAAAATGTCCGTCAGTTCGTACGTCTTTTTCCTTTTTTGTTCTCAACCTATCATCCTAAACTTTTTTTTCCCTGAAAGGTACATGCCTCGCATGATTTAAGTTTGAAGATGAGCAAAATCGATCAAGTGGTTCCGGAGATATGGTCGAGAAAGTGTCCAAAAACATGGTTTTTCGAGGGACAGTGAATCTTTTTCGCAAGTGTCTCAGCATGGTTAGCACGGAAATTGCTCATGTTGGTGTCAAATGAAAGGATTTGATGTCAGAAAATTGGGAAAAATTTTTGTGGGAATCGGGGGGTCGGGGCATCGGGATCGGGACCAATGGAATCGACAAAATTGAGTTTCTTGGCGATATACGAAAACAGTTTTTCGTGTTTATTTCCTTAACTATGCAATACGGAGATTCACCGTCAAAGGCAAACTTGTAGAGAATGAAATTTTAGGGTACAGGTTTTTCTGTGTTTTGGGTAAAAATTCCTCAATCCCCAGGATCACTTCTAGAATTGGGAGGGATGATCCATATCTCTAGAACTATAAGAGTTAGAAAGTTGCTTCCAAAGGAAAAGTTTTAGAGAAAGAAATTTTAGCGATTACGTGTCTCAGGGTTTTGGGTGAAAATGCCCCAATCATGGGATATGATCACATCTAGAATTGGGAGAGATGATCCATATCTCTAGAACTATAAGAGGAAGAAAGTTGCTTCCAAAGGCAAAGTTGTAGAGAATAAAATTTTAGAGAACACGTGTCTGAGGGCTTTGGGTAAAAATGCCTCGATCCTGGGATATGATCACTTCACGAATTGGGAGGGACGACCCATATCTCTAGAACTATGAGAGGTAGAAAGTTGCTTAGAAAGGCAAAGTTGTAGAGAATAAAATTTAAGAGGACACGTGTTTCAGGGTTTTAGGAGAAAATAGCCCAATCCTTGGATATAATCTTTTCTAGATTTGAATGGTCTGAGACGTACTTCGGTAGGGCCTTTGACATTACCTTGGGTAATTTTTATGGATCTTTGAAATTCTTAAAGAACATAAAACGTTGGATTGTTTGCTTATTACTATATAAGGTACGTTCGACTCTTTTTGTAACATCTATTCTGTTTGCCGTATCTATTCTGTTTACCACATCTATTCTGATACGTACGGGTCTTTGGTTATGTCAAATAAAATCTGTCAATCGTTCACTTCAATCGTAAACTTTATCAGACAAAATAGCTTTACCCACCCCTAGTTCATTTCTCATGCCCTAGTTGCTCGCTTTTCATCAATAGACTTGACAATTTTGTCAGAAATTGCTCAATGCTCGCAAATCTAGACCGTCTAACTGGGTTCACATTCGAGGGTTCACAGCATGACGAGGTAAAGGGGGTGTAAAAATGTTTGAAATTCGGCATGTCGCGCCTGTTTTCATTTTTGAACGACCAGCATGAAGCTAAGCATTTCATACATCGATTCGCACTAAATTACGTACAACACTGGTTACACAATAGAAAAAAGTCACGACCAGACAATTAAACATTTTTATTGTTCGGTTTTTCTTACATTAACATGACTAATAATCAATCCAACCGACAAAAAATGCCATGTCAACGAACAATTCATGACGAAGAATACAATCAGCGAATTATATGACAATAGTGTTTACACAACTAGTAAGGAAAAGTTGAAAAGTCAAGTGAAATTTGTTGATCCGAGGAAAAATGTATAGGAAAACTCGACTTTTCATTTTCGACTTCGAAGTAGACGAAATGAACATTTTTCGATCCGCGTAGCTAACGTAGTAAAGTCATGTGAAATTGTTGACCTTACACGTTTTTGGACACTCATCGTTACTTAGAGATAAGATACCAATAATTAGTTTCAATTATTGATCAGAAAAAGCTACAGACCAATGTGTGTAGATAGAACACGTTTTGCCGGGAAATGTTAAAACTAACACAAGAAAAAAATAGCGAGTCATTCTTATCGCACAAGGAACCAAAACTAATGGTCCGATCGTTCGATTTTTTAACGAAATAACGTCATCAACTCTACAGATTAAAGCTTTAGGCTGAACATAAAAACAAACGTAATTTTAACCGAAAAGCCAATATAGTGTCAACGAACATATAAAAATCAAATGTCAAAATGAAACACGTTTGGTTATCAGAGCTTTGTTCGAAAAAAAAGAACAAATTTCTCACTCTCGCCTTGTAATGTTTATACATGCGAAAAACACATACAAATGTCTCAGGTAAATAAAAATCGTAAGATTTGCGTATCCCGTCACTGAATTCGAAAGAAATTGAATTTTAACATAAAAAAAATTGACTCATTCAAACGATTCTATTAACAGGGGCGTAAGTTGGTTACTAGCTTAGTGTGTCTGTTTTCATATACTTCGAAAAATAGGTCAAAATTCAGTTCGAATAACCCACAGGAAATGAACTTTCTTTAAAATTTTTTAGATTTTTGTTGCAAATGAAAGTGACACAATTCATTTGTAATATGGAAAGATGACATTGCGGTATTTCCCAGTGAAAAACGCTTGCTACACCCGTGTCCTATCACAATGTAACACGTGTACTATTAAAATTTGCCGAATTCATTCACATTGTTCGCTTTGTTCGGTTAATCGAGACATGTACACAATTTTATTTCAGAGTTTGATTGTGGAAATCGGATCATAAAATCGGTTTGTATCGCGCCTTTGCGATCATCGCAATAATTTTTTTTCTTTCGATTTTTTTTTTTTTTTTTGAGTTTTTATCAATGAAAAAATTTATAAAAGATCAGATGAATACGAAAGAAAATATTGAAAATGGAATTTGTTCTGGATGGTTCGCACTTACGTGGACGATTTATGAATTTTTACTTGATTCGCCGTTCCAAATCAATCTTCTGCCGTTTTTGTTAACGAAATCTTTCTAAACGCAATATAAGCGTTTGCTTTCCAAGGTTTTTTTGTTATGAGAAAAACAATTTTTTTTTACTACTAGATTAGAACAATACACTAAATTGTTAAGGTTGCTGGTGTACCACCACTTATCTTATATAAATAAACTCTATATCACCGATATTGCTTCACAAAAAAAAATGTTGTGTGTTTTGGTAGATTCCTTTGTTAATTTTACGTTTTGTTTCAATTCTCAATACAAAATTTCCTTTACGTTCCAATCAGAATAAATAACTAACAACTCCTTGAATTTGTGCACATGAGCTTTGCAATTTTGAATTAATTTACTGGATAAAAAAACCACACACAGAAAATGAGGCACTCACAGCAACAACAAATCGGTTAAATTGTGTTGTGAACAAACTATTTAGACTAACGATTTGTTTGACTTCTTTTTGTATCAAATTTATTCATTGACTTTTCCTATTTTTCACTACGGCCGTCATTTTTATGCAAAGCTATAGTTTCTTGGACACAAATCGACTGACGTGACGTGAAGTCCATGAAGTTTGACTCTAAACAAAAAAAAAAGTCGTTTGCATTCATTATTCAGACGCAGTGCCACCTCTTGCGAAAAACTAGACTTTAAATTTTCGAATTTTTGCGAACTCTTTTTTCTTTTATTGGTTTCGATTGGTTTTCGATCAAATCATTTGTAAAACCAACAATAATTTGGGGATTTGATACTTTCTAGTTTTAATGGGCTGATGATTTTGTGGGATCTGCGTCTATTACTTTCATAAGATGAAGTGCCATCTAGTAATCATTTGTTGTATTAATCTGTGTGGCTTTGTGGTGTCATTCGACATATTGACGGGATGAAGAAGTAAGCTTAACAAATGGCGGGAAATGTGCAGATGAATTTCTTTCATAAATTCAATTATGTAAGCCTGATAGGCGTAATAATCGACCGATGAAGAGAGACGGATTACCCCTGATGTAGAGATGAGCGGGTCGCCCGAAACTATGACAAGCCCGACCCGAACCCGAACCCGAATTGTTTTTATCGGGTTCACGGGTTTCGGGTTTCGAAAATTGTAATCGGGTCGGGTGGGTTTGCGTATCATTTTTTTCGGGTCCCGGTCTTTTATTTAAATTTCATATTTTGCAACGCTGATGTCAATTTCATATCTAATAAACTCGTCTCAAACCACTCTAGACTTTCAGTTAGTGCTAGATTGAGAATACTCATTTCGTTGTTTATGATGATTTATGAATAATCAGAATAGTCTAGAAGTTGGTCGGGCTTAGTATATGGGGATGGCACTTGGTTCTTGTGAAATGTCAAATTTGGCAATCAGAGTGAAGTTAGTTCCAAGTTCAATTTTAATTCATGAATTGGTTTACAATCGTTTCCATGAATGAAATTTTACGATTTATGAATCAAAAGTGAATTTGCAACCAACTTCACTCTGAGTGTTGACATTTTTCAACAACCAAGTGCCGTTCCTAGAGGTGTGCGCCTATCGCTTAATATGCCCCTGCTTTTGACGAAGTGTTTGCCCTATGTCTTAAGTTCGATGAGCTACAAAGTACTTTATATAGGAATCAATTGATATTGAGTGAAAACGAGAAGAAAAGATGAATTTTCTGACGATTTTCAAGCTAATTGTCCATTGTAACCATTGTAACTGACAATTAACTTTAAATTGAAAGTGACAGGTAATTTCCCTCCGTATAGGGAAACTCAAAGCTAACATTTTGTCTCACAGCTTTACAGCGGCTCTAGGTCAGAATATATACGCCGAAATATCTACAGGACAAAATATCTACAGCCAAAATATATACGACGTAAGTACATACGGACAAATGGTACCATGTAAAAAGGTCTGTAGTCGAAAATATCTACCGAAACAACAATGTCTACAGCCTCTATGATAATGTGGAAAGATGCTCGTAATTATTGTTACTTTGTGGAATTTTTTGACGTAGGGGCTCTTCCCCCTAGACTCCCGCGCCTGCGGCGAGCTTTTTCCGCCTTGCAGGCAGCTTCACTGACTTGCTGCTCACATGATGCTCTGCCCCAAACCCCGCTAGGGGCTCTGCCCCTTAGACCCCGAAAGGGGGGTTACAGCCCCTTTACCCCTCCCCCCCTCGCGGGGGCTGTCGCCCCTCGACCCCGCTTTTTTATTTTCTCTGAAAGATCACGGCCTGCGGCGCTCCAGTTACACCAATTTCACCAATCTGACCACAAAGACATTTTGGTTTTAGATTTTAGGAGTGTATATATTTTGACCAGTAGATATTGTTGACCTGTAGATATATTGACCTGTAGATTGGCCTATAGATATTTTGGCGTAGATATTCTGACCCAATCCCCTTTACAGCAATGACATATCGAGCTCACTGAAATAGGATTTTTTCCCGATGTTTCAAAAATGATTATTTTATTTTGACATTCATCCAGGTGCGTGACAGTCTTTTGTTTTAATCTTTGCAACTAATATTCAACGTGAAGTTAGCTGCAGTGGCAAAAAAATCAGCTGAATTTTTAACTTTTTAATGAAGTCAGCTGATTTTGGTAAATTTTAGAATGAAATCAGCTGATTTTGTTGCAATGAAGTTAGTTTCGGTTGCAACTGCGGCTAACTTCACGTCGAGTATTACTTGCAAATATAAAAACAAAAGACTGTCACGCCCCTGCATTCATCTCACATTAATTTCATCGGTCGGGCTCGGTCTGGGCGTTTTATCGAAACAGTTCGGGTTTCGAGTTTCGAAAAATTTAATCGGGTCGGGTTTCGAAACTGTTCGGGTAGCGGGTTTCGAAAGATTTAATCGGGCCGGGTTCTGTCCGTGTCGGGTTTCGAAACAGTTCGGGTAGTGGTTTCGGGTTTCGAAATAAATTTTCGGGTCGGGTTCGATCCGGGTCGGGTTTCGAAACAGTTCGGGTAGTGGTTTCGGGTTTCGAAAAAAATTTTTGGGTCGGGTTTTGAAAAAAGGTCGACCCGCTCATTTCGATGTACGGATCTTTTGAGATGTCCAGAATTCATTCAAGTTCGAAAAGAGGTAACCTATTGAACTCAAAGCTCGACAAACAATTGAGAGTGGTTTCCATCACTTTTAATCAGGCAATAGTAGACCGTGTCTTGTCGGAGTCTTTTCCCCGAACCTCAAGTGGTGACATCTATGTTTTTTCATAGCTGAATTAACATCTCAACGTAGAACTATCCCCTTTTCTCAAATGGTGCCGGTTGTGTCATCTGCTTATTTTCATAGCTGAATACGGATCTGAAGTACCCCTGTTGGTGGCGCCAATGGTTTTTTCGGAGCTGAATACGATTCCACACACAACCCAATCTATTTTTATGATTCGAAGTTCCACCAAATCAATAAAATTTTCATCAATCAATAGATTGTATTACAAGTTTCATGATTGTCCGCATTCAGCTAAGAAAGCGTGGATGACGCCACTTGAGAAAAAAGAGTAGTTCTAAGTGGAGACGTTAATTCAGCTAGATGTCATCACTTCAGGTTCGGTGACAACACACGCACATGAAACGGTCTAATCATTCTAAATAACTGAATTAAGTTAATGTTATCAAGTTCAAAAATCTAATTACAAAAGTTAGGGCCCAAGTATAACAGAGATTGAGGTCCAGACACCGAGTCTCAGCTTAAGTTATCATATCCATTCCAATCTGGGATTCGAAAACCTGAACATGAATTAACGCCCGAGAATTAACGCCCGGAGAGGAATTAACGCCCGAAAAAATTGGAATTATCACCCGGGGAATTATCGCCCGGGAATTATCTCCCGGACAGATATGACAAGAATGTCCTATCGAGCGATAATTCCCAGGCGATAATTCTTCGGGTGTTAATTCCTCTCCGGGCGTTAATTTCCGTCACCCTTTGGGTATGAACGGTGTGAACTTCACTCATATGCTTTTAGGATTCAAACACGTGGACATATGATCCAAAAAACTGAATCTTAGACTCAACCCTTAATCTGATATCCAAATTTCTGTATCCAAGGCACCAGGTGTTTACTCTTGTTGAGGATATGGTAAAAGACCATTATAAAATGTGGATCATCTCAATCTAATTTTCAGAAACTATGAGAGACAATTGATTTTTCCTCATGACTTTTATTTGTTATGTTCTTTACCGCCTTAAGTGCGGCAACGACTTATGTCAAAGTATAGTGTTTTTTATGAGCTTTTTTAAGCTTTTGAATTATGTTCATGAAAATCACCTTGACATTAGCCGTCGACGCACTGAAAGCGTTGTTTGCATTTGTGGGTTTGTTTTTCGGATTTGTAGGTAATTTAAATTTGTGAGTTTTCCATTTGTCAAAAGCCGTTGACACACTGAATGCATTGATTGCATTTGTATGTAGAAGTCGAAGGGTTTGTTCTTCGGAATTGGACGTAATTTAAATTTGAAGGTTTGCCATTTAACATAAGCCGTTGACGCACTGAAGGCGTTGTTTGCATTTGTGGAATTTGTTGGTGGAAATCGCAAGGTTTGTCTTCGGACTTCGAGGTAATTTACATTTGAAGGTTTGCCATTTGACATAAGCCGTTGACGCACTGAATAGTTGTTTGCATTTGTGGAATTTGTTGGTAGAAATCGCAGGATTCGTTTTTCGGACTTGGAGGCAATTAAAATTTGAGGGTTTGACATTTGACATAAGCCGTTGACGCACTATAGGCATTGTTCAGGTTTATGGAATTTGTGAGTAGAGGTCGCAGGGTTTGTTCTTAGGAATTGGAGGTAATCTAAATTTGAAGGTTTAACATTTGGCATAAGCCATTGATGCACTAAGTGGAAATTGTGGGAAGAAGTCGCAGCATTTGTTCTTCGAAATTGAAGGTAATTTAAATTTGAGGGTTGACCATTTGACATAAGCCGTTGACGCACTGAAGGCGTTGCATGTGTGCATTTGTGGATCGAAGTCGCAGGTAATTTAAATTTGAGGAAAAAAAGTCTAGAGATGTGAAAAAGCTGATAAAGTTTAGCCTTTCCCAATACTTCATCGAAAAACAAAAATTGAATGAGTCAACGAAAAACATCAATGAAATGTACAAATTTTGGAAAACCACATGAAACCAATAAAATATGAACATTTCAATAGTCTTTATCTGTTGTCCGTCTTTGTTTACAGTATGAACCTAATAAATGATCTTTTTTTTGTGTGTCGAACATAAACAATCCACATTTTATACACTCATAAATTTTATGAAGCGATAAATTTCTGAGAGGGACATACGAAACTCCCACTCATTTAATTTTTTTTTCCATAATTATTTGTTTTTCGTTAGGCATTTTATCATCAAAATTTGTTTTTTTGAAATGTTATAAATTGAATGTGCACAAACACACACACATACACATACAGACACGCATACAAGTGTCACATCAATCAGGGGAAATAATCCTCGGAAATAAACGAATGTGAAATTCGTTAATTATGTAAGAATGAACTAACGTTTGTTAATAAAATAAAAATTTTTGATCGGAAATTTAAGCGATCATGAGATGAAATTAAATTTGAATATTTGCGAGCAATCAATTTTCTATTTAAAGCTCTCTTCTTTTTTAAATTAACCAGTGTAAGCAAGTACTTCATCATTCTCTTAGCTTGCGTTCAATTTTATGTATTCAATCCAGTCAATTAGAGATATATTTTTTGCATGATGTGATAGATGATGATAACCATCTGCATGAGCAGATTACGAATGACTATAAAAACGATTTCTCTACATGTATCGCATCTCTGAGGTGCTTTAAATGGGTCTAAACATATCGAATTCACATGCGGTTTGCTTAAAATAGTAATTCCAGTGAATATTTTGGGGAAATCCCAATGTGGTCATTATAATACGACAGTTTATCGTATAGATGACTATTACTTTACATGCAATTTGTATCAATAACATATGTATATCCAATAATAGCCCTTTTAAGTTCATTGAAATATATACAAAAAATTTTATATGGGATTATGTAAAGTAATTGTTTGCCTTGATAGGGTCATAGTTACATCAAGTTATTACATTTCACATATGGCTCGAAATACTTATGTATAGACAACCTGAACTTGAAACCGAGGGGCAAACGACTCTGGTAAATTACGTCACACGTCTTAAACACTAAAAAGTCATTCGGAAACAGCTAACAGATTTGAATCACAATAATTCGTTGGATAAAATTTAACGTAGGAGCGCTCATATCACTGTTTTCTGAATGAGATACGTCCTTAAAATCTTCTACAAAGTTGTTGGTCATATGCGATTTAGTGGGAGAAATGTTAGCGTGATTAAAATCGCGGTGTGTTCCGAGTGTTCCCTACGTTACATTCCCCAATAGAACCACCAATAATACAAAATTCTATGAATAACACTCCTTAGCGCTCATGCTGGACACTGAAGCCATCCTTCTTGCGCTCATTGTGTCGTCTCGTGGCTCATTTTTGCAATGTAAAACGTCTGGATAGACTAGCCATTTGCTGTCTGTAACGAATGATAAAATGTCAGGCAATGGAATCTACACATTTTGTGCAAAAACATCTTTTTTGTGCACATATTTCGAACATTTGTTCAAATGGATCTTAAGCAGTTGTGCCCCGTTAGCACTCCCACTAACAACTTTAGCCTTGCCTTGTCTAAGCTTAAGAGATATTTCGTTGTCTTAAAGTTGCATCCCAACAAAAACTCTTTTGCTTGCCTATAAGCGTTCAGGTGCTCCCGCACTCTCTGATGCTTGACCTTGGCCTTATACCTAATAAGTTCCGGCACTAATCCAGCGTTAATGCCGAGTGCTGGTTATGGGCCCATGCGCCTTCCTTACCGGCTCATTCACCTTTTCATTCCCTTCGTTGTCAGAGTGCCCCTCGGATATTTTTACTCATCTAGATACGAGATATCAAATTATTTCACTTTAATAGTAATCTAACTCACTAATTAGGACGCTGTCCTCTTGCAAAATTTCATCAAAATCGGTCGTGAAATGTCGCAACGAACTGCAAGCACTGACAAATAACAATCGTGTTACTCTGACTGGGTTTCAGGACATGCTGGCATTGAAGGAAGCGAAAAAGTAGATCAACTTGCTAAAGAGCCGGCAGCATAACTGAATTTATTGGACTAGAGCCGGCTCTAAGCTGCAGTTTGAGCATGATTACAGCCTCGATTAAAGAGCAAATGACGAAGAAGCACCAGAAGTTGTGGGACGATTTGAATACCTGCAGACAATCGAAGGAATATAACAACCACGAAAATTCTTTTATATAATAATATAATAATAGCGTATGGTATTGTTCAGCCGGGAGGACACTTTTTAAGTGACAGATTCGGCTACCATTGCTGCTATAGCTAGAGAAAGTACTTTTACATGGTATTGTAATGACCTAGCACTAGGGACCACATGCTTAACGTGAATTCCGAACCACGCCTTCTAAGTATTTTTACACTCTGAAGGATTTTTGAATGTTGCGCCTTAGTACCTATTAGTCCACTAAAGCGCAGTAGGAGTAGAATACCGGCAGCTCCCAACAATGTATTGACCGGTAAGCCGTGTGACAGCTCTTCACACACAACTACACCAGAAATTTCTTTGGAGACCTGAGCAAGGGAAACTCCCGTAAAATAATATCTTGGCAGGACACAATACGCTGAAATATCATTTAATTTAAATATCATTGCAGGGGATGCGGATTAGCTAACAAATTGGAGCAGCTAAGCAGATTACCTAAATTTAACGACTACATAAGATAGTATAACACAAATTTAGGTAATCTGCTTAGCAGAATTATCCGTGTAATAAAAAAACCAAAACAAATTATCAATTCTTTTACTTCCAATTTGTTAACACCATGCAAAGCATCTGATCGTAAGATTCGGATGATTTGTTTGTTGATCGTCGATTTGTTTGCTGATCGTGGATTTGTTTACTGATCGTCTAGATGCTCATATATGATTTCATCGCAAATAGTACAAACTGTCAGTACGATAAATTGATTTACTTCCCTTTCTCCAGCATATACCGGAGCGATCAGTAGGAGCGATCAGTTCTTTTATCTAATCTCGACGTAACAAATCATTTAGGTTGTGGTAGATATAATACGGAAAATTCATTAAATCATAAAATGATCAAAAATTACATCAAGGTCGAGTTACGCTATTTTCGGTAGTCATTTCCCCTTCGCTTAACACACACTTCACAATTATCAATGCACCTATATTTTTCTACATTTTTATTTCATTTAAAATGTAACTCCGAGGAAAAAATCGTTCAACGACATGGCCTAAAAATGGACCGTATTTTTGTGGAGTGAGTTATGGGGTCAAATTTTTTCTTTTTTCCTGTTTTCAATCCACTATATGAAAAAAACCGGAAATTTCCGAGTGGTTCATTAGAAAAAATTTTTTCTGAGAATTATAACGTCACGAAAAATCGCAGAAATTATGCGGCTGGTAGGTGGATTGCACTAACTTAATGAGCTTTGTAAAAAAAACGGAAGCATGTCATAGAACGATTTTTTGCTCAGAATTATGTTTTGAATCGATTAAAAATGTAAAAAAAATCAAGCGCCCGGTCAATTCGATTCCATTGTTCAAGCTTACACTATGTAAAGATTTAGCTGAAAACCTTAAAATATTACTATGTCACACGTTGCAACTTAATAATAATTATAATCCACCATTGGGACCCGTCCGGGTCAAAGGCTGGATCATTTTATTTACAAGTTCCGCAAGTTTTTGTGAGCTCACATGGATTCTTCTTAGAGATCCTTTCGTTTCCGAAGTTTTTACTGCGGTAGTGGTAAATTGCACACAAACCTAGTGCCATCTATGATGTACTAGGTGCGGATACTTGTAGGGCTTACAATGCCGGTTCGCCCCATCAATGTTTTTTACCAGCAGGCATTTTTTAGACCACATGTCTTACGTGAATTCCGAAACCACACCTAGCGGTCGGTAGCTAGCATTTTACCATTAGGATTTCTTCTGGTGCTAATTATATCTCCGTCCAAAGTCAGACTCAGATATTTGTACACAGAATTCAACTATCCAAATTATGAAGCCTGGGTGTGCCTAGGAACGTTACTTTCATGCTAAACATTGAAGAAAAATCCTATACAGAATTTGTCCAGGATTGAACCCGGATATTCTTGGTGGAAAACCAGTACGTTACCACTGAGCTAACTTGTTCCCTACACGTCGCAAGTTACAAGTTGCAAAATGGAGCTGTTTTTGTCACTAGATGTGGAATTTTCAAACGAGCATAGCGTGTTTCACAGTATGTTTTATGCAGTTTCGTTTTTCGCAACTGAAAAGTAGTGACAAAAAACTGCTTTTGTAACCAGTTTTTTAGTTATGAAAAGTGCCCCATTTCGCAACCAAAAACAGAACGAAAAAGTTCTACATTCGCTAGGAAATTGCATAATAGTAGGATAGGATAGGATAAGTGGGCAGATTCCTTGCGAGAATCTAGCACCTAGGCCTCAAATGGGCCTGTTGTGCGCGCCCACAGTTAAGACCTCAGTGAGTCTGTATTTTTGATTGTTAAGTACTTGATGAGCAGCTGTTCAAAAAATTGAGGATGTGCTTGGGATGAATGCTCCAAATAGAACCGTAGCCCAGTCGATAGGCACCTAGATGTTTTGCTCTTGAAATCGCCAAGGCTGGACAGTGGCAGAGAAAGTGTTCAGCTGTTTCGATCTCCCCGCATTTACTACAGTAGGGATTGTCCACCAGCTTCATGGTGAACAAATGTTTGTTCAGTGAGCAATGGCCTGTTAGTATGTCGGTTAGCCTCTTAATATTTCTTCTGGTTTGAGACAAGAAGTATTTCGTATGCTTCTCATTTATCGATAAGCAGTTTTTGGCCTGTCGAGCCGAGTTCAATAGACGCCATTGGTTCGCAAACAATTCGCCTTTCCACATATCAATGAAGGTCTGCAGAGTCGAGACTGACACTGGTAAAGCAGGCTCTGGACCGCAGAACGGCGTTGCAGATGCTTTCTTGGCCAATAAGTCGGCTTTTTCATTACCCTTGTGGCCATTGTGGCTCGGGATCCATACCAGCGAGATTTGCCGTTTATTAGCGATTGACTGAAGTTTGTCAAGACAATGGAGCATGAGAGAAGAGGTGAAGACGCATCTTCTAAGCGATTTCAAAACTGCTTGGCTATCCGTTAGGATGTACGTTGGCAGCTGTGAGTCCACATCCTTTTCTAACTCGTGACAGCAGCCGATGATTCCAGCGATTTCTGACTGATAGACGGTTGAGAATTTACCTAGTGGCACCAACACTTCTGAACCGTCTTGAATACAGTGGAGGCCAGCGCCGGCGGACCCGTTGTTGAGCGAGCCGTCAGTGTACCAATTGACGGAGTTATCCATATGCAGTGGAGTCGATAATTGCCACTCTTCGCGGCTGGGGATGGATATTTTAAAGGATTTGTTGAATCTGTAAGTTGGTATTATTGTGTCGCACGGCATCTTCAATTGCGGTGAGCACTTCGTCATCTGATGCCAGAGTTGAGCGTGACCGACGTTGGCGTTGATGAGATGATTGGTGTGATACCATCGAAGCATGGTTGATCGCGCTTTTGCTTCAATAAAAATATGGAGAGGTTCAGTGTTTAGCAGAACTTCTAGTGCTGCTGTGGGAGCAGTAGACATTGCTCCCGTGATCAAAGATAATGCTAGGCGTTGCACTGCTGACAACTGGGTCTGAGCAGTTGCAAGTCTACACCTGGGCCACCAGATTGCTGCTGCATAGCTCAATTTTGGTCTCACTATGGCAGTGTAAATCCAGTAAAGAACCTTTGAACTGAGCCCCCAATTTATTCCTATCGCCCTTCTGGCTTGCCACAGGATCGCGATGGCCTTCTGGATCGCTAGTCTTATATGAGGACTCCAGTTTAATTTGGGATCTAGCCATACGCCGAGGTACTTGATCAGGCTCGATAACACAATTGATTCATTGAAGAACTTTGGTGGTTTAAAGCCTAGAATGAGTTTCCGCTTCGTGAACAGCATCAGCTTAGTTTTAGTTGGATTAGCAGTTTGTTTGTGGCTTTTGCACCATTTCTCAATCAATGTCATAGCTGACTGCATGAGTTCGCTTACCGTGCTTAAGAACTTCCCTGTAATCAAGATGGTTAGGTCGTCGGCGAAGGCTTGAGCGTAGTAACCTGAAACGTTTAATAGCCTTAATAAGCTGTCTTTGACTAGGCAGTATAATAAGGGAGGTAGGATGCCCCCCTGAGGACACCCTTTGCGCGGGTAAATCGTTACCTTCACTGAGCCAAGATAGGTGCTAACCACTCGGCTTTTGAGCATTTTCATGATCCACCCTATCGTAGTTTCGTCTATACCGTGATCCTTACACGAATTGCGAAAAGAAACATTTTTGTCAAAAGATGTGAGCGTAGCGAGTACGATAAATACATCGTGTGATAAAAATTTTCCGTGTCGCAACGTGTTTCATACAACGCTTTATGCAAAAAGTACTTGGGAGTGACAAAAAGTTTATATGAAATTCCTTTTCGCAACAAGTTGCATAAAAGTAATATTTCCAACTCATATTTAGTCAACTTGAGTCATTCAAATCGAGGCCTTTTACCGCAATTTCTAACCTCCTCCTGCATTCTTTCCAGTGCCGCCACAAGGTAAAATGGCGCCCTTGGCATTCAAAATTTAGCTCCCCCACTTAATGCTCATATTCGTAAATTTTTTGATCATTTTGACGTATTTTTATTTTGACTATAATAGGCCATGAAATATTTCCCCGTCATAATTTTCATTGTTGTACATTGAGGAATCTTTTGTTCTACTATGAAGAAAGTGTCGAGCTCTTTTGTTTAGCATTTCCCAACATATTTTTATGGAATCAATAGCAAAACCTGGCCTACGAGTCAAACTTATTATACTTGGATGACGGTACGTTGGGTGGTTCCATCCAAAATTGAAACGGTTGAATAAATTTCAAATACAGACCCAAAAACTAAAGCAAGAATCTTAGCAGGACGGCCACAAGCGCTTCCATCGCCTCATTTGGGTACGTTACAGGGCCTATTATGGTAAATTAAATTCTCAAAAATTCACGAAATTCACCAAAATTGAAAGAAATTCACAGTAGGATTCACAACAGGAAATTCACAAAATAGGATGAGAAGATTCTTTAAAAGTTTATGACAACGGCGAATCAGGGCCGTATCCGATATCTGTCTAGAAATCGAATCATTTATCTTCTATTCTCGATTTTGTAAGACTTTCGAGCTCTTTTACTATTATTAACCAGAAAAAGTGGATCAACAGATTCCAAAAATCATAAAATTTGTTAACACATCAATAGCCTCGCGTTAAATACGTTTAAATAATTAATTATTGAGAGATTACGTTCGGTGAATTTAACGACAATATAATGCATTAAAACGTAATATGTTCCTACGCATTCACACTGAAGAAACGTTGGAATTAGCTTTGATGGTCATCGAGTGTGTAATTTGTTAAAGGAGAAAACAAACGAGTAATTTGAATTGTCGATCTCAGCAATTCTGTGACATAAGAATCATCGACATACGACGAATTTGCAGTTTTAATGAAAATACGTGTGTGCGTTGATAGGAAAATCGCAATTAATTGACGCGAATTAGAAAACTTTACAATTTTCCGAAATCGGTGTTGACAGTTGTCGATTCTGAACATTGATCGAAATACAACGAAATTGCTCATCCCAGCAATTCATAATTTATCGTTTGTGTTCTGCCTAAGAGAATACGAAAGCGTTTTCGTTTTAAATACAATTATTATTAGTTGCTGGTAACACTACTAAAAAAAGGAGAAATTTTCGCATTTCATTCATTTTATCAAAAACCGTGGGTCAGCGCCGTATTCAGATACGAGAAAGTTGCTAACAAGCGGTGAATTTTTGAACTAAACCCGCTTAGGGTGGTGCAACTTTCGACAACAAACTGATTTTTATTTGCAGTTTCAACAGACAAACTTTTCCGTAATTTTAGTTTTTTATTTCCGAATATTCAAACGATATCACACAACCAGTTTGTATGAAAACCCGGTTTTTGTATGAAAAAAATCAAAACTTCAGAGGTGTGTGATATTTTGTCGGGAAATAAGAAACTAAAGATGCAGAAAGGTTTGTCTACTTGAACTACAACTAAAAACCAGTGTATTGTCCCAAGTTGCAAAATTCGACCCACCACCGGGTCCCGCATCCAATTGTAAAGATTAGTTAAATAAAATGACTATGATGAAGGTATAATTGTCACACTAAGCATATTATTTCGTTCAAGCATCTAGGTCGTAATCTAGCATAAAATTGTAAGACTAAAGTTGGGGTTAGAACGCACAAAAAAATTGATTTACTGTGATGCATCAGTGATTTACTGAAATAAGTACCCTCTCTCATATGCAACTTTGTATGTACTTGAGTGCACCTAAACAAAGTGTTAATAAAATTTATCACATCGGAGCCTATAATATGCCAATTATAGCACTGAAGGTAGGACTATAATCGGCTTATTAGAGTCGAGTTTCTTGTATTTAAAGAGGGGTATAACGAAGTCATTATAGTCCTCTCTAATGTTTTTCATATTGATAAAAATAGTAGAAAAATATCATATCGCCTTTTTTCGAATCACCTTTCACACCAGAAACGCTTACTTGTTTCACTAACACATAATTCGAATTAGAATCAAATCGCGTTTTATTTTCGTTTTCTTCGAGAAAGAAATTATTTAACTGACCGTTCATTTTGCAATGACAACTTGTTACTAGATTGTAACGATCGCTTTTGTATTGATTTGGATATACAGTGGAATTTTATGTTTTGTGCGAAATTGGCAATTATAGGCCTCGATGTGATAAAATAGCGTATAACATAAGGGTTTTATCGCACAATTAGAGTCTCGGTCTCGGCTGACGCCACTCGAAATTTTACCAGCCTCGACTATAATTACGTGGCTATACCCCTAGTGTTATAATATCCTATACGCGCAGTGTTTCCCCTTAATAATTATTAATTTAGTGATATAAGTTGAAATTATTAATCGCTGACAATTACATTTGTCATTCTCCTTTCTTTGCTTTCTCGGCAAGCCTCGATTGTTCCCCTCAAATGGCAATAACATACTATTACACCAAGGTTTGCATTAATATTGCCAGATTGAAGGACAAAAGTCAAATCCGAGGTCAAATCTATAATATTTATGAATTTTTTTAAAATATAATGGAAAACGTTCAGATAAACTTTAGGATCCTAATTTTATTTGTGAAAAATGAATGGATTCAACACAAAGTATTTCTTTTGAATTTTGAATAAAAAAGATAAAAGAAAGATAAGAAAATTAGAGTAGTTTCCATGCTGACGAAGTGTGTTTCTAGGCTCTGACAACTAACCAATGAGGGCAGCTAGTCTAAAAAAGGAACAGGCTGGAACCCTGATTTCAGTTCGTTAACAATTCGTCAGGTGTATTAGTTAACGTGGAGCTGCGATCAAATTTAAAATAAGCATTTGGCACTCTTTTCTGTTAAGTTGACCTTAGCAATAGATTTGTGCAAGTTAGCTGCAATTTTGGTAAAAATTCACCTTTTGACAAATTAAACCAAATACGGTTTTAACATTTGAAATACAATGAACTGTCACATAGTGTCACATATGATGGAGATCCATAAGACAAAAGTGTCACAATTTTTTGTTCAGTTGAACTAAAAATGAGTGAAAAGTGAACACCCTCTTCCGCAAATATTTGCCTAAATAATAATGTGAAAGATTATTTATTTAACAATATTGTAATTGTAGTTAACGCAGATGTTGCTAACAAAACGCACAGACATCGGCTGTACTCAATTTTTATGTATTCTTACAAAATTTATTTTAACGACTAAAATAAAAGTATACGGAAGTTAAATTTAGAAAAATTTGCCATTACATTTTGCAGTCAATACACAAAGATTTCGACAATAATGATAGAAAATTTACACTCGTTTTATCCACATAAATAAAGTTCATTGAAACGATTCTATATTTACCGATGCATTGGAACTGTCATCGGTGTTCAATAATTAATAAATATTTAGATATGAAACATGCTAAATGCGCTTTTAATTATAGCATTTTACGATTCATGCGATTTATTTATTTTTTTGTAACGGTTTTGTGGACATAAGAAAAGAGAAAAAGTTACCTCAGCGGAATGAGGTGATTTGTTGCTCAAGTGTCGAAAATAACTTTCAATTCAAAATTAAACTTGTAGGTTGTATACACCTGTACAACTCACAAGTTGATTTAAATCTAGCTGACGTCTAGTTTGTCTTGTTAGTAGCCGGTCGATAACAATTTTGACAAATTTTTAGTTATTTTCGGAATCACTGGAAGCGAAACTCACTCTGAGTTAGTAAATCAAAGCAAATCACACATCAAAATGAATTTTTCAGTACATCATTTTTCGTTGCATACCATAAAATTCATAAACCAACAAAAAGTACTACAAAGTAGAGCTATTTTTGCACGAATTTGTTGATTTATTATGATTTGACCGGGATTTATTAGTGATTTACTGAAGTATTTACTTCGATTGAAGGCCAACATCTTTGAATTTTCTTCATACAAACTTTTGCCGTAACTTATGGAAAATCTTGAATTGACTGCAAGACAAAATTTATTGGCCTACTAAGATTCAAATTTGTGCTTTTACTTGATTAATATCCTTTGTAACACTTGGAGCTATAATATTCATATTATAGCCCTCAAACCGAAGTTTATATAGTTATAAAATATCGTACAGCCGGTTCATTCCTTTTTTACCTAGTTTGAAGAAATAGATGACACTCTAAAATTAAACAATTTTTTACTGTACCCAGCAAATAAAGTTCTATCCAAATAAGCAAAATTTCGGGGAGCTGCGGGAAACGTGGACTTCGCATAGAAAAATTTGATTTTACCAGTAACCATGATAATAGGACGAAAGTTAGTATTTTATTTAATTGATTCAAAAGTTGTTGTAAATCTTTGGTTAGTTGGGACATTTAAAAAGAAGAAATTTTGCAATACTACAGACAATTAATGTTATGAAATTATAGTTTTTTTAGTCAAAAACAATTCTGAAAGGTAACTTAGTACACAATTTTTAATGAAATTTTAATATTTCTCGATTAATGTAACTAACTTTTTACCTCAAAAAAATGTTGCCAACTTTACTTGTGATATTCAAATTTAAAGCATAGCTTTCAGTAAAAAAGTAAGCTTCCGAAAATCGGTGCAAATTCACATGTGATTTTCACATTTTTTCTAATTTCACATTTCAGTGAAAAAAGGAAAATTTTGCTATACTTCGGGCATGTTAGTTACCCACACAGTATGTATAGTTTACGTCATCGTATCTAAGGCCCTAAGGAGAGTCATTTGACCCATATCACCATGGACAAAAATATTCCCCTCAATTTTCGCTAGAACATATCGTACAGGACGTGATAATTGACGATATGTTTATTTAAAACCACCAACTATCGAGGACGTTCGAGTAGCCTGAGTTAGGCCCTTTACATGGACCCTGCAGCCCAAACCACTTAACGAATTTTCACCATTTTTTTTGCTAGTTTCCGGTGGTCCATGTCTTTCATTTAAATACTTAGAAAGCAATTTCTGTGTTTCTTTCGCAGAGGTATATGCTAAAAAGTTTCGCCGACCCCCAAAAAAACATGTTTTTGACCACTTTTTCGGTTATAACTCCGGAAGTACTTCATCGATTTCGCTCATCTTCAAAACTTGAACTCACTTTTTCGGTTAAATTTCAGAGGTAGAAAAGATTTTGAAAATCGGACAAGTTTAACTAGGTCAAAGCCATATAAAAGTGACGAAAATTATTTGTTTTTGGCAGACTTTCATTAAAATGGCTGCCCTCCGCTGCAATGTAACTTTTCCAAGGAAGTTTTTGCATATCTAATATGAAATGTCTCTGAATCTTTCTATTGCAACTGGCCAGAGACTTCCGAAAATTGCCTATTTTTCCGCCTATATCGGCTAATAACGGTCGACCATCAACTCCTATCTAGTCAAGTATATAGTCAAAATCACTTTTTTTGAGATGCACAATAACTTTTGAATCAATTAAATAAAATACCAACTTTCATCTTATTATCGTGGTTTCTGGTAAAATCAAGTTTTTCATGTTCACGTTTCCCTCAACTCCCGGCAAAAAATTTGAAATTTCTATCGTGCATTAAAATTTAGCGCAAAAAATGTATGATTTGGGAATAACTTAATTTGCTGTAATTTGAGATATCGTATCTGGGAGTGTTGAAAAACCTCAGGCTTACGCCATGGGATCTTCAACCCCTCCCACATACGAGATCTTAAATTACATCCCTTGTGTTATAATATACTTTCATTGCACTCCTAGCTGACAAAGTTTTAGACCCTCGTTACAATAAACTCTCGTGTTTTACAAGCCCTCTGATACATTTGCTCATCTGGTTACGAAATATCAAATTACATCCCTTGTATAATAATACACTATTATCATTTATGTCAAAATGATTGAAATCAACTGACACTAACACGTACCCCACAGTAACAGAATGGGAAATAATTATCATAACGGTTCCTTCCTTAGCTTGACGTTTAGCACTAATACAAAATTTTTACCTGTGGCAGGTTACTTTTCTCTAGATAATGTGGGACGTGCTTATTGTATGAAAAGTGACAGCTCTATCAGGTAATTTGGTTCAATTATTTTGACATTTATCTAACCGCGCAAAAAAAGCATCAAGTCAAATGTTAGTCCTTGTAACTTTTAAAGTAAAAGAAATAAAATTTATAATTTTCAACCTGAAGACTTTGATGAATGAAGGTCAGTTGCTGAAAGTCTTGAAATAGATTTCGTCTTTTAATGACGACATTATTTTTCATTTTTATATTTTAAATAATTTGGCAAAAAAAAAGTTGAGTAAAGAAAAAAAAATGAAGAAAAAAATAATGAAAAAAGAAAATGTTTTTCCTTGCGGAAAATTTTTGCTTCATTTTTCAAAATATCGACAATTTGTGCATCTCACTTAACATTTCATTTTATTTTTAGACTAGTGGACATTTCAAAAAGCGCTCAAACTAAATCCTCAACTGATGTCTTCTCATTTTATTTATTTTTTTGCAAATTCAAAAATAAAACAAGAAAATATTCAAGGTTCCATTCACAAAAGCCCTTCAATTTATGAAAATAAACAAAATTAATTTTATTTGTTTTGTTCAACTTATCCTCGTCCAATGTCTCTTCAAGTCTGGGCACAATCACCAAAAAAAAAAAAAAATCTAAATTTAGCGCACTACATTTTGAGTATCCCCAAAAATTGTCTATTAATATAAATTTTGTATAAAAAAAACCGTTTCGTGTTCTTTAGAATTTATCCAACGAAAATATCCAATATGAAAATGAAGTAATCCCACGTTCTTTTGTCAAATTTATCGGTGCGTCTCTTTATTGTTTCACTTTTGTTATCATCACTGTGTTGTCCTTATGTCACTAAAGTCTTTTTTTTTTTTTGTTCACTAACCGTTTTTTCTTTTAATGAACCGATTATATCACTTCATTGACTCGAAATCAACAACGAAAAGAAAATGGAAAATTGAAAAAGAAAAGTAATGGAAAAAATTTGAATGGAAATTTTTAATCGAGAGAAATATAAGAACTTACAATGAAAAAAAATATTAAAAGAAATATTTTTTTTTGTTGGGGCGCAGTTTGCACCACCACACAATTATTTAAAATTATATAATAGGCCTTGGGCCCTGCCGATTCGTCGCTACGGCTAAGGTATCGTGACTAGTTAAAAGATCGACGTCGACTGATCACTAAGAGTAAATATCTCTGGTTTGATGGTTGTTTCAAGTACAGCACATTGCTTGTTAACTCTTTCGGGTTTGGCTGTAGTCCCAGATGGCCTTTTCGATTACCCGGGAAAAATCACTTTTAGCACACAACACACTAATGTGTGTAGTGTACCGACAGAAACGACGAAACGATTGTCTTACGAATAAAATTTTTTATTTTTGTTTCGTCTTCGTTTCTCTTTTTTTTTTTGATTGTGTCTTATAGTAGCAGATTTTGGTATATACACGAGGAACGCAACTTAAAGAAAAAAATGATTTCTTTAAGTTACACAAAGTGCAATTTTTTTAATTAATTTTATGTTCACATCAATTGTGTTCCTACCGAATTTTAAAGCTTAGATGATGGAAATTAAATAAATTTTTTCGAACGTTAGTACATTAAGAAAAGATTTTTTTTATAATTAGTTTCACCGCATTGAGACGGTTCATTGATGAGCGCTTCTATTGTACAAAATTGTCAAACGTATTTAATAAACGATTTCCAAATTCAATGTCAAAATGAGAAGAAAAAATGTTTTTTGAAAAAAAAAAAATTGAGTTAGAAATTTATATGTTTTCCTGTTCTATGTGATCTCTATTTATATCAGACATAAGAATTTCTCGTGGGAGTCTCAATCTTAAAATATTATAGATTTTTGCAAAAATAGCAATTTTTAGAGTGTATGGAAGTTTTAGGCACGCATATTGATTAGGATTAGAAGAAATTATTAAAAATACAACTGATACCATTGTGAATGTGTTCTTCCATTTAGACTTTATCCATCTCGTTCTTTCATTCAACAATCTTTTTTTAATTCGTGATGATATTGAACCACTCATTTTCAAGTTCGTGAAAATCAATACAAACTGAATGTGTTCAATGAAAATTAGTAGCATAAATATCGAACGTTTTTCTTTTTTTTTTTTTGAAAATTCTAATGGTATAATGATTCAGATTCGTTCTAATTTGCTTATATTGATTGTAGCTTATATAAAGTGCGTAAGTAGATTCTTTTACAGTATTTTAATTGATTCGCTGTTGTATTTCGGTATTTGATTAATTTTTTATGTAAATAAAATATAATTGTGGGTCTTACTGAGAAAGCCAAGCAATAAAGGAAATAACTTAAATTCATTCCTTTAAAAAAACAATAATTTAACGAGAAAAACCTACAAACGAAAAATATTTTTATCGCATTGTGACTCGGTAAGTTATCTAAACTTTTAACATTTTTTATGGCAATAATTCAACAACTGAAACTTAATTTACTCAATCCGAGAATTAAGACCGAGTCAGATAAATTTCTCATCATTTACAAAGAAATATTTGTTAATGAAAATGTGAAAAATTGGAAAAGCGTTTTTCGTTTCATCATGTTTGATTCATTGGTCTTTGGTAGATGTAGTACAAAAGCTACTTTTTTTAAATTCGTCTACTTTTTTAACAAATCTTTCTCTAGTAAAGTGGTGTGTAAATTCTGACAAATGAAGACTACGGGAGAAAAAGCAGATAAGTTACTTAAAATTGAACGTACTCACATATATTTTATATGGGAGCAGGTTCACTTTCGATTGGCTTATCGCCTTTTTCTTCCGAAGTCTTCAAATGTTCTAGCCGATAGAAAGCTTCAACGGGCGGTTTTGGCTTAGTATGGAAGCTTTTTGCCCTGTTCGATATAAGGCTCGGAACAGGTCGGGTTTGTCCTGACCTGAACCTGATGTCATCTGACCTGAAAAATTCAGGTCAGGTCAGTTTCTTCAATCAAATGACCTGACCTGACCTGGCCTGATTTGAAAAATTCTAAAGGCAATCATTAAGAATGTTTAACCAAAGAATATGCAAATAGAGATTTTAAATCGATTAAGAGCAATCTTTGTAAAAACGATGTTTTTCTAGCGATAGTTTTCAAAAAAGTACCTAAATAACTGTTTACACTCATTGTTCATTAATCTATTAATTGAGCGACTTTTTTGTGATTACTTTTACATGGTGGAATAAGTACGCAATTGTTCACTAGTTTCGGACTCGTCAACAGGCTGCGTACTTGAAAAATTTGATTGAAAACGGGTCGGTGTAATCGTAACGACTGTCATGAATACTATGTCAAGTCGGCACTAGGCTGCGTGCTTAAACTTTCGTATTATGAATAAAGATGGCAGCAGCAGCCTGGTGCCAAATTGAAACTGATGTGAGATATATGATTCGCTCCTACCTACATTTTGGCATAAACAGATTTGCAGCACCAGGCTGCCGTCTACATTCTCAGCTCTACCACTCAAGTGAGCAGCCTGGCGCTGTAAATCTGTTTTGCCAAATTGTAGGCAGGAGTGATTTTGGCGAGTCGGATATAGTGGCAGTGGTGAAAGTCCAAAAGGAGGCGAGCGGTGCATTTAGCACGTATGGATAAAAACAGAGGCCCCTCAAAATTATTCCGTAACGATCCAGAAGGGCGAAGAGGTGTTGGTCGTCCAAAACTTCGATGGATTGATGGCGTCAAACAAGATCTTCGCACGCTCGGAATAAGAAACTGGCAATACGCGGCGCACGACAGGCAGCGTTGGATCGGAATTCTCTAGCAGGCCAAGTCCCACAAGTGGCTGTAGCGCCGAAAAAGTACGTAGGCAGGAGTAAATTATACATGTCAAATAAGTTTCAGTTGCCGACTTGAAATTTGTCTGACGTATAGTATTCATGACAGCCTTTTCGATTACACCCACCCATTTTCGGCATCAGGCTACATTGTCAATCAAATTTATTAAGTACGCAGCCTGGTGCCGAGTTCGAAACTAGTGAATAGTTGCGTACTTTTTCCACCATGCAAAATTGTTATAGACACTTTTTCGGCACCAGGTTGCCCAGTCTGAAATGCAGACCCATATTCTAGCGAAAGATTTGTAAAAAAGACTAAGGAATCACAAAAAAGTAGCTCCACTACTAGATTAATAAAAGTTGAGAATAAACAGCCATTTAGTTACTTTCTTGAAAATTACACATCAGTTCGATCCAAAACTATTACTTAGTGTAGACTGTGAACATTAGTACACAATGTTGATGGAGATAAGAAAAACTTGACATTACATACATAAATAATATGAACGGCAAAGTAAAGTCGTAAATACTCGACATTGATATGAAAACTTTATTTCGTCGGGTCAACCAGGTCAGGTCAGGTTAAAACAGGTTCAGGTCAGATCAGGTCAGGTCGAAGCTTACAAAATCAGGTTTCAGGTTTTTCAGGTCAGGTCACAGGTTGACCTACACCTGTTCCGAGCCTTAAATTCAACCGATTGTTATTTTTAAATTTTCTTAAAGGGCGGTTCCAGAATATCAACGAGGGTGAAAAGTTTCAATACAAAGTCGAGACCGCCCATTGAAAAAGTTTTAAGCTCACTACCGGCTAGAGCATTTATCGAAACGCTCTATTTTTCGAGAAAAACGCTCCAGCCGGTTGCGGTTTTTAACTTTCTGAATGGACGGTTTCAAAATATCAACGAGTATGAAAAGCTTCCATATAAAGCCGAAACCGCCTGTAGAAACAGTTATAGGTTCTCTACCGGCTGGAACAGGACTTTGAAAGACGGACTCTTTAATCTTGAAAGTTTTATGTTTCAAAGAAATTACAATTTTCGTATTTGTAGTAACGACATAGTTTGTGCGATTACAGCTCTTGCCTTTAGAGTAAATTTCAAAATTATATTCGACAAAATTATATTTTTGATTTAAAAAAAAGTAAATTTTGTGTAATTTTAAAAAATTCATGGATAATTAATGTAAAATGTATGTAGATCATATGAAAATAATTCAACATTTATTTTCAAACACTAATTTTTACATGCTTGCGGGTCGAAAGTCGTTCATTACATCGAGTTGCATGAACTTGCGACGGCCCCAGCATGTAATAGTAGTAATAGTAGATTATCCACCGCTGTCCAGGGTGCTCTATTTTGACGATTTGGAGAAAATAATCCAAATCGTCAAAATAAACCATCCTTCACAGCGATGCATTTGCTCTTTTATCTGTCGAGAAAAACAATTTTGCCCTAGGGAGAAAAATGCGAAATTATCGTTCTAGGCAGATAAAATTCGTTACATAACTCGGGATAAAAATGAAAAGTCACGCTTTCATGTGATTATTGACCTCGGCTTCGCCTCGGATCAACAAAATTCACACGAATCCTCAACTTTGCAACTTTTCATCCCTAGTTAAATAAATAACTATTAAGAATTGGTGATGGATAAGGTTCGAATCGCTTCAACCTGTTAGATAAAAAATTTCTTGAATTTTGCAGTTACTAGAATTGTTCCGAGAATTCCTGCTACATTCCCCTTTTGTATTGCTACTCTAATTTTGTTTATGACAAATGTTTTAGCGTTGACACTTTCAGATTTTGAATATAAAATTGATCCTAGTTTATTAGCAAATAATGTTGTATCATCACTGATAGTTCCGAAAGTTTCTACTGCAAATGCCACAAAATTGTGTTTGATGAAAATATTCTCATAAAGCTTCTCCTTTCTTAAATCCGCTTTATTTATTTTATTTATTTACCACTGAGCTAACCCGTTTATTTAACTCACTTTAATGTATCGAAAGCAAATTTTACAACATAGTAGGCCAAAAAATATTTTTTCATTAATACAATTTTTTTGTAAAACTTTCACTTTATTTTTCAAACCATTTACAAAAATGCATTCCAGCCGCCGTGTCAGCCGCCGACTATTTTCATGGCGGCGGCTAGCCGTTCGAAAATCGTTGGCGGCAGCGGCGCTGATTTTAGCCGCCAGCCGCCGTTTTTGGCGACTCTGGGCTCTGTTTACCGCGACGTTTGTAATCACCCCAATTTCGACCCGGGGGTAGGGGGGAACATCGAGCATGGTCCTTAGATGACGAATCAGCAATAAAAAAAATGTCCTTCCGTCCGTCACCGCGATAACTTGTTTTCTTTTCGTCCCTTGTAATTCAAATAATTATTTTTTGAAATAACCTTTTTGTGCTTCATAACAGAGTCACAAGTTAGATATCAATTTTCGGAGCGAAACCTGAAACTTGCACCCCTTATACATTTGAAAGTTTCTTCATTTTCGCCACTCCTGTGAAGCATGAAAAACTTCATGCGACACTCGACGAAGCACTTTCATGCTTCCCTCAAATTGATATTTTTGTTACTTTCGACCTCGCTATTTATCATGAAAAAGTTAATTTGTTTCAGCCTGTTGGCCTTCTGGCGTAAGATCCAACTTTGGTAGACTGTAAGTTTACTGCTAAAATTGAAATAATTATCTACAGTTGCAGATAGGTGAAAACCAGCATATCAAGCTAAAATTATGCTTGATGTGCTGGTTTTCAATTTTCTGTCTCTGTAACAATTATTCTGAATAAATAAATACTTTTCCAATAAAAAGCAACAACATAGGCATGCTCGACCGTCCGTCACGATGTAAGTCGCGACTTGAGCGTAAGTCTTGGAAGTAACGGAGTAGTTCGTGCCAGCGCGATTCACAATAGAACATTTTCCTAATACGAAATGTCATATTGCGAATGACGACGCTGGCGCGACGTTAAACATCTAATGTAGCCATTTCGCGCCGAATTTCCTAGCAGCCGGCAGGTCGACCACGGTTAAAAAATCGTCTCACCTGAAAATTGAAGTCAGGTCAATTGAACTGACATGACTTCACTTGGATTGATTTGACCTGACCTGATGTGACCATATGACATCACAGAGGGTGAATCTGAAGTATCTATGTTCAAACATTAATGTCTTTGGCTTTAGACTACGTGTCTAATCTATTTTTTTTTTAAATCTTGAAGAAATATCACAGTTAGAGGGGAAAATTATTTGTTACAAAACATTTTTGTGGAACTTTCTGAAAAATGAGAGCACATGGTGACGAATTTTCTATAGGAAATTACATTCGGCGAAATTCTGTAAAATCTCTTTCTCAGAATTCGTCAAGAATGTTCCGAAAATGTTGTTTCTTGTTCTAAGTTATTATGGTTTTAACTCATTCCCGCTACAATATTTCAAAAAAAGTTATTTTGTAATGTGACCTTAATCTGAAGATACAGATTTTATTAGGAAAAAGTTCAATGTCACCCTGTGTTCTGACTTTGGTTGACTTTCTCGCAATGTTATACGAAAATGGTTTCAAACAAATTATTTTCCTTTCTAGCTGTGATATTTCTTGAAGATTCAAAAGAAGTAAGATAAGATACGTAGTCTAGAACCGAAGATATCAATTTTTGAACATGGAGACGTCAGCTCAGGTTAGGTCAGATTTGATGAAATCGGGTTTCAGGTCAATTCAGGTTCCTGATGTCAGGTTTTAGTTTGATCTGACCTGATTCCGAGCCTTGATTGAGCGACATTACAAAATATGAAGTCTGCTTTGGTAAGGGGTTGTTCATAAATGACGTCACGCTTGCTATAAAATCCACAAAGTTCATAACTCAAAATTGGTGAGCCATTTTGTTTATGGTACTCCGGCTAGCCAAATTCCTATAAACATAATTTGCTGTTATGCATGAGTGATGACCTTTTTATGGATACCCATTTTTTATAGCAAGCGTGACGTCATTTGTGAATGGCCCCTAAGACACCACGCTCCCCCTGTATGCTTTCGTCTGTTTTCAATTACCCCCTTCCCCTCTAGCTAGGTCAGATAGCCCAAACTCAAGAAATGTTGAACATTCATAAACCTCTTAAAAAGAAAAAGATTTATGAAAATTGATGGCGTCGAAAGATCGCCAGGCAGCCAATTTTTTTTCTTCTAAGGAGCATGATAAATGCTTATCCTAGTGTCTTAGTTGGCCCCAGTCCAAAAAAATTTTTAGGTATCGTAGGGATCCAGCGTTCAGCGTCGTGTCTTTTGGCGAAAGTATTCTTTCGTCTTGCGAGACCCATTGTTTCTGTTCCTCTGAAGATTGTTTTTTCAAGTCAGTAAGTCAAACATTTTTTCTGAGCCTATGTGACACTAGCGTGACAGGAGGGATAGGGGCTCTTATCAAGGTCTTTCTTTGCGTTACTGTGCTGGAAACTTCGAAATTATGATATTCATTACTTTTAGTCCAATTTGTCCCGCAACCTTCGCATGAATGTCGAATGTCGATGAGAACGAGCTGCAAGATTATTTCGTTCAGATTGTGGTATAAGTTGGATTGTTATCATATGCTGCTTTTTCAATTTCTTGGACTGTACGTAATTTATGAACGACACCGTAGAAAGAATGGCAGAATCAAATACAGCCACAGTAGAGTACTAGGTAATATGCGCGGTAAACGTTTCCTGACTCCTCTGTTTTAAAGTCGATGAAAAATAAACACTTAACACATATTTTAAGACAAGAGTGAGGAATTCTTTTGTTTGATCAAAATTTAGTTAGAGTGACAATTTAAAAATTTCATAACTCCGATTTGGACCTATTTCACAGTTCAATCAACAGGTGTCAACAAAAGTCAAATGGTCATTCCAATTTGTGTTTTGCTAATATACACATAGCCTTGAAGCATAGGTGTATGCCTATGAGTCTTCGCAAGATAAAATCAGCATATGCTTGTTGACTGTTCTATTGTTTTCAACTCTTAGAATGTTCTTTTTGGTTAAAATCCAAGCAAAACAAAGTGATTTAGAAATTTTTAATTTCGGGACGAAGCTATACAACAAAATATCGAATGTACATGTGTACACATGCAACAGATTAAGTGATGATCTATTTATAAGCTGCTTAAAATGAATAAGAATTAACTATCTTTAACTAACTGTTTTCTATCACGAGCAAGAAAAATGTTGTCTTTTGATCTATTGACATTGATTGGCTTTTTATTATGTTCAACCCTGAACTTCTATGTCGCTATTTGAAATGGTGTTTATATTCAATGTAGTAGACTAGTTCTGGTTGTTGAAGCGCACCTCAATAATGTTTGAATTTTCCTTACACTTTGATATACTAACCGAAAGAAATGCAATATGTTTGACTTTCAATTAGCAGAAAACATGACCGTTAGCTGATGAGTGATTTAAAAAAACATCGGACATTACAGAAAAAAGTTTTTTTTTGGGAATAAGTGCAGGAAGTTCCTCACACAGTACCAGTAAAGAAATAAGTTCCAACTTTTTCCTTTTTTTTGGAGCGATTTATTCATTCATTTATTTAAAGTTCTATTTCTGTGGACCAAACAACAGGCTTTAGAGCTAGTAGGATTTTTGCGCTGGTAAAACTAGGAGGGTCGTTAAAGTCCTTGGACTTTTAATCTTAAGCCCGTCTACATAGTCAGCTATGTATTTGACGACGCATACGGGCTTAACTGCCGTAATTTGCATAAGAAACTTAGTGAATACTTTTTGAGAGAGAAAATATATGTAATTCTCTCTCAAAAAGTGATCAATAAGTTTCTTATGCAAATTACGGCAGTTAAGCCAGGGCCTAAAGAACATTACGCTACAATGAAACTTTATCATAATCTGGAATTTGGCGATATATAACCCTTCCATTGTGCTTCTAAAAGCCCAAATTAATATGATCAAACATTCCGTATGTCATGCTGCAGTCCTTATGTAGGACACTATATAAATTTTACTTTGGCACTTAGGGTTCGTGCACATATGACGTCACACTTGCTATAAAAAATTAGTATCGATAAAAGAGTCAAAACTCACTCAGTACAGCAAATTTTGTTTATAGAACTCTGGCTACCCCCCAAATAGGGGGTATGTTTAAGGGGTTAACCGGAGTACTATAAGCAAATCTCTGACCAGTTTGCAGTTACGGACTTTTTGGATTTTATAGCAAGTGTGACGTCATATAAAAAGTTCTTAAAACGGCGTCCTTATATAGGACACTATAAAAATTTTACTTTGCACTTTGGGGTCGTGCACATATGACGTCACACTTGCTATAAAAAATTAGTATCCAT
Source organism: Pseudolycoriella hygida (assembly GCA_029228625.1). NCBI lineage: Eukaryota > Metazoa > Arthropoda > Insecta > Diptera > Sciaridae > Pseudolycoriella > Pseudolycoriella hygida. Next base: position 191,431,391 of record CM055403.1, on the reverse strand, counting down.
AAAAGAGTCATAACTCAGTCAGGGACAGCAAATTTTGTTTATAGAACTCTGGCTACCCCCCCCCCCCCCCCCCCAAGTAGGGGATGTGTTTGGGGTGTTAGCCGGAGTACTATAAGCAAAATCTCTTACCAGTTTTCAGTTATGGACTATTGGATTTTATAGCAAGTGTGACGTCATATGTGCATTATTAGTTTTAGTTTAACCTGTGCACATGTCCACTTTTAGGCACTGTTACATTTCGTATAAAATGTTTTGACAGTGCCTATTAACTGTTTATCCTGACTAGTTAAACGAGTTAAATCTGATTCGAGGAGTCCCGTACTCTAAGATTTAATGGGATTAAATGATTTAAATCCCATTAAATCTCATCGCTCTGATTAATTAAAACAACAAAATCCCACAAAAATTCTCAGTTAAAATGGAACTTTATGTATTTTATTATGTGAAGTAAATGCGATCTAGAAATAATATTTGGCTTGGAAAAGTAATAACGTTACAATGTCGTATACTACTGCTACAGCAAAGTCTTTATCAAGATGTAATACATTCACTGGGTTAAAAAGTTTACATTTATCATGTGACGTAGCTGTACCTAGCCAAATGAATCCAAAAGTAGACCCGTACGCCGACCGACGCCAGTCGACTGAATTTTTTGTCTAAAAATCTAGTAGATAGAAGAATTAACGACGTATGAGACTATCGAGGCCAAAATCTAGGGCAATTTTGTAAATTTTCTCTCGATTTTATGACAATTATTCTGAGTATTTTGTACTTGTTTTGGACTACCGTTTTCAGACAATTTTGCGTTTTGTAGTGCGACCCAAGCATGCGAAAATTCCTAAGACCAATCGACCAAAGCAAGCACAAAAATAATGATAGAAAAATATGCATTCACAAGCAACTCTCTCAAAATCTAAATGTGTAAAGCTTTGATATGAAAATAGTTTCTCTCAATCTTTCTTTCAGTACGTATCTCTTCCCCACTTCTTATCCTAGGAAATCAAGTTGCAAAGAGACTCAAACTGCAAAGCCTCAGAGCTATCACTTTTTCGCATTTGGGCATATAATTTGACATTTATGTAATGACCATATTATAGTCGACTTTCACACGAACTGGGAGCTATATAATAGGCATATTATGGTCCACTTGACTATAATTTTCATTATCACGTACGCGCGTCGTTCTATGTTGTCGTCCCGTTTTCGCTTATGTGATAAAAAAGAATACACACTTGTCACGAAGAGTTTCGGTGAACCTCGACTGCTTCGTGACAAGTGTGTAACATTTATTATAGCCCGACTAAGATTTTCGATTCGACTATAAACTTCCTCATAGTCCGACTATAATATCATGACGTCAAATCTCAATAAAAATTTAAAACAGCCACCAGTCGAATGGCTTAGTGCAAAAAAAATATAAACTATCGAAATAACCAAGGGGTTAGGGTTCGTGCACATATGACGTCACACTTGCTATAAAAAATTAGTATCCATAAAAAAGTCAGGACAGAAAATTTTCTTTATAGAACTCTGGCTACCCCCCCACATAGGTGGTGTGTTTGGGGGGTTAGCCGGAGTACTATAAGTAAAATCTCCGACCAGTTTGCGGTTATGGAATTTTTGGATTTTATAGCAAGTGTGACGTCATATGTGCACGACCCCTAAATAGCTTGATTATAGTTTCGGTACGTGCATATTCATCAGGGCAAAGCCTCTCGGACATTTACTTCACCTTGACTATAATCGCGCCATTATATCCCTTGGTTGATAATATACTATTACTGGTACTGTCCAATACTAAACTAAGTAACTTTTAGGGAAATGTAGGGAGTCTTTTACCAAATATTGTGCGGAAATGTAGGGAATCTTTCTCCAAATATTACGCCTCCGTGCTAGGTAGTGAAAACTTCGGACAAACAAACTTTAAACACCTAACCTTCAATCAGAAGCGGATCTAGTCTATGTCAGGCTTTAGGTGATCTGTCTTTTTAGAGTCTCGTAGTAAGTAACGTCATAAAAAATGATAGAATTTTCGACCTTAATTGTACAAATCGATAACAATATTTTCATTACTACTGCATAATGAAATATTGATGACGACGTAGTCTGAATGAATGTTCCCAAATATCTTCTTCGCAGCGAAGTAAAGACGAAATGGGTCACTCTTCGATCTATAAGTGGGAAAATATTTTAGATTTTCTTCTTTCTGATCAAAGGCTGTAACCTCTAAGATCTAAATTCATAATACAACTAAATTTAGAGCAAACATGCCATGAGAATCGTCGATGTGAACGTTTTTATCTAAATTTGTGTTATTATTTATTTTTATGCATTTCTGAGTGCTCTAAAGTTTTGTTGCATATGATGTGCTTTACACATAGAATGAACGAAATTGTAATTTTGCCAGATATTATAATAGAAATGCATTGGCATTGCAATACCAAAATACATATTTTAATCTAGAAATTTTATATTTCCATATACTTGAAGGCTTATAATATTAGTTTGTATGTACCTCGTTTCCCAGGTCGCGAACTTAAAAGATTCCTATTTGAAAATAAATCAGATTTTTCGTATGTTTGCGGTACGATTTGATTGAAGGATTCAGGTAACTTATGTTTGATTTAAAGCTCTGTTTGAAATATGGATGTTAGTACCTTTTACACCTGAGCGAGTGAGGTGCTCACTTGTGCTTGTCTCTCAGTGTTAATGTTCTCGATTGCTTACTTAATATCTTAAAGTATTTGTTTAATTATCGAGTAATCAAAGCGCACTTTTTCCAATGATTATTTATAGTTTCGATTAAATATTTACTTACATACCCAAACAAATGAATCGCTAAATATATTAATCCAAATAGTTTTAAAACACTCTCAAAATGTGTGCGTATTAAATGAGTTTCTTGCGTAAATTAAGCACACGAAAACCCAAACATTTGATTTAAAAAAATTGACAAAAAATCCTTTAAGTAAAGGAGATTCGGAAGAAATATAACTGAATTTTTACAACAAAATTTAATTATGTAACACAAAACTAAACACCGACCTTTTATAGTTGAAAGGTCGTGACAATTTGCTGATGGAAGAAGTTTGTCTCTTTAGCTGTTTAAAAAATTTTCGCTACTAAATGATACAAGTATCGAAAAAAAACAGTTGAAAATTCGACTTCTGCTGAGCAAGCGGCCAGCCGCGAAACTATACAACAGAGCCGAAGACTTCTGAAAAGTTTAAAATATTTTACCCATACATCGACAAAACGGTTTTGAATGTTTTTTTCTGTGTGAAATACTTAATGCACACCTATGCGTTGTGTATTTCTCTATAATTGGCCACCGGCCAGAGGATTGATACTCACTAATTGTATTGAAAATTTGTATATCAAAAGGTGTATAAAACTCATATTAACCATGCAACCGTTTGTGGGACAAAGCAACATTTTATTTAGTGTTAGAACTAATTTTTTTTTTCAAAGTCAAAATGTTTGATGTTAAACAACATTTTTTAGAAGTTCGTGTGGTTACATCCATATCAATAAATTAATATGAGTTACGACACAATTTAAAGCGTATGCCGCATTGCTGAGAGGCACTAGAGATAAGCGGTTTAAGAGAGGTTTTTGAATGTCCCACCGGAGTCAATTTCATTACCAACCCAAGCAAAACAAATTGCTCGGTAACTGCGAGATAATGCCGCATTTACCAAGCGGAAACATGTAAAAATATTTTACTCGTCGTCCCACCGAAAACGCATCATTACATGCAGATATGAGAAGTTTCCGGTGGGGTCTGCATGTAATGAATAGCATGTAATGAATGACATGTAATGAATAATTTCCGTGGGGTGCACATATACATGAATGGCAAGTTTTCGGTGGGACAACGAGTAAAAACGTTTTTGCTGACCATCTTCGAGGTGATTTTTCGAGCTTACATGCCTCAAACATGTATTAGTACATTACATTGGACCCTACGAAAGTAATTCATTACATGAGGACAAACTTTTGTGATAAGAGCGAAACTCCAAAATAAAATTGATAGAAAAATTTTGCGTTCAAAAGTCGATTTATTCTAACTGTCAAAGTGACGTTTTAAATGACAAATACTTATAAAAACAACTAGAACTTTCATTCGTCTTAGATTATTTTTCGCTCAAATATATCAACTTAAACGACATATGTTGAACCGGTTGAACCTTTTCCCTAACTACTCATTTACTTTAAAGCTTTGACCAGCGGCGCCGACTTGTTAACCGTCCATGGGGGGCATCATCATCATCATCACACTTTATAGACCGTTTGTACCTTTCGGTGTGAGGTCTTTACTACTGATCATGGACCACCCTTCTCCATACCTCCCTATCCTGTGCCAAGGAGATGGTTTGTTCGCCTAGAGAAAGTCCCCTAACTTCTAAATCGGATTTAATTGAGTCTATAAACCTTCTCCTTGGCCTACCCCTGGGACGCACACCCGGGACTTGAGCATCCAATATCCTCTTTGGTAGCCTGCTATTACCCATCCTCTGAACGTGCCCGTACCACCGCAGACGACTAATCCTTGCCGCCTCTTCCACTGATGTAACCCCTAAGTTTTCCCTGATGTCGTCGTTCCTAATATGATTGTCCCACTGTTCCCTCCGATTTACTCTTGCTATGCTCCTAAGAACCCTCATATCAGAAACCTCCAGGTCATGCACAAGGTATCCGCAGTCCACCCAACTTTCACTACCGTATAAAATCGTTGGTCTGAAGATTGACCTGTGAATAGCTAGCTTTGTGCCACTACTTAACTCCTTTTTGTTGAACACATACGACCGCAACTGACTGGCCACTGCATTCCCCATTCTTCTCCTTTCTTCAAATTCCCTAACTAACTTGCCATTCTCCGAAAAAATGGCTCCTAAATATTTAAACTCAGAGACCTGTTCCAACTGCTCCCCATTTAAACTGCAAACTACATCCTTCCGGGATTTGCCAATATTGGCCAATTTGGCAAATATTGGCAGAAGTCACCAGTATTGGTGAAAATGTCGGGCAGTTGTACATTGGGTCAATTTTTATGCTTTTAAAAATATCTTGGAATGTATGGGAGGTAGACCATAGGTTTCTTTAGCAAAGTTAGTAAAATTCACCAGTATTGGTGGGGCAGCTCGGGGGAAGAAGCAGTACGGGGGTAACCGGTTAAATTGAGAAATGGGAAAACAGTAGTGAGGAGAAAATGGTATTACGGAGAAACGGTTGTACGCGAAAAAGTAGTACGGTGGAAACGGTTGTACGGGGAAAACAGTAGTGCGGGGGAAACGGTTGTGCGGTGGAAATGGTAGAACGGTGAAATGGTAGTGCGGGGAAACTAGTAGTGAGGAGGAAATTGTAGGACGGGAGAAACGGTTGTACGGGGAAATAGTAGCACGATGATAACGTTTGTACGGGGAAATGGTAGTATGGGGGAAATGTTAGTACGGGGAAATGGTAGAACGGGGAAAACAATAGTGAGGAGGAAATTGTAGGACGAGAGAAACAGTTGTACGGAGAAAGAGTAGCACGGTGATCACGTTTGTACGGGGAAACGGTATTACGGAGAAAATTGCACACCCTTGCATACATTTTAGTATCGCAAATTTCCGACCTAGCGGACAAGAATTCTTAATGTCCGCGTAGCCCTTAGGGGCGGGGGTATTTACTAGTTTTGCTATATCGCACACTGCACTTGAATGGTTTTGTTGTAACACAGCAATGATCTAGCGGTATTCGAGATGACCTTGACGCCCATAAATTTTTATAAATGTTTCGCAACTTTTCTTTACCCGCGGATCTTTTCTAAATTAAACGCTCTGCTACCATAATGTACGGGTTTATATCAAATACTTGTTTGTCGAGCGAAACTACTTTATTAAATTTAATTGACTTTACTATAAAACGTGTGCTTCACTTGAACACTAAAGGGCAACTGTAAAACCAGATTGTTGATCAGAATGAACTAATGTCGAAACGATGAACACCGACATTATCGATCATTATCTGCTTGGCGGCAATGATTCGAACAATGAGCTCTATCTCCTAGACAAAAGATTTTTTTGCAAAAGTGAAAAATTAGTTTTGTCACAAAAGTTCAACGAAAAGACAAATTCTGAAGACCCTTGTTCCGAAACGTTCGAAGTTTTCACACTATTACTGTCAATATTACTGTAACATGGGAAAAATCGCACCTATTTTCATATTTTTTGTACTCTTTTGTTTAAAATATTAACTCTGAATTCGACCGATAATAGTAGATTACAAGTGAGGTCATGTAAACAGCCGGTAACACAAGGGCGAAATTTACAAAATCGAACCGAAGGCGAGATTTTGTGTAATCGCCCTTGTGTTACAGGCTGTTTACATGACCAAACCACACTTGTAATATGCTTAAACGTAGTAGCACTCGGCCGTTGAAACAAACATTAAACATTTTGAAAACAAAAAAAAAATAACTCCTCAAATATATGTAAATATTCCAAATATTTGTAATGTAAGGAACAAAAATTTATAATTTTTTCTAATTTCTAATTAATATCTAATTAACCAAAAAATTTGGCTAGTTATCGAATGAGCTATCGCAGAACAATGTGTTGTGTTCATTTTGTTATTTCATTTGTCGATGTGATAATAATGCAAGGAATGAACGGCCTATGTAGCTCAGTGTGCGGTGTTTGAAGCTCATTTTTTCCAGAATTTTCGGTTCAAATCTTTGTAGCCGCAAGTTCTTTTACATTTTTTTTGGCGTCGCGCGTAAGAACTTTTATAAAAATGTAGTAAATACACTTTCTATCGATATTGACCCATGTCTTGCGGTTACACTAAAAACGTTTTTTACAAATCGATCAGTGTTCACATCATGTTTTCAAAGCCTTTTACTCGGGAGATATTAGTTCGATTGAGAAACTTAGTACTTTAGGGCTGAAACACACTTAACTAGCAATTTGAATTGTCGATCTCAGCAATTATTATACCAGCATTCGTTTCGGCATTCATTTTTTTCACAATAGAGCGAAAAATAATTGTAGACATTGAAAACTAGAATTAGAATATGGGTGACGTCATACTTCGTAGTGTACAAATTGTTGTGATATTGCTACCCAACTACCCATTTATGAAGCTTGGGTGAGCTTAGGAACGTTACTTTCATGATAAGCGTTGAAGCAAAATCCTATGCAGAATTTTTCCACACCGGGGTTTGAACCCGGGTTTTCTTGGTGGAAAGCCAGTACGTAACCACTGAGCTAACCCGTACTCCAGATGTACTAGCGCGCGACAAAATCGGAAAAAGAAATAATCCTTCAATCGAAGGCTTGGTTCGGAAAACACGTTAAGCGTGTGGTCCCTAGTGTGGTTAATCCACACTAGCTGGCAGTTACTCAGTGTAACACCCCGGCAGTCGAACGAGACACTTTAAAGTGCTGCTCCCGACTAATCATTGCCATTAGATTTCTATTCGTTGCTCGTTACATGAATCCGTGTGATAATGGTTAGCGTATAAGAAGCTGATGTTCAAATCGCGGTGTGGACGTAGATTTTATTCTTTAAAAAAATAAGGCCTGTACGCTGGAACAGTTCATTCTGGATGAAGTGGACCATAATGTCTCATTACGTAGGTCGGTCGCATCGTTTCTGCCTAGTATGTTAAATTTCATTTACATAGCAATGAACCTCCAACGTACGGAGTGCGTACACGTTAAATATTTTTAATAGACAGTTTTAGTTCGCTCGACATTTGAATTTTAATTGAAACTTGAATAATTTGACACAAGATGGCACTATACAAACCTATTGTTTGTGTGCTAATTTTACGCATATACTGTACGTATTATTACGCATATATCGTACGAAATTCGATTGTAACGCAGTGAAAAATTCAAAATTAAACCGCGCTAAAATGTCTATTTTGATTTCCATTTTCAATTTTCATCGAAATCAGTTGCTATTCACATGTGTTAGTAACAAATGGCCCACCCACAATATGAGCACTACGAACTGAAATAAAATAAAAACAAATCAAAACATTCTCGTCTACGATGTCAGCGATGAGGCATTGTTTTGTATTAGATTGTACAAACAGTTACAAAAAATTCTCAAAAACATTATTTTCGTGTCCCATACAAAAATGAAATTAAGAAAACGTGGTGTGAGGCCACTGGAAGAACACCTAATAGCGTAGGAGAGTACTCGAGTTGTTGTTGCTCGGATCACTTCAACGTAGGTTTTTGAGGTTATAATGGACTCAACAACATTTCATTTGTGTTATTAAAATTGTATTATTAATGATGATTGTTGCTGATTATTGAAGATGATTATGAAGATCACCCCTAACCCGAAGTCAGCACCCGCCGTTATTAAAAAACGGTGTGACACGATTTTTGCAACGCTCAGGACTTCTAACGATCAACATGTAAAATATTGACGTAAGTGCTTCCAAATAGTTTTGACTCGTAGGATTACAGCATTCACCTTCGGCTCATGCAGCAAACTTTCTACGAGTCAAAACAACCAATTTCGAAGAACGTACGTAATGTACTATTTTATTTTGTAAAACATGAAGTTATTTATGTCAATAGAATGCAATTTATAGCGAAGTGCTTCCACAGATCGTAAAACACAAAATGTAAATATGTCATGTAAATAAAAATAAAATTAAAAACATATGACGATGAGCTATGAAAACATAATATTATTCAGTGAATAAAAAGAGATAAATTTTTCTCTAAGACAAAAGTTTATTGAAGCTAAAGATTATGACTGCGTAACACACATCTTATGTTGATATCAACAAATATAATAATTTGGAAAATGTGTTCCATTTTATGGGAAAATATTACGGCGAATATCGAGGAAAAGAAATGTTTATGGAGAAAAAGTAAAAGAAATCACAGTCGAAATGTAATATAGAGGTAGGGAGATGATATACATTGGGGGTATGCTTTACAGAAAGCTCTGTGCGTACGACCTCAATATAATTAAGGTCTTCATTCCTTTGATATATTTATCGGTCGAAAAAAGAAGAGTAAATTTTGTACATTATCACGCACACAATCCGATATTTATTAGTTCATATCATATGTGAGACGATAAAAGCTACATTTTTGATGAAGTAAAGTGTGTAAAGGCTTTCGTTTTATGACTATAATATAACTGCGAAATTAATGTACAGTAGCTGAATCTCTAAACTACACTGATTTTAACGAAACAAGTTTGCTGGAATTGACAGGGGCCTGATTTTAATCGATTCAGAACATAATTCGGAGCAAAAATTGTTCTATAACACGCCTCGAAAATTTTCCGTTTTTTTTAATTAAGCTCATTAAGTGGGTGTAATCCACTTACTGTCTACCTACCAGCCATATGTTTTTTGTACTTTTTCGTGATTTTTCATTTTTAATATAGTGGATTAAAAACAGGAAAAAAAAAAATTTTACCACTCATAAAAAAACGGTACATTTTTGGGCCATGTCATAGAACGATTTTTTGCTCAGAGGCGCATTCGTAGTTGTCATAAATTAGTGCGCTAATTTCATTCGTCTGGATATTGTGTTTGAGGCAATTTACGTGTTTAGTGTGGTATTGGCCCAACCTGACATTTCTATCTCGTACATGCGAAAAAAATACAAATTTAAGGCACACCATAGCGTATTGCCATCCTTCTTCTCCGCATATGCGAAACAGAAATGACATAAGCCGATTCAGCACTAAACACATAGATTTGAGAATTAAAATACCTAAAACGAAATTACTTCGCCGCAGGATGTGCTAATTTCGTGTACTCCATATGGATCTTATGGATTAAGAAAAACTTGGGATTTATTTTCTTGTATGCAGTCACCACCAAGCTTTGACATAAATTATTCTGTTTCGTTTAAAATTTGGTGTTTTTACGATTAAGCCACTGTGTAAAACTGTAACGGAAAAGCATGAACAGCTGCATTGTCTGACTCAATAAATTAATTAAAGGGTTATTAATGTCTGGTGTGTCATTCACATTGAATTCGATTGATGTAATTTCGACGTTTAATTTGTTTAAATTTAATTTTCGTTTACTTTAATGGAATTTAAATGGTTTCAACTTTCGGTTAAAAAACGTCAATTGCAAAACTGTTCAATTACAAAATTTGTGAGATCAATTTGTTTAGTTACACGGTAATTCATTGCAAGAAATACTTACTTTGTTTCATCGATTAAAACTGCTTCTAAAACCCGAGCTGCATAATGAAGATTTTTCTGCAAAGTATCTGCAGAAATTTCGCCGTGTTGTAACTGTTGCAATAGACAACGTAGTCTGTAATATTAAAACGAAAATTTAAATTAAATTTAAATTCATTACACATAATAAATGAATGACGGGTGTTAATAATGTATAACGCAGCCGATGTTGCTATTCAGCGATAACAACACTCAGAAGGCGACCACCCACCCACCAGGGTGTTATTAAAACATAACGTTTTTATAGTAAATAACGGTTTTGAGTTTGCATATAGTAGAGTCTGCATTCATTGCATAGCCGTTGCACTTTGCATTACTGAACAACCTTTTAATAACGGACCAGCAGTTGGTACATTCAATTTACAAGTTTGAGCCACCGAAAATTTCCACGTTCTATAGTCTTATGAATTTATTTAGGGCATTTTACCTGCAATGAATATGACAGCGGTCAGTCAATATAGACTGTTCATAGTGAGCACTGAGATATTCTTATAAAATCTCGAAATTTTCCACCCAAAAAAAATCCATTATGCTCAAAATACGACAGATGCTCGATGCTCTAGAGATTTGGATCGATCACTAAAAGAAAAGTTCGACGTCTTAAATGTATACATCGATTACGGATAAAATGTAAAATGGATGAGAAGATCAATGGTTTACTCAAATGTGCATTGTAGGTTTAAAATGCACATTCTTTGTAGATAGAATTGTGGTACGTCTGATTCGTACAATGTACGTGTCAAACGTACATTGAAACTCTTTTGGATTCCGCATCAATTTCATTTTATTTTATTTTGAAAACGAATGAAAGTTCTTACGCAGAAGGTATTGCGGAATACGGCACAATTAGAGAATATATATCAAATACGTCTCGAAACGCTTAATACAGTTTCAGAAAAGTGAAAACCAACAAGTTTCTGATTTATCATACAAATTTACCATACAAATCAGAAACTTGTCGTACTGTATTTGTTTGAAATTGTACCAAATTAATTTTATTTGCCAACCAGGTTTCGTCTAGTAAGTAAACAATATCAAGGCTCTTTCAAGACTCATTGACACATTGAAAATCCTGTGAAAATTACAGTAATTTTATAAATTTTGCAGCAACTGAAGCACACTTTGACTTCGGTATAAAATTTTATTACATTAAAACGCACATGAAATTTTTTTTATTCCGGCTGGTTTGAACTCATGCCCTCCAGACCACCTATCCTTGACTTGACCGCTGAGCCACTCAGTTACTTGATTTAATCCAACTTTATTTATAACAGTTGTTACACTGTCAATCTTTTGATGTTTTTACAGTACGTCTTGAACGTTCATTGTGAAAATTTTGGGTTTGAGCCATATTAGAAATTTTTAAGTAAAACTTTGGATATCAAAGCGTCATAATACGTCATTATTTATTGAAATGTACAAAAATTCGCATGCTCACAAAGTCGTTTAGTCAATATTTACAAGTTTTACATTTCCTTTTCCTTTTAAATCTACCGGCTCTATAAAAAAATTATTTTTAGAAATATCTATCACAACAAAAACGCTTTTTAAAAGGGAAACGTGACGCAAGGCCTCGTCCCTTCTTCCAAAACAACTGATATCAATTGGGGTGACGCTTACAGCTCTGAAACGCAAAATATTCTTTTGGAATGTTTTCATTTTTGAAACAAATTTCGGCGAAAAAAATTTTTGTCGAAAAAAAATTCTATTCGAAATTCTTCTATTCTAATTTCAACCCTCATTCATAAAATTTTTTTGACGCCACGGCACCTCGCGCGGCTGCCATAGCTGGCGGAGGCGGCCACCATCTACATCTACAAAAATGATCACAGTCACTTCCTCTATAACCCTCATTCATAAAATTTTTTTGGCGCCACCACTGACCGCCGCCACGATTTCACGGTCACCGGCTCCTCAGGTCACATTCTACAAATCAGGGGTGCCGCTTTATATTTTTTCGTAGTGTTGCCTGAATATATCTCGGGACGAAACTAAAACTTACAGGTACAATGATTTTTAGTATCAGCATCATCATGTCTAACGGGCTATAGGTAAAAGGATTCTACAAGAAGATTATGTCTACTTTAGTATAACCTGAAATTGGAACCGTGTGGGCTGTGTACCCGCGAATTGGAATTTTGTTAATGGAAAATTTGAAAGATTTATGCGGACACGAAATTGCATGATTTATTTCAAAATAGTGAAATGAGTACAGGGCACTATGTCAAAAAAAGTCGTCTCGCTCGCTAGAGAGTTTAGATGAATTTCGACTTGTGCAGACGAAGCTTCCTAACTAATTTTTTTTTTCTTGGACCTCATCGACCGGTAATAGCCGGTTAAAACCTATCTTATGTAAAACTTCGAACTCAAATATCTCCGTCAAATCTGAATATCTTTTGATGATCTCGACGGTTTCGGGAACTTTGATTCAATACCTATAATCCATGGAACAACTTTTTCGTATTTTGTATCCAGGATATCCAGGACGTTTTGGAAAGGTATTCGTATACGATATCAAAGATAGCTGGCCGAGCTCTGATATATCAATGGGTCAGGAGCCACAGTCCTGTGATTAGTAGTTTCCTATTCAATTTTTTCTTTCAAAAATGTGAGAATTAATGTGCGTTTCAAACGATTTCCCCCATTTTCACCAGAGGAAAGGTGAAAGGTCCGTAGAGGTCAGTTCCTAGAATTCCATATCTCCACAAGGACCCAGTGCTAGAACTCTGGGAAGAGAAGTACTTCCCTCTGTTTTTTGATCTCTCTTTGAGACTTAGATAGAGATTGATGTCTCTAAAGGTTAATTCCTAGAATTTAATCGCCCCTTAAGGCACATTTTATTCCGATTGTTAGAACTCAAGGATGAGAAGTACTTCGTTCAGTATTTTCTGCGGTATGAGGTCCACGAAAGAAATTTAGTACGGAAACTTCGACCCCTTTAATGATATCTTTTAAACTCCTTAGGAGAGATGACGTTATTTCCCGGACTGTATGCCAAAACACAATGTTCCAATCAGATAAAAAAAGATTTTCAACATTTTTCATTACATCAGAACTTCTGATTCAGAAGGGGCAATAGTGTATTTTTTACATAGACATGTTAAATATTGAGAAAAAAATGTTTGTCGTTGCACCGACGAGTCGTAGTGCTGCTCAGCCTCGAAAAATTTAATCGTAGTGTTGCCCGAGCCTCGAGGCAACAAATTTGCTCATGTTTGACCCACACACACCCACACACACACAAACACATACAAAATTTGCTTTTATATGGGAGTATCCATGAGCGCTGGCGCCCAAACGTCTCTGCAAAATTTCAAGAAAAGTTATCGAGCAGTTTTCGAGCAAGAGCCAAAAAAGTCGGTTTTCATACAAATGGCTCTGGAAGTAATTAACTAACTGGCTAACTAACCCACTAACTCCATATCTTCGGATCCACTGGACCGATTTTAATGAGGTCTCAGGGAGGTACAACGCAAGGGAAAAAAGTCAAAACATAGCTGTATATGGGCGTTTCCATACTGTCCACCTTACATTTTTATTTTATATTTATATTTATATTTTAAGATATCTCAGGATGTATAGCACCTAGAAAAATAACAAATACACCGATTCCTTATAACAAAGACATTGTCAACACTTTCCCAGAAGACAAAAAAGCTGTATTTTCAACGGGAAACGAGAAAAGTGTACTGTCCACGGCACAATCGTTCCAAAAACTCATGGAAATAGCCATATATGGTTCCGAAGTCTACGAAGAAACTTTTTCTGAATTTTTTGTTCGTATGGGCACTTGCGTCACGGTCGCATCGCTACCGCGCCCCCATGATATTTCAAAACTATCTAATAATAAAATTTCATTAAACCACCCCGATGAGAGCAACCAGTGCAAGTCGACCCCGCCCTCTGGTCCGAACTCCTCAGTGAAAGCAAAATGTTTATGTTAATTGAGCACTTTTACGTTGCGTCATACTAGCAACCTACGCATCTTCTTGAATGGGACTCGCGTACCGCAAGTAGAGTCAGTAAAATATCTAGGACTGCATTTGGACAACAAATTAAACTGGAAACATCATGTGAGACAAAAAGCCCAACAAGTGAAGCACAAATCAAGACAAATGTACTGGCTCGTCGGAGTTCACTCCAAATTGAACCTTTACAGTAAAAGATTGATCTACAAATCTATCTTCAAACCTATCTGGATGTATGGCTCCGAGCTTTGGGGCTGTGCAAAAAAAAAAAAACAAACACAGATAAAATACAAACAAGACAAAATGTATGATCACTAATGCTTACCGCTACGTGACCAACAAAGAAATACATGAAGATCTGAAAATTGAATGGGTAGAAGAAGTAATTCGTGAAAATGCCAATAAACACGAAAGAAGGCTACTCAACCATAGCAACGTGGAAGCAATCCAGCTGCTGGATATAACAGATGAAGTCAGGAGGCTGAAACGAGTCAAACCACACGAACTAACTTATTGAAGAACTACGAAAACCTATAAATGGCATTTTGGGACACGGCTACTGAGTCCTCCTTCCCACACGTGTCTTACTAAATTTACTTCCTTCTGAAGTTCATTTAGAACAACTCAACTCTAGTAATAAATTAACAAATTGTTGTACTATTCATACCAATAAAATGGTGTTTTTGAAAAAAAAAAAAAATTTAATTGAATTTTAAGTTGAAATGTTGCTTGCCCAATTCAATAAAATGGCTTCGAAAATATATGGCTCCAAATGTTTACTGGGACTAGGTTGTTTATCATCAACTTTTGTTGTCAGTCATATGAATTTTGTGCGTAAGTCGAGTTCCATTTCAGCAGCCGAGGGATGAGCATCGTTTGCTCTTGGGATTACCGGGCTAATATAGTTTCGCACCGCGTCGTAACGTTCGTGTACGTGTCATGGAGGTGCTTGGGGGTGTCGGGCTTTAAATTCGGTTGCTGTAGTGGTTCTCAAGGGGGGGGGGGGGGGGTTAATTAGCATTTATGCAAGGCAGTTTGACTGTGCAGCCCTTGTGAAAATTGAAATAAGACAGAAAAAAAAGGAAATTTCTTTTTGCATAACAAAATGGCGGAGACGCTATCGTGAACACTGAAAAAGTGTGTAATCGCCATTAGCGCGCGAAGTTTATAGTCGTCAGAGACTATACATTTAATAGTTAGATTTTTAAAAGCAATAGGCTGTGGCCTACTTCAAAAATAAAATAAAAGCGAAAATTTTTGTGTAAGCCAGTCATAAATCACGTGCCGTGAAATGTGTCAGATAAGTGTTCGATGTAATTTCTGTTGTAAGAGAAATTGAACTAACTTTATTAACGTTGCATCAGGCAACTCTTTGTACATCGTGTAACGATTTTCTTTAACTGAATTATAATGAATAAATGTTACTTTACTTTTGTTAACCAAACCAAGTGGTTCTCAATTTATCAGCTCCGAAATCCATTTCCATCATTACATCAGGTTATGGGCCATCGTAATACCGGGAAATATTAAAGCTGTTTATAGTAAAGTATTGTAAAATACGTTCCGTTTAACGTATAAATCAAGTGAAATTTGCGTAGCGAAATTATACTTTCTCCGTGCACGCCATGGCGCAACAATCAAATGTGTTCACACCGTCGATAGAGCGACTCACTGGACGTGAAAATTATAACACGTGGAGTTTTGCTATAAAAACGTATTTGCAACATGAAAATTTGTGGGATTATGTGAATCCTGATCTAAAAGCAAGGCCTAGAAAGAAGAAAGTTACAGTCCAAGAATCAGGCGAAGACGATGACGAAGAATTTCTTCTAGAAGAGGCTAGAATGGATATGAAAGCCAAATCAAAGATCATTCTTTATATTCACTCGAACAACTACCATCACGCCCAAAACTGTGGATCTGCTAAGGCTGTGTGGCAAGCGTTGAAAAGCGCATTCGAAGATTCTGGTCTAACGCGAAAAGTTGGGTTAATTCGTACTCTTACATCAACAAAATTACAACATTGTTCTTCAATGAAAGAGTATGTCAACAAAATAATGACGGCAGCACATAAATTACGCGATATTCAAGCCGAAGTGAATGATGAATGGCTTGGTACATTCCTTTTGGCTGGCTTGACCGATCGATATAACCCGATGATTATGGCTTTGGAAGCCTCTGGTACAGCAATTACTAGTGACGCAGTTAAAACAAAATTGCTGCAAGAGGACATACCATCATCAAATGCACCGAAGGCTTTTTATTCGTCCAAAAAGCACAGCAAACCAAAACAATCATCGCACGATCGAACCACAACTTTGCCAGCTGGCACAAGTAATGTCCGTTGTTTCAATTGCAATCAATATGGACATATTTCGAGAAATTGTCCGATAAAGAAGCAAACGTCAACACCGACGTCATCACAAAATGCACAATTTTCATCTACAACACATCCAAAAGGTTTCATTACTGCTTTTACAACTTTCTACGACAAACCGAACGATTGGTTCTTCGATTCGGCTTCATCATTTCACATGACGATGCGAGAGGATTGGCTCGACGATCAACATCCAGCAAATATCGACAAAATTACTGTCGCTAACGACTCAGCAATGGAAGTCAAATCTACTGGACGAGTGACATTACAAGTCGTATGTGAAAATAATGTCAAGAAATTGCCTGTAAGTGAAGTGTTACATGTTCCGGATTTGAGTGCAAATTTATTGTCCATCAGTCAAATTGTCTCCAAGGGTTACACCGTCATTTTTAATAACTCTGGCTGCAAAGTATTGGACGAAAATTCAACTGTTATTGCTACCGGTGAACACATCAATAACATGTTCAAGCTTCACACATCGAACTTAAGTGAAAAACATTGCTTTGTATCGAAAAATGGCACAGCGACGAGTGATATTTGGCATCAACGAATGGCACATCTGAATAAATCAGATCTTTTGAAGCTCAAGAATAATTTAGCCACTGGAATTTCGTTCACCGATCCTAACAACAATAACGTTTGTGTTCCATGTATCAAAGGCAAGCAATCCCGTTTACCATTCCCGAAAGAGGGGTCACGTGCGAAATCAGTTTTGCATTTAATTCATTCCGATTTGTGTGGTCCCATGGAAGTACAGTCGTTTAATGCAGCTAAATATTTTTGACCCTGATCGATGATTTTTCGAGAAAAGTTTTTGTCTTTTTTCTCAAAACTAAAGAAGGCGTTCAGGAAATTTTCGAAACTTTCAAAGTTATGTACGAGAAGCAGATGAACAAAGTGATCAAAATATTGAGAACGGACAACGGTGGCGAATTTATTAGCTCAGATATTGAAAAATATTTGCAAAAATGTGGCATCATCCATCAGACTTCAGCTCCGTACACGCCCGAGCAAAATGGGTTAGCTGAACGGATGAATCGCACGATAGTCGAACGAGCGAGAAGTGCATTGATTGCTGCTGGTTTATCGAAAATTTTTTGGGCTGAAGCTGTCGCAACCGTCGTTTACTTGATTAATCGTTCGCCAACAAGAGGTCATGGAAGGACCCCAGAAGAAATGTGGTCAGGTGAAAAGCCAAATTTGAGTCATCTGAGAATTTTCGGGTGCAAAGCTATGATGCACATTCCGAAAAAGTTTCGACGAAAATTTGATTCGAAATCAACTGAAATGATTTTCGTTGGCTACTGTGAGAACACAAAAGGATACCGTTTGATACATCCAGTTACGAAGCGACTCACGATTAGTCGCGATGTGTTTTTCATCGAAAACGAATTCGTTCGCAACGTTCCTACCACCGAAGAACTGCATGAGTCAGTTGGAGACGTTTTCCCGTATTTCGAAAGTGAATTGGATTCCAATAAACAAAATCCGATTCAAGTTGGAGAGACGAACGAATTAATCACCGACCAATTTCCACTTCAAAGCAACGACGCACCGAACGAAATTAATGACATTTTACCGAATGTTTTTGGCCAAAACTTAGTACCGACGACTGAAACGATTTCATTGCCAAATTTCAGGCGTAGTGAAAGAGTACCGAAGCCTAGAATGTTTCCGGATTTCGTGACATATTGCGTGAATGGTTTTGTTTCGGACGATCCGTCAACAGTGGAAGAAGCTCTGAGCAGCATAAATGATAAAGTGTGGAAGGCTGCCATGATCGAAGAGTTCAAATCATTGCAAGAGAATGATACATGGCAACTTACAGAATTACCTCCGAATCGAAAACCTATCCAGTGCAAGTGGGTTTTCAAAACAAAACGAGATTCAGATGGCAAAATAGTGCGATACAAAGCTCGTTTGGTGGCGAAAGGCTTTACGCAACAACAAGGGATCGATTATGGTGAAACGTTTTCACCGGTGGTTCGGTACACATCAATCCGAATGCTGTTGACGATTTCTGTAAAATACAAC
Source organism: Pseudolycoriella hygida (assembly GCA_029228625.1). NCBI lineage: Eukaryota > Metazoa > Arthropoda > Insecta > Diptera > Sciaridae > Pseudolycoriella > Pseudolycoriella hygida. Next base: position 191,412,788 of record CM055403.1, on the reverse strand, counting down.
CTCAACATCGATCAATCGGACGTCGTAACAACTTTTCTGCATGGAAAAATCGACGAAGATATTTTTATGGTTCAGCCACCAGAATTTGCTCACGACGGCAGAGTATGCAAATTAAATAAAGCTCTGTATGGATTGAAGCAATCAAGTAGACAGTGGTATTTGGAATTGGATTCCAATCTGAAACGAAACGGTTTTCAGCAGTCATTGGTCGATCCGTGTGTGTACTTCGACATTAATCTGCCGAAAATGCTTTTTGTGGCTGTTTTCATCGACGATTTGCTAATTTTTTCCAACGACAACGAAAAGAAATTATTTTTGAAGACAAAATTACGTGAACGTTTTAAAATGACCGAATTGGGTGAAGCAAAATTTTGTGTTGGCTTGAGAATAAACCGTGATCGCGAAAATGGATTAATTTTTGTGGATCAAAAACGTCATATCGCTGATCTTCTGGTCAAGTTCAATATGGTCGACTGCAATCCTGTCACAACTCCGATGGATTTAAATCAAAAGCTTAGCAAAAGTATGTCACCACAATCATTATCCGAACGAGAAGAAATGTCAACGATGCCATATCGCGAATTGGTGGGAGGCTTGCTTTATATTTCTCAAGGCACACGACCAGATATTTCGTTCGCCGTAAATACGCTTAGCATATACAACAACAATCCTGGTAAGGCGCACTGGATTGCAGCAAAACGAGTTCTGCGGTACCTAAAAGCAACGATAAACGCAAAGTTGCAATATTCAATAAAATCACCAAGCATCGTTTCGGCATTCTGTGACGCTGACTGGGCTTCGAACATTGACGATCGTCGTTCATGCAGCGGCTACGTATTTACGAGTCAAGGTGGTGCAATTTCTTGGTGCAGTCGAAGACAACCGACCATCGCTTTATCAACAACAGAGGCCGAGTATATGGCTTTGTCGTCAACCGTACAAGAATCAGCTTGGCTCAATCAATTTGAAGGTCAATTCAATTTTGGTGGTGAATTTTTACCATTGAAAATTTTTTGTGATAACACTAGTGCATTGGATTTGGCTAAAACTCCCGGATATAGTGCACGAACGAAACATATTGATGTGAGACATCATTATCTGCGAGAACATATCGAATCTGGGCGAATCACTTTGGTGCACATTGCAACCGACGAAATGGTGGCAGATGTTCTGACCAAACCTTTGAATTTCATAAAGCATTTATTTTGTTCAGAAGGTATGGGTTTAATATTTTGAATTTACCTTTTTTTTCTTTCAGATTATTTCAATTTAGTTGGAGTGTTGTAAGAGAAATTGAACTAACTTTGTTAACGTTGCATCAGGCAACTCTTTGTACATCGTGTAACGATTTTCTTTAACTGAATTATAATGAATAAATGTTACTTTACTTTTGTTAACCAAACCAAGTGGTTCTCAATTTATCAGCTCCGAAACCCATTTCCATCATTACATCAATTTCTTTAAAACTTGATGCTTTGGGATAACTTTCTTTGCAGGTATTACCAGGAAAAAAACCAAAAACAGTTCATATTTAAAAATTTGGAACCAAACATGTTGTAAATAGTCCTTGTTTGGAGACGTTAGATTGTGAATAAAACCCGTTGGATCCGTCTATCGGTAGGTCGATTGTGAAGAACCAATTGAAATGTATTGATTTGGACCAATGTCTACTGTAGGATGGCTGGTTGATTTTATATTCTTCTTTTTTTGAATTTCTGAATGGCTTGTTCAAATGAATTATTTTATTCAAAAATGTTTGGCTGAGTGTCTGCATAAACCGACGAATGTATTACATCATTAATGTTTCCCACTTGCGCTTTGAATTATAACGGTTTTATTCTGCTCGCTTTAACTGTTTCTGTTATATTGAATGCGGGATATATACCACTGACGATTTTGTTACACGATGAATCCGGGACATTGGTACGTCCAATTTTATAAACTGACGAATCCAGGACGTATCACTGACGATTTACTTTAGTTTTGGGTTTGTTAGGCCGGAACGTATCACTGACGCCTTTTCTATTTTAATCTGTTTGGCCGGAACACTGATCACTGATGCCAATATTTTAATTTTATTTTGTGGCCGGAACGTATCACTGTCGCCTATTTCTAGATTTATTTTGTTAGGCCGGAACACTGATTACTGACGCTTTTATCTTTTATTTGTTCGACCGGAACGTATCTCAGTCGCCGTTATATTTACTGAGCTTTACAGTTTACAGTACAGTTTACATCTACGAAAATGATGACAGTAACTTCCTCTACAACCCTCATTCATAAAATGTTTTTGGCGTAACGGCACTTCGCGCGACTGCCATAGCTGGCGGTAGACCCGTGCGCCGGTCCACCTTTTGCGGCGGCGGCGTTTAAAGTTTTTTAAGCTGTCGGCGGCGGCTTACATCGGCTGAGGAGTTTTACCGGTGGTAAAAGACAAAGTTATTTCACTATATTCGCATGCTGAGAGCGGCCGAGATTGGTCAGAGGAGCTGCCGTTGTCTAAAACTTCTGTTGGCTCTATAAAATCCAATTTTGCTTGAATTTCGTCCAAAAAAATATCGCTAGGGCAAGTCAACCCGCACGTATCAAAATAGATATTGACAAAGAATAACTGTTGCAAACACTTATTTACATAAACACTAAAATTCTATAGAATATTAAGGAATGTCATACAATTTTATTAGATCAAAGTCATTGGAAATCGCCGAAATGGCAATTCGGGGAAACCCTCCCGTGCCGCACCGACCTATGGACCTAAGGGACTTCGTGCGGGTCTAAAAATATCATGAATTCTTTGTACCTTTGCTGATATGAGAAAAATATAAAAACTAGAAAATGTATGTAGGTGGCGCAGTTGCAAAGAATTGTTTGAACCTTTGTTGATATGAGAAAAATATGAAAAATACTTAGGGACCGTTCATAAAGGATGTCACGCCGAGGGGGGGAGGGGGGGGTCTAGGATATCCGTGACATAGCGTGACAGGGGGGAGGGGAGGGGGGGTTCGAGAGCTGCGTGACGTCCGTCACGCTAACTACAATAAAAGTCGTCATAAGCTTCGAACGCCGAATTCGGGTTGGGCGAGGCGCAACAGTGAAAGGAGTCACTTAATCATACAATCAAGCGTAGGGCTTACGCTTGACCCGTACGATTCGTGTCAAAAGAACAGTGATTGCAAAATCATGATCGAAAGACCCAATCTCTCAAATTCAATACGACGGATATCAAGGTTGGTTCAGATTTGGCCGAAAAATAGGGGCACAGACGAACAGTGTGAAGGGCATTTTTTGCAGATTTCGTTTTTAGAACCCAATGTTACAAACGTAGTGACAAACACTGTAGACACTTACTTCATACGGATCTAAAAAACAGCTATGTAGCTCAGTCGGGAGAACAACAACTGACCCACACAACTGTGAAACTCTGTTACCGTAAGGTACGGCGAATTTTCGAAAATGTTTCTATTCTGTTAACTTTTGTTCTTCTGTCATGCAACGTACTGTAACATACTCATTAACATTTAGTGCTAATACTTCTTGAAATTTGAGTGTCATGCGTGACGTCACACCAGGGAGGGGGGTATGAGGCTGGCGTGTGACTAGCGTGACAGGGGGGAGGGGAGGGGGTACGAAAAAAGCCGATTTTGGCGTGACATCCTTTATGAACGGCCCCTTATGCCTACTTTTGTATAGATTAGGGTAGGTCGATTTTCGGACTTTTTTTTTCCGGCAAGTTGGACCTTGGTGCCACAATTACTTATCCCCATAGAATCTCATTGGTAAGGTCGAAAAAAAAATTTCGTGAAAAATAAGCTTGCGGGGCCATTTCTAGTGAAAGTCCTAATCAAACCTTCGCCAAGTTCGCCAAAGAAGCTGATATATGGTTCTTATTTTTCCCAGATTCTGCACTCTATTCTGCACTCTAATCGAATTTAGCGGCCATATTGTGAGGCATCATGACATGAGTATCACCGAAACCAAACAATTTTTCCTTTAACACCGATCTTTTATCTCTAATAGTTTTCAAAATATTTGAATTTTTCAAAAATAAATTGCCTGGATCGATATACCCTAACATTAGCGGCCTTATTGGCAGGCATAACGACATGCGCCACACCTAAACCAACAACTTTGCCTTTGACAATGCTTATCTATCTATAACAGTTTTCAAAATATTTGAATTTTTCCAAAATAAATTGCCTAGATCGAACCACCCTAACATAAGCGGCCATCTTAGGCTCGGCCCGGGCCCACATTTTTTCTTGGATGCTCTTAAGGCTTTCATTACCTATCGAATAGAAACAGAATCACGAAAATCGGATAGAATTTACTCTATTTATGTATAAAAAACAAGTAGGGCCCGAGTGGGTCCGCTTCTTTAGGGCTCTAGCTAAGTCCAGCGACCCAAAGTAAAAAAATGTTTTTCCATAAATTGTTGGCCATTCCCAGACCTTTCAATTGATTTTTTTTTTTTGAAAATCGGAAAAGATAATGTCATCATTTCACACTTGTCCTTTCCTTTGAAAAAGAATAAATATGTGACGATTACAAAGTCCAGAACTGATTATGTTAGAGTAAAAGACAAGTTAAAGTCTTTATTTGACCCTGCGAATAGACCCACGACGGATGATGTGAATGTATTATATCCTTATTTTTTGAATACTTATCGAAGTGTTGTCCAGGACTGCACCGTTGTTAAGGAATATCGGATTAAAGAGTCGTATGGGTTCTGTCCATATATGAATGATCACTTGCAGTTCCTCATTAATCAGAAGAACAAACTCTGGAAAAAATTCAAAGGAAATTCGCACAAATTCGCAAATTTAGGATTTTTCTCAGAATTTAGTTCCAATGGAAATACTATCAGAAAAAATTTTATGTATAGGCTTTAAGCAATCACTTCAGCATAAGCAAAAGATTCTGTATCAAATGCTCCAACTTGAGCAAAAGCTTCATGAGTGAAACCTTATGCTCAAGCTTCTCCTTATGCTCATGCTTGGGAAGTAAAAGCATATGCTCAAGACAATGGTCAGGTTATAATAGGAAGTTCTAGAAGTAATAGGGAAGAAATGAAGGGTGCCAGGAACAAACTGAGTCCAGATTTCGATTTTTCGGATCAAAATAACCAAATTGTACTCATTACTTTTTAAGATTACAAAACCCTTGTAGACTAGTGTTATTGCTGAAAAAAATCGGCTGAAAAAAGAACGTTTTGAAGCCAAAATAAACATTTTAGAAATTCATATCAATCATGTGTGTGCCTTTGTTTCGAATGTCAACAAGTGGGTGCAATACTTTACGTACAATTTGATTTGAGTAAAGATTTGAAATTAAAGTGTGTGGAATAACAATGATACTTAGTTATATTTTTTATTAATTTAGAACGTGAAGTTTAAGTGATTTTAATCAAACTGAATGCTTTGGCGATAAGCAATAATCAGTTAAAGACGCATTTATCCAAAACCAGGCTAGAACGCATGAACAATAGTCGAAGTAAATATGGTCGACTTGTGTAGTGAATTGGCTATGTACAAATTTTCATTGTTTTTGTCAATGAATGTGTTACTTCGATCGATTTAATTTAATTCTTTAAGTCTTCTTAGTGGTTTTAGTGAAAAATTTTGCATACGCGCGTAAAGGAAAAATCACTAACAAGACTTAAAGAATTAAATTAAATTAAATCGATCGTCGTAACACATAGCCAGTCACAGAAAAATGGTTCTACGGTACACTGTTGCCAATTTCTTAGACTTTTCAATTATAGTATCTATGTATAAGAGAACCAGCTTTAGCAGAAAGTGGCACAAGCTTATAAACGGATGACTGTAGGGTGATATACTTCTGGGTAATCTAAACATTATATCGTCAAAGTTAATGATTTAATTGTTGACGGAGCATCATGTTCTAATGTTTTTAATGCCTATTATGCTGATGTGGGTCCTAATTTGGCCAGAAATGTCCCTGTGAATGACACTGGGATGAATTTGCGTTCGAATGTTCGAATTCAATTTTCATGAATGCAGTGACTGCTCTAGATATCGAGAGGGAAATCTTATCACTTGATGATAAAAAAGGGCCTGGATATGATGGTGTTTCCTGTTCTTCGCTTAAGTGCTGTGCAAGCTGCATTTCCCCTTTTCTGAGTGAAATTTATAATTGCTCCTTGTTGACTGAAGTCTACTCTGACCTGTTAAAGTTCGCTAGGGTTGTCCCAATCTTCAAGTCTGGGAATTCTTTCGACATTGCCAATTACAGGCCTATTTCAATCTTATCAGTGATAAATAAAGTTTTTGAAAAACTTATTTATCGCTGTGTGGTAGATTTTTTGGAACTGAATGATTTTTTTTACGGTCGACAATATGGCTTTCGAGCAAAATCTGGTACGCACGCTGCGTTATACGAGCTTGTGGACGACATTAGTAAGAGGGTTGATACGGGGAAGATAGTGTCCGTCATCTTCCTTGATTTGGCAAAAGCCTTTGACACTGTGGACCACAGCTTACTGTTGAATAAACTCGCCGATGCTGGTATCAGAGGGACAGCCAACGATCTGATGAAGATTTATCTAACACATCGGAAGCAAGTTGTTTGTGTCAATGGGCAAGATAGTGATATTCTCAGTATAACTTACGGGGTCTGTCAAGGCAGCACGCTAGGTCCCCTGTTATTTTTGATTTTTGTTAATGATCTTCATAACCTTCCACTAAAATCAAAATATTTGCCGATGACACTAGTTTTTTCACTGCTTCGTTATGTATGTCCTCCAATGTTAGCAATATTAAGCGCGATCTGAATGTGGTCCTTAGATATTTTAATGAAAATAAACTGACGCTAAACATCGAAAAATGTAAAGTGATCCATTTCAGGTCTTTCAGGAACAAAAATATTCGCTACCTGAATTTGTCTTTAATGGGACTGTCGTTCCAAACGTCAACTCTGTTAATTTCCTAGGAGTGGTCCTAGATGAATGCATTATTGCATTAATGAACATGTCACCAAATTGTGCAACACTGTTTCGAGCCAAATTGGCGTCATTAAGTGGCTTAGCACTATACTACCAGTGGGAATACTGAAAAAATTTTATTTCTCATTAGTGCACAGTAGGTTAACCTATTGCATTGGTGTGTGGGGTGGTGCTAACAGAACGTTGATAGACAAACTCGAATTGCTGCAGAGGAGGTCATTGAAGATTGTGCACAGGGTCTCACGCAGGTACCCGACAAACCTGTTATACACCAAACTTTGCCCGACTATTTTATCAGTTTCCAACTTGTATAAATTTTCGGTGTGTAAATTTATATCAATCCGTCAACGAAATTTGTCATCACAATATAAAATTTGTTAAGGCATCACATTCTCATGACACCAGATACTCTGATTTCCTGGTGAAACCTAGAATAGAGACCTTGATTGGTAGGAGGATGTTGTCATATTCTGGTCCTACTTTGTTTAATACGTTGCCTCGCAACATGCGTGATGCGTCGTCGTATGGTTTTGATAGTTTGTTACGTGACTCGCTACTAGGAAACATTTAACAAAGAAGCTTTAGATACTAGGGAATAGTATGCAATACATCTCTTTTCGAATCATAGTGATGGTTAATATATATTCTTTTCAAATTTTTGCCTTTTGTTCTGACTAAATTTTTAAGATAGCTTTTATACTTTACTTTATATTTTTTTAACATATTTTGGTACTTGGTTAGTACCTTCGAATAGCCTTTGGCTTAATGGTATATTTCTTTTTTTACCTCTCACATAGTCTCACTAAGTTAGTAATCTTTTTTTTCATAATGTATCTTTATTTTTACAAAACTATGTAGGAGAAATGTATTCTTACTCACTGATTGAATAAACTGAATTGAGATTTACTCGAGTTGTGCACAAAAAACACGTACGGCCCATGTAGGGACTCAGTTTTAGAGCCCTGACTGAGTCCAGGCGCTCAGATTCAAAAAAGTTTCTTCCATAAATTGTAGTGAATTGCTTTATCTTTTGATTAAAAAAAAAGTTTTGAAATTCGGAAAAGATTTACTGGAGTTATGTACAAAAAACACGTTTGGCCCTAGCAGAGACTCTTTTTTAGTGCTATAGGGCTCAAAATCAAAAAAGTTTCTTCCATGAATTGTCGGCCATACCCAAGCCTGTCAAACAAAAAAAGTTTTTTGTACATAACTCGAGTAAATCTTTTCTGATTTTCAAAATTTTTTTTTGTTCGAAAGACCTGGGCATAGCCGACAATTTATGGAAGAAACATTTTGGATTTGAGTCCTTGAACTTAGCTAGGGCACTAAAATCGAGTCTCTGCTCCGGCTCTATGTGTTTTTTGTACATAACTCGAGTAAATTTTTTTCGATTTTCAATTTTTTTTTTGTTTGAAAGATCTGGACATGACCGACAGTTTTTAAAAGAAACTTCTGCCTGTGCTTAGGGCTCAAGGGGGCCATGTTGGTCCTACGGTCGGCCTTAAAATTTTTTTTTGCTATGTTGCAGAGGAAATTGAGGGAAACATTTTTGGCTATGGAATTGTGTGTCCGAGGTCTCTACTTAGTGCCCTAGGTCGGTACTAAGTTCGACCCTAGCCCAAAAAATGGTTTTTTCTATGTTGTGGCGAAAATTGAGTAGAACACTTTTCTATATTTGGGGGTCAATTTTGTGCTTTCGGAAAGGTTTTTTACACCGTTTCTTCGGACGGGTTTTTCACGTTTTTCACGGCAATTTCCAATACAACTTAATGTGGACGCAATTTCAAACACTTAAGAGTTAAGGCAATATTTACTTAAATACGTTCGAGTCTCTTCGTAACATACACTCTGTTTGCCGCATCTATTCTGATAAGTACGGGTCCCTTCAAATGTTTTTTATTGCTGATTCGTCATCTAAGGACCATGATCGGTGCTCCCCAAATTCTACATTTACGTCATCTATACACATGATTATTTATTATTGCTATTGTCTTGATTAGAATCATTTCGGAAATGTCCTTCAGCTTATCACAGCTCAGTTTAAATTCTTTAAAAAATTCTACAACACTTTTACCGAAACAGCCTCTACTGCCAAACCACAATCCGCGAACTGACCAGCTTCTCTCACCAAACTCTTCTCTATATCTTTCCGAGTAGAAAAGAATACATTTTTCGTAGATTTCCCGCTTCTCCTCGTTTTGATCTGGGTCATTTGTCTCATACCTTATGGTGGGATCGATGATAAATGCGTTTTTCGTTTTCGGATCAAAGGCAACGATGTCACTAAAGCGAGATTTCCCTTCAGTATCAATAGCATATACTTCGTCAAAACATTTGTATCCTTTGCTTCGTAGCAACTCAGCAATTGTATGTTTCACGCTATGATGCCTCGATGTCACTAACAGGTTATTCGGCGGACAACTTCCAGTTACGTGAGCTATGGTTTCATTCTCTCTTTCGCATTTGCGGCAGAGGCTGGAAATGTTTGAGACACCTGGTACTGCGTTAAGGTTGGCATAGTTAATACTCAGCTTGATTGCCGATACCCACTCCGACGATGATAGTGAGTTCTTCTTGTAGACGAAGTCGTTGCTGGCCGTATGTTGTTCGAAATGAATTGCGCCAGATCCCTGGTATGGAAGCAAGCACCATTTATCGAAGGCACCTTTTCGAAGTTCTGCTCGCAGAATTTTAGTTGTGTTACCGGTGACGTTGAGCGCTTTGACGCATTCTTCCGATTCTTAAGTTCATAAGTTTGTTCGCTATTGAGAAGTGTTGCAGGTACATTTCCCACTCTGCGCGCAACAGTCCGAGTCCTCTTAGTTTTCTAGGTGCATAGAAAAGGTTGTCATTCGTTCTCTGCGGGATTCCAATAATTTCCTTTACGGATCGACGAATCATGACGTCCAGTCCTTTCGTTGCGTACAATGGAATTTTGTTGATCGGTGCCGCTTGTAGTGGATAGATGAGAGTTGGGAAGACGTATTGATTTATCACATTAAGTTTTTGATCTGGCTTCAAAAGCGGCGATACGGATAGTTTTTCCAAGTTCTTGTGTAAATCTTCTACGCAATCGTGGTCGAAAACCAATTCCGAATTGAAGGAACAGCCAAGATACTTGATACGTTCATCGGGCTTGATCAATCAATTCGTAAAATCAACTCTGCTTGGCACATCTATTCTGATACGTACGGGTCCCTTGCATATGTTTTTGAATAAAATGTGCATAACAATCTTGAGCAACTCAAGATTAATCTTGTGCAACTCAAAATTTGAATAAAAGGAGCACAAAAATCTTGTGTAACTCAAGATTAATCTTGTGCAACTCAAGATTTGAATAAAGTGTGCACAATGATCGTGTGACAACGTGACAACTCAAGAGTTGCAAAAACTAACATACAATCCAACTTACCTATGCGCTGCTTTATCGCATGCATCTGGTGTATCAACTGCAGGTAAATTGTCGGAGGCCAAATCGATCGTGACGAGATCGTCTTTTTTTATTATCGCTTGCAATGTCGACGGCGCTTGCATATTATCAAAATCACCGGTGGAATGAAAATTGTCGATTGTCGCTTCAGTATCGTATTGATGATCGGATGACTGTTGGTCGGATTGTTGCAATAAATCCCCCTTTCGACTGTTCGACCGGCGAACAATTGTTAGGGAACCAGTTTCTATGAAAAGACAGAAGAAAAGTAATTAATTACTTGTAGTAATTTTAATGAAATCTCAAATCATCTACCAGCAACTGACAAAATATGTTCATTAGGAATGCATAACTAATCACAAATTTTGTTACAAAGTTTTACTTGGTTAATGAATAGAACTCTCAGAAAGAAACACAATCGCAAGAATAGAAACTCCACTATTTATACACCAGAAGAAAATTTTTAAATATTAATAATTTAATATTTAATTAAAAGTTGGCTTTCTATTTAATTTAAAAGATTTTATGGACCATTAAAAGCGTATCGTCGTTTGCTGAAGCACACATTTTATGTAATAATTTATAATTCAATTGTTTACGGTTTCATTTTGTTAGTCGCATGTTTCTTAATGAATCTAATTTGTCTTTCGTTGTAAACGAATTTTCAAAGCTGAAAACAGACGACACGCGCCGAAAGTGTAATTTCGTGTTGTAGGAATTTCGTTAGGAAACTGAAAAATAGAAAAATTTGTTGGAGAATTGTGCGACAAGTGCGTGATTTGGAATTAAGTGATTTTATTACGTACACGTCGTAGTACCTTGATAATTAACTTACGTTTTGGGAGTTCCATCCTTCAATGGAAATAGGTTAAGCGTTTAGAAAACATCCAAACATCGTTCAAAAACCGGTTAAACTTGTTAAACTTTTGTTATAATTTCCATTTACTATTATAGATCAAAAACAAAAACGCAAGTCCTCGTCCCTTCTTCCAAAACAAACAACTGATATCAATTGGGGTGACGACGCTTACAGTTTTGAAACGCAAAAATTGTTTTTGAAATGTTTTCATTTTTGATTAAAAAAATGCGTCACAAATGCCAGACCCACCAATGTAATAATTTTTCTGCGTTTTCAGCTTTCATACTCAGAAATTTGATTTCCTGTACAAAAATACGCCAAATATCCCACAAAGTCAAAGCGCGGCCGCTACTACTTCCATGGGCGAAAATAATCCCCTCAACTTCCTCTAAAACATATCAAAAGTTTTTTTTGAGCCACCACCGCCGCCAAAGCGAAACGCGGCGGCTACTTTTTTCATAGGCGGAAATGATCCCCTCAACTTCCTCTACAACAAATCAAAAGTTTGTTTTGAGCCCCCTGCCTATTTTCCGCCATTTTGGCGGTTACCCTGATACACTACACACCCAACCCAACAATTTTCCCTTTGACACCAAACCTCAAACACCCAACCTTGTCTCATACAAAATGTGCTACCGTACATTATTCACACACAAACACATACATATGGGCTTTATATGTCCCTTTTATGGCGTAGAATGCCCACCCGAAGGTCCCTGCAAAATTTCAAGAAAAGTTACCGAGCCGTTCTCGAGAAAATTCCAAAAAACTCGTTTAAAAAAAATAGTTTTTCTTAATTTTTTGATCGTATGGGGGCTTGCGTCACGGGCGCATCGCTACCGCGCGCCCTATTATCCTAAATGTCGGGTGTGTGCATAGAAAAATTATATTAGTTTAAAGTTATTTATTTATAGGCAAATGAACCGGATTTGGGCACACTTGGGCAAATTTACATATGTGTATTGAAATTACTCATAATGTGTTAAATAGTAGAAAAGAACAAAATAAGTAAAAAAAAGAAAATGTATATAAAGAAAATCAATAGTAGGTAAAAAAAAATCAAAAAGTCTATAAAGAGATCAAAGATTGATTCAAAAATACAAAACGAAATGTAAAAAATGGGAAGATAAGTTTTGTATTGCAAATAAGGGTATACGCTTCAGCAAGTACAATGCGAGCAGCTTCGGAATCTCAGAACAAAACAATTGACTCAGTACATGTGGTATTTGTTTCAACGGCACTACAATGTTAGGGATTTGACGAAAAGCATGGTAGACACACTACGGAATATCAGATTTGAATTAAAACAATACAACTCCTCTCTCATATACGCTGTGAATGCACCTACTGACAGATTATTGACAATATTTATTTGGTTTAGGTATCGATTGTGATTACTCTGCAGTCGAATTAATGGGGATTTGTAGCGAATGATAGTTTTTGGAATAGGTAATTTAAATGTTGGTAGCCTTCGCAAGCGATATGGATTGGCTGTGAATTCAATTTTGTCTAACAAGTCCGAGTGTATAATACACTGTATATGCCTATTGATAAATTTGAATAGGTAGAGCTCATCTATGACAACCCTTCTCACAGATAATATTTGCATTTTGAGGACCGATAACCTAACCTAACCTACAAAAATAAATTATAAAGGTTGTAAGTACGACTCGGATTGGTATCTAAAGACACACGGGCCTGAACATGAATACATGGACGCAGACACACGGACAAAATCGAGCCTAATTTGGTCGTAAGACCCTGACTAATGTCAAGGGAATTTCCTGATTAAGACGTTACGATCTTTTGCGTACCCTTCTTTGTATCAAGTGCTTTTAGAATTAAATTGACTCGTGTTTTATTCAATTGTGAATTTACATTGAATACACAAAGTGAATTGCAAAGCTTTAGTTCGATTGTCTTGATATATTTTCCCATGAAATTTCTATTGTGAAAATCTGATTAACAGCTTGGCTTCGCTGAAAGCAAATTCAAATTTTGTTTTCCTCAATCTTTCGAAAGCAACAAGTGACTATGTGCATGTGTCACAGGAAATTTTTATGACGAATTATAAAAAAGTTGGATTCTTGAATTCTTTCCTCTAATGTTCCTCATAATTCCAAAAATTATTTTCACTTTCCTTTATGTCAACATGTCAATGCCTTTAAGACAGCGCTTATTGTAGCGCTCAGTTATATTGTAAAATCACACTTTTTATTCATGAAGACCAACAGGGGCTTCCGAAAATAAAATTGAGCAATTTGGTAACTAGCTTTAATTCAATGGGGAAAAGCATTCATTCCAAAAAACGATTGATTGTCATTCATTGATTTTTTGATAGCAGTAATTGCTTCAGATTGAAATTGAGTTTTAAATTCATAAAATTTACCATATCTGACAGCAATGTTCAAATGTTTCAAATGTTTTCGGTAATCAGATTCTCTTTAACTCCCATCATCAAAGTGACCAATTGACAGATTTTCTTTTTATGAAACGTTCTCTGATCAAAATCTGACTTGTAAAAATGGCATTTTGTGATCACTCGGCACTATCTTCTCACAAGTTTGGAAAATTGAGTTTATTCTGAATTCTATTCGATATTCCAATTTATGTAAAATTACCTTCGTCAGTATTATTTAAACGAGTTTTTGGTAAAAATGAAAAGACTTCAGATTCGTTAGCAAACATATTTTCGTTTTACCTTGAAAAGTTGTCTTCTTTAGTCCCGTAAAATTTGAGGAGGAAATTTGAAATCAAACCCGGTTACAATTGAGGTCAGTGTTCTGATAATAGTAATGGTATCCATTAACATAGCATTCTTATGGCTTTCCATTTGTGCAATAATATCTGTTACTTTTATTCGTCTTTTTTACATACAATTATCTTCAATTAACGTTGTAGGTTTTTGAAATTGCAATGCAAAATAGCGTTGTAATTTTGAAAAATCTGCAAAATTAATCATGGGCGCGCGGTAGCAATGCGCCCGTGACGCAAGTCTTACACGCCAAAAAATTCACAAGAAATTTTTTCGTAGACTAAGGAACATATATATATATATATATATATACAGGAACTTTTTGACTTCCCCCCCGAGCGACGTACCCCCCGGAAAATATTTTTCCCGGATTCTACGGAAAATTTTAGGCCGAAGTGCCTTTTCACTCATTAAAATCGGTTCAGTCGTTCCGAAGATATGAATTAAACAATTTTGCTATTTTGTATGGAAATGGACTCAAATCGAATATTTTTAACTAGTCAATTTGGTAAACCTTTCTTTCTTTCTTTCGATGTTTTTTTCTTTCTTTCTTTCTTTCTTTCTTTCTT
>CM055403.1:191345809-191389755 GCA_029228625.1 Pseudolycoriella hygida | reverse complement strand
GGGGACAATCATATTAGGAACGAGGACATCAGGGAAAACTTAGGGGTTACATCAGTGGAAGAGGCGGCAAGGATTAGTCGTCTGCGGTGGTACGGGCACGTTCAGAGGATGGGTAATAGCAGGCTACCAAAGAGGATATTGGATGCTCAAGTCCGGGTGTGCGTCCCAGGGGTAGGCCAAGGAGAAGGTTTATAGACTCAATTAAATCCGATTTAGAAGTTAGGGGACTTTCTCTAGGCGAACAAACCATCTCCGTGGCACAGGATAGGGGAGTATGGAGAAGGGTGGTCCATGATCAGTAGTAAAGACCTCACACCGGAAGGTACAAACGGTCTATAAAGTGTGATGATGATGATGATGAGATTAGGTTAGCTTACACTACCAATAATTCAGGTCAAATTACCACTGCATTTCACCTCTGCCATTATAGCACCAGGAATCTCATGAGAAACTATAAAAACAATTTTACAGTGAATTTTATTGAAGCTGTTAGGTTTCATTTTATTTTCTCCCTAAATTATAGAGTTACTATGAGCTTCCATGGAAGACGATTAGGACGTTTTCGGATATGAGATGAAAATTCAAAGAGGCCAACAAAATTTTAAAATTTGTATCAACAAAATATAGCTACTTTATTACCTGTTGGCTGTACACTTTCTTCGACAGAATTATCATTTTGTACAGTAAAACCTTGAGGAAAACCTGAAATTACTTTTAACTTTATTTCAAAAGCTGACCACCATTTCGTCTGAGTCTTATGCAAAACGATCGAAATGTAACTGCGAAACGATGTCAACAACACTAACAATAGTACTAACCGTTATCCTTAGATGGATCTCCATTCAACATCCCATCAAACAGTTCATGGAATGCCAATTCTGACTCGAGTGAAATCGAAGAGAATGGATTGTCGATATTGTCATTGTCTTTTACAACCATTTTTGGTGGAGATTTGTTGACCACAGCAGTGGCCGTAATTATTTCGTTTTCTGCTCATTTCAAATTAATTAGTTACATTGTTATCTCTAAGATGTCAAGCAAAGGAACCTTTAGGGATAAACTTCGAACTGACGTGAGTCGAAGCGACCTTCGGTCGATTCTCCTTTCCCTTTCTCAGGTCGTATTTTTTAGCATACAACGTCTGTGCATTTCTTTTACCATGGTTAGAGCTTAAAGCTGTTTTTATTTCTTAATTGATTGAAAGTAGATTAAATTTTATACGCTAAATGTAATACCATGTTTCAGAGCTTGTTTGGAACCACAACCACGGTGATATTTATTTTTAGTTTCAGTTTCAGACGAATCCTTCTGCACAATATGCTTTCGTTTGATTTTTTTTTGCCTGTTTTTCTCGGAATGAATCAGAGTTTCGATGTTTGGAATATAGTTTCTCAAATTCCAACGCTTCCTCAAACGTTTCTGTTGGAAAAATTTGTCTGATAACAAATTTATTTACAATCGATTCGGTACGACTGAGAATTACTCTCATTAAGCAGACTGTTTCACTAGTTAAACATTGACTGTAACATTTGAACTCATAAATTGAAAAACCCGCCATCACATTGGCGTCAAGTTGGCACCAACATATATTTCTTGGTTGACATGTTTTAACTTCATTGTCTGTCGCTGATTGTCATTTTTATTTTGTTTGACAACAAACGAACAGTATTCGTTCATTATTAGTTAGAGAGTAAAAATATATTTCTTGCAAATTAAGTGATAAATTGAAATCAAATTTTGAGAAACATCATGAAGGCAGCAAATGTGACTATTAGATGATATACATCGAATTGCTTCACGTAAAATATTAAATAAACGAATCGCTTTGATAAAAAACAAATTCGTACACAGCGTAGGGACAAAATGTATTCAGCCTATGATTTTGAGAAATTATAAATGAAGCATGATACTAACATGCTATGCGTCATATACTACCTAAAAGGAATTTAATGCCTACGAACGGCAGGTTCATAGAACATTGATGAAATCATTATGAAAAAATCATGAAATCGCTTTGATCGTGTACAACGGTGTAGTTTATTTGTCTTATGTTTTACTAAAGTTTCCCGTGTATTTATCACTGTAAAGGGGTGATACATACTTGTAAAAATGCTACCAAATATAAGGTTGGCCCGAAGGCCGATAGACAGTTTTTGTTAAATCTCCTAATGGAGGTTGAAAATTCAAACATTATAAAACCGTATTGTACGGAGTCGAAGCGAGAGATTTTCGTGAATATTTGCAGAAATGAATTTGTGCGGTTTCATATGGCAATTATGTTTGGAATTTCCTTTTCAGATTCGTATAAGTACGTACATGGGACTGAAAATTTTCGAACACGCAATCTACATGGACCGAATGACAACTCGTTCGAAATTATTTACCTATGCCTGTCTTGAGAAGCTTGTAATCGAATTTGAGCCAATCCGCTTGTGGCGTGGCATATGTCTTTCTATCAGGATTTTTTCCTGGTCGCCAATGAAGCTTTCCATTTTTAAGCCAGATTGTTTGAACGGAAACAACCATGTAATTGCCATCTTCGAACGTTTCCACAATCGAATACATTATTTCGTTTGATTCCAATTCTGAGTTTTCTCTTCGGAGAATGTTTCACGTCTACACAAACAGAATTTTTTTTCAGAATGAAGCAAAGACTTTAGCAAGGGCAACTGAGTCGTATTCTAACTAATTGTGAATGAAAGGCTGCTTAATATGAAATAGTATTCTAAGTAGACTGATAGCATTATTATTTTGAATATTATTACATCACGTAGATATTATCATTTCACCCATTATCATTGCTAGCACTATTATTTCCCCCCTGAGCGCATTTGGGTCGGGTTTTTAGTTGAGTTTCGGGCGGCTCGCTGATCTCTAACCATTCTGCATCTTCATAGAGTAAGGGATGCAAATGTGGAACACTCCAAAACAAAAGAAAACAAAGGAAAAAATTGTTCCACATTCGCATCACTTCACTTAATATTTACAAATTTTATAATGAAAATGCTCAGGGGATATAGATGTGACAAACATAAATGTTCAAAACTATTGATTTAATTTTTTTAACAATCGCTTCCATCATTTTATACTAGCTTTTGACTCTCCTGTCTCGATGTGGCCGGATGTCATTTGTATTTATTTTCATAAAGTTTCTTTACAATGTTAAATATAAAACATTTCGCTCAAATTTCTCGATTCTTTTGTGGTGTCTCATCGCTAGAGTGTTTTCAAATATTTTTCATAATTAATACCATTTTTAAGAAGTTTGGCGTACCAGTCCTTCGGTTTAATAGATAGAAATTACTTCATATGTTTGTAACTGTTGTGCAGCCAATCAATTCTGACAACGCTGAACATAATTGCGTCAACAACGATCTGCAAGAAATAGGGTTGTCAGACTGCGAACGAGATGGACGTTCGACTTCCGAGAAAAAATAAAACGTCATTCTATCTATTGGGTACAACGCGCGCACTTGCAAAATTAAATCAATTAATTATCCATAGTTACGATCGTTTTAAAATCGTTAAAATTAAATTGTTAAACGAACGGAGTGTAGTGTCTGGTGGAAAACTAGATTCCAGTAGGAATTTCAGCCGTGGAAGGTAGGAAAATATCAAATTGCTAATCGCCACGAGCAACAAGTTTATTTCGTTTATAATTTACATTTAGGCATTAAAATTCTTGCCAAATTGTTTGATTGCTCAACGTAGGAACGGAATTGAAGTTTAAGCAGTTGATCGGCAATGTAAGATATTTAATAGTTTCCATTAATTACGTTGACTGAAAGTTAGGTTATAGTTTTCAGTTATCCATCCAAGACACACTCCTATCGTTTCTAAATCTATCGGGTATAAAGAAATACTAAACGTAAGGCCGTTTGCTTATGTAAAATTAAGATTATGTACTTATGAATTTGTTATTTATTTCTATCAAGAAAATTTGAAGCGTATCCCACTGTGATGAAGAAATAAATTATATAAACTTCACATTGCATTTTTGGAACGCTATCAGACTCAAAATTTCTACCGATAAGGCCGTTGGGGGCTACCGTAACCAACAGTAACGAAATAAAATATGCAACAATCAAAGCGGAAAAATGAATGCTCCGTTTTTTCTTAAAAAGGATTCACCCCTCCAACTTAATCTCCATTAAATTACGTAACAATCTGGACTATAACACACATCTACCCATACACACACGTCTCAATGTTTTTTTCTTATCTAAAAATGGTCGAATAAAACACTGGGTAAGTATAATGATGTTATATGTTGCCATTTTCCCGACTTGTCATTATTACCGACCAGTTGGTAGCCAAATATTATTTTACTTTTGCTAATAAATTAAAAAAACACTTAGGAGAACGCAAAAGTTTGTCAAAAGATTTTTTATAAATACCATATTTCTACCCCACTCAAGAAGGTGCGATAACAATCGATTTCATGGAAAAATACAGACAAATTTTATTAATACAAAAATATGTAACATGAACTTACAACACAAAACGGAAAAGAATGAAGAAGAAAATGATAACAAAGAAAAGAAAAACATTTGAATCAATGTTCACCGTTAAAAATGAAAAAGTGACAGGAAAATTATTTATAAGCGTATAAAGTGCTTTGAGAAAAATATTTTTTATTGGGAACGAGGTAGACGAATACAATATTTATAAAAACTCAATGAGAATTTATAGAATGAAAAAACGAAGAGCTTTCCTTGTGCAATACCTTGTGGGAATATTCACTCTTGGTAAATTTTATTTTCAATATCAAAGATGCAAATGGTCTTTACATGAGGTCTTTCTATCAGATTTCGGTAAAAAACTTTCAATGAAAAATTCACGAAAGCAATCGGGCAAAATGTTTACAAAATTAACTTGTGCGAGGGTTTTTTTAGATTTTAGGATTTTCTTATAGATAAATAGTTAATTTTGGGGTTTTGTCAAAATAATAATAATTCCAATGGCATTGCTTGGTCAGGAGCTCGAGACTGGTGACTGGTTCAACTGCCAGTATGTTCAACAGAAAAGCCGCCAGCTAGTGCGGATAAACCACACTAGGGAGCACGAGTTTACTGTGTATTCCGAACCACGCACTTGGACTTGTGAATGACATTGGATTCGTGAATTTCGTCCGATGAATTTTGCCACGTACGTATAACGGTTCCTGCAACATTGCGGATTACGAGATCGACACCGGACACAGTGATGTCGTCGAGATTTCTGGGACAGCGCATGAGTGAAGCAACAATTTTCGGGTCGGTTCTGATAAATGAAAATGTATTTAGATTTTAATACAAAAATGAAATTAAGAAGAAACTTACGTTTCGCTTTTCTCATCGTCAGAATCGGAATCGGAGTCGTCGGATTCGTCGTCGGAACGTTCTGCAGCCTTTTTCCGTTTACGGCTGGTTACCAATTCCAACAGTTGCGGTTTGGTCATTGGTCTGCGATTCCGTAATCGACACATCTGTACAGACACATCACTCCCATTAGTGGTAATCCGTCCTGCGAACTGCTTCGTTGCCGTTTCGAACTTTTGCAAATTGAACAGGAAATACCAGAATGGGTTGACGGTCTTCCTGTTTACATCGTCCAAGTCAACAAAAAGGTCGCCGAATTCTGGTTGCGTGAACAGGTTTTTGTTGTGCTTTTTGAATGCAGTCAAGTTTTTAACAACGTCGAAGAGGGACTTTGTGTCAATAGCCATGTGTTTTACACCAAAGCCGTGTTGAGGGACAACGATGAAATTTTTTAATTTCTCATGGTGTATCACCTCAGCGTCTTCTTTGTCGGCATGACGCTTACGTTTCCGTTGGTTCAGGCTGCGGTGTTCACGTTTAGATGGTGTTGGCTCTGCTTGGGGTTGGTTGACTTCGACTTTGTTCCTGTGATGTTTTCGTGTCCGTTTACGTTTCTTTTTTTTTTCGTTTGACCAAACCATCGGGAGGCAGCGCTTTGAAGCGCTCTGTATTTGTTTCGTGAATCCAGCGTTGGAGGCGCACCATGGCTGGTACCATTTGGATCCAAATTAGCCGATGTCCATTACTTTGGGTCTTTTTCTTCTTCTTTGTCGTTTTATATGTCGATTTGTTGGGTGTGGTTAATTTGCGTTTTTTCGCCTTGGTGCGACGTTTGGTACGGTCGTCGTCATCGTCTTGAAAATCGTAAAACAAACGGCTGAAGTATGATTTACCCGATTTGTTGAAGTCTGGAAAGTGACATATTGACTGCAGCTCTCCGATCAAATTTTGTTGGACCATATCGGGTTGGGAGCATTTGGCTGGGTCAAATAGAAATTTCATTGTATGATAGAGGCTATCATTTATTTTTTTTTCTATTTTCTTTGCCTTGCACCTCCGCTTTCCGGCGACCATTCAGTAATTTGAAACGAATCCAAGATCTTATGCGCTGGTAGATATGTGTTACAATGTTGTTTCGAAAGTTTGCCGCAAACATTTCGTGAATGTACGTCCACGCGTTCTGTAGTTTGTTTGGACGTTGTGATGTTTGCACATTTCGAAGAACACTGTATCGTCCATCCTTTCAAAAACGTTTTTCGATTGGTGTGACATTTTCCTCGCATTTGACATGATGGAATTTTTCGTTGATCTTTGGAAATGTTTAAATTTCAATAAAACCAGTTTCCAGTCGATTTCCGAGCGGAAAGTGCTATCGATTTCGTCGAGTGGTCTGACGCTATTGATTATATCGTAAATCTTGAAGTACACAAGGTGACTAAAAAGAATTGCCAGCTTCGACAATTCTTTCGCCTGTGTCTCTAACACGTCGAACACCTGTCGGGCCATTTCGTTTTCCCTCTGCTGATTATTCGTTTCGGCAGGTTCCGCTCGTTGCTGTTGCGGAATTTGTTTGGCAGCGAAACGTAGCTTCTTTGCGTTGACAACGGATTGGCCACCAACCATTATTGAGCACAATTTGGACTTGAGTGTTGAGATATTGAATCGGTTATTTGAATTTTGGATTCTGCGCCAATTGTTTGGTCAGCTGTCTGCTGGCTTTTCTAAGTGATTCTTGTCAATCTTGTGCTGCTGCTGGAAATGGTGTTGCAGAGCGCAGAACATAGTGAATTCACTTGCACATTTTCGCCGGTTTAGGTCCACGAACGGACACACGTACGATGTTTGTCGGTGTCTAATTAGTGTGACAGTCGTAGCATGGTATCGGCTTACTGAAGAGAGTTGGGGGATATATTTATGATGACTTGGGCGACTTTTCACTGGAATTAAATGAACACTTACCAACAAAATTGTCGTCTGACTCGAACAGACCGGACTCTTTGCGGACGTGGTTGTGGCAGGTCGGTGTTGTATTTAAAATCTTGGTCGGCACAATTTAATTTTTATTTCAATAATTAGGGAATGCAAACCGAAGCAAAAATTGAAAAACCGGTTTTCGATTTTTTCTGGTAAAAAAAACGTGGTTAACCGGTTAACCGGAGCCTATTTTCCTCACATTTTTATAAAGAATATCTTCGCTTCATTAAACTTTTTTATTGAATTTCGGACAATGGGTCATAGCTATCGAAATGCTTTCTTGCAGAAAATACTATTTTGAATTAAAATTGCTAAATACTAACGCAAAATTATAAAGTTTTTTTATTGGTTGTTTTCCTCTT
Source organism: Pseudolycoriella hygida (assembly GCA_029228625.1). Classification (NCBI taxonomy): domain Eukaryota; kingdom Metazoa; phylum Arthropoda; class Insecta; order Diptera; family Sciaridae; genus Pseudolycoriella; species Pseudolycoriella hygida. Next base: position 191,382,119 of record CM055403.1, on the reverse strand, counting down.
TATCGTTTTTTTTTTAATGAACGACATTTGTCCATACTACTCATCTCTTCCTACAATTTATGTCGATTATCTCAGGAAACAGAGCTTTTCCAGCTGACGCGACATAATAAATACTTGTTAATAATAAAAAATGCAATCGAAACACAGCTTTTAAACTAAAGTCGAGTAAACATCAACTTTCGAAACAAAATATAATTTTTATGTTTCTCGCACAAAAAACGCATTTTACTTCACCGAAATTCTCTCAATAAAGGCGGGTTTGCAATTCGTTTGTAAAGAGAGCACAATACATAAATCAAATCTAGTTCACATATCTTCAGTATATAAAAAAATTCACGTTACAGTAGATCTGTTCATTTCTCAGTCCGACTATAAAGAAAATTCAATTTATTTTGTTATATATATACTCACAGTGCACTGATTTGTGCGATCGAAGATTGTGGTGTTTTTTGTTCGTAAAATGCGTGTTTGAGCGCTCAATATATAAAACTATTTACGCTACAAGAACTGTCGGGTATTTTATGTTCTCTAAATGGTAAAAAAGTCTCGGCTCCGCCTCGTACTTTTCTACCATTTCTCGAACATAAAATACCCTTTACAGTTCTTGTAGCATAAAATACTATTTTTTTCTGCAACTACTTTGTACAACGATGCAAAATTATGTTCCACAACTGTTGAACGTAAGTTTTATTTCGTCATGGAATTCTTTTTATTGATCCAATAAAAATTCTTCTGCGACAATGAACGTTGACTTTTTGAGCAATAATCTTTACGAAAATACTCAGAAGTCTTCTGAAACTACAAATTATAAAGTCGACTATCCACAAATGGTACGAAATTTTGTCTTCGTGGTAATTTTTGCAACTTGACCTCTCGTTTGACACAGTCATGTGACGGAAAAGTACTTATTTTTAAATAAATTCTTATTTTTTTGTAAAAAACCGGTTTTAGGAGAAAAAAACTCGTCGGTTTTTTAGTGTCCAAAATCGGTTCGGTTTAAAACCGGGTTGCATTCCCTAAAAATAATAATAAAAAAGAAGGCACAATAAGCAAAAATATTATTTCAAATATATTAGGTGGAGGGTCAAAATAACGATGTTAACATTGTATCGCATTCAAATTCACACAATAAATGACAGTGTAGGGACAAAAAAAGTGGGAAGAAAAAAGTGAGACAAAATAAGTGGGCAAAAAAAAGTAGGCAAAAATATTGACGTTTCGGTTCTCCATTTGGTGAGAAAATGTGACGTTTTTGGTTCGCTCGAACATAAAGTTTTTTGCAAGTTTCTTCAAGTTCTAGGAAAGTGTGTAAGAAATAAAGAAAAAAAGAAACTTAACGCAGTCTCAGCCACTTGCGGAAAAACTCAACACATTTATTTAAACGAAAAGACATTTTTGTAATGAAATTTGTACCACTTGATTAACTTAATTAAACTAGAAAATTATTTCCTACAAATCGTTGAATCATTGAAGAAATGTGCTTGCAGGAATTCGTGTGGGAAAATGAGTTTCTCACCCTATATTCCGTTTTGTGATTGGGATTTCATCAAATTAGGTACAGTAGAGAAAGGTCAACGATCTGTCTGATATGTCTCTTGTATGTGATCGTAAGTACTTGATTTTGCTCGTACATTTTCCGGAGAAGAAATTGGTAATTGGTGTCACGAAAAATTTTTTGTCATGTTGTAGACGGGTACGTTGAGTTTGCTGAAGATGTTTTCAGCCTGGAAAATAACACATTGTTGTGTTGCTTTTAGGACACGGTAATGAAAACTTTGCAGAACATGTTAGTTAGCTTAGTGCGTGAGTGTGTGTGAATGACGTCACGAAAATAAAATTATTCAATTGTTACGATATTGTTAAATCAGCAAACAATATTGTTATTTCGATAAACTTCATTGTTTTTTCAATAACAATATTGTTACTTTAGTGTCATGTGTATATTCATGACTTTTAGATTCAAAATTGATTTTCTTTATATAAATATTTAATGTAAAATTTATTACAAAATGTTGTCAGTTCGATTTGGTGGTTTCAACGACCCGTCTCCAACATGACAAAATAGCATTCATGCTTACTAAGAAAACTCGTTCATTACCTTGTTACGAATTGCATCGACTCGCCTGGCGGCTCGTCGTGCAACTATTCGTAACAAGGTAATGACTCGTTTTCTTAGCAAGCATGAAATCTACTATTTCATTGTTTAACAAAATGTAGATGCCGACACACATCACGGTTGGACATTGAATTTCCTTTTCTTTCGTTCCATTTAGATATTAATTCCCTGGGTACAGTATGATTTTCTCGTTTTATTTGTTACTACCAAAGGTACTCAATGAATACGAAGTTAACGAAATCGATTTTTCATGCATTCAATTGCCGTTAACAGTAGAAACTAACAAGAAATCAATGACGTTTTATGTTTTTTAGTGGGAAAGTATAATTGCGTTTTTTTGGTTTTTAGAAAAACATATCCGGTTTGTGTTTAGTTCAATAAATATTTTAAGTGTAATTAACTCTAGAACATGAAAACTATGCTGCTTTGGTTAATATTTTTTTATTTTTATCTTATATAGGGCAATTAAAGTAAAAAATCCAAGCTATACAAAGCTATCAGACAACTATAATCGGCTCGAAAATTGCTAATTTTTAAGTTTTAATCATATTGTTTCTCGTTTACGTTATCTTCGAAAAAAATTACTTTAAATGACCGACCATTTTTGCAACTATTTCGAAGTACATACCGTGTGAAACAATTGATTCCTTCCTGGAGGTTGATACAATCTTCTGTGCAGTTTATGATTTCACCAAGTTTTTTGTCGTCGGCAAAATTTAACGCAATAATCTCGTCCATTAATGGATCCGAATCGTCGATAAATAGGATAAAAAGAAATGGACCATTTACCGAGCCTTGAGCTACGCCGGATGATACGTGTAATAGTCCCGATTTAGCTCGGTCTATCTTTACATATTGGCACCTATCAGTCAAGTAGGACTTGAACCAAAAGAGTGCCTGATTATATAGTGGATGTCGCGCTAGCTTTCTTACTTGCTTAGAAATGTCAACATGGTCAAACGCTTTAGATACGTCAGAATATAACATATCCAACTGGGAATTATTCTCAAAAGCTTCATAGATGTGAGTTGTTTGTTCTAGAAGATTAGTTTCAATATTCCTGCTAGAAATGAATCCATGCTGTGTAGTCTTAATACGTGATTTGATTATAAGCTTGAGTTGATCACGTATGACTATATCAAACACTTTTGCTATGTTTGGTACGGTGTTCACTCCACAATAATTTATCATTTCTTTCTTTGCACCTGATTTATATATTGGAGTAAGCTGTCCGATTTTAAATGCCTTAGGGTAATACGTCTTTGAGGTCGATGTTGAAAATATCAATTTCAGTGGGTAAGCTAGTTGTTCGGAACATTCATGCAAAAAGATTGAAGCAACACCATCAAAACCACTACCTTTGTTAAGATCCATTTTACTCAAAGTGGATCTGATATGGTGGTCGGAAATCAAAAAGTCAAGGCAATTATCGTCACTTCGATTTGTTATGAACGAATCGAGAGTTATGTCTTCATCATGCTTCTCATACACATTTTCGAAATAGTCGGCGAATAAATAAGCTTTCTCTTCGTCTGATTTCGCTACCTTATCATTGTAATGCATTACGGTCAGTAGACCATTTGCTTACCCTTTGTATTACCCTAACCAAATCTACTAGAATACTAGCATTAACTTTTTTAACCACGCTCAAAAGGAGATCCTCCTGTAGTTGCCACAAACTTTACGTTTGCCCTTCTTAAAGATCGGAGCAATAGCACCGAAGCTAGAGTCAGCGGGCACGACTGAAGATTTCTTGGCTAAACTAAAAATCATGCAGAGCCATTGAGCCCCTGTGAAAAAAAAATTCAGATTTATGTTTAAATTTTTGTTATTTATGTTAAATTTTTGGGCTGTGGCCAACCTTAGAACCGACCCAGAGCCTTAAAGAGAGGGCCCGGAAATGGACAAAAAAGTATTAAATTATAATCATTTTCTACTAGTTTTGCATGCAGACCCACTTTTTAAGACTTTTTCATTACCTAGCTATTACTACTGTACCAGTGGTAAAACTTGTTGTCTTAGTGCATCACACGAGAAAACGAAATATTTCTTAATTGTGTGAATCAATTTTATTTGGAAACTATATTTGACAGTCATGCTCAGTGAAAGGACACATGAGATGGTCCCCGCCAAAAGGTTAAATACTTCTGATCGACAAATCTCAAAAATCTCTACTTTCGTTTATATACAAAACACAGTTTTGATGCAGGGAAAATGTAAATTTTACTGAGATATTGTGTTTGTGTTATCGTCTGCGGTCGAGTATACCACATAAAAGTATTTATTTTCAAATATGAAAAATGAAATCGACAACAATTTACCATAAAGTACCACTTTATAGAAACTGAAAACTCACTTTGTAATAAACGATAAAATGGGTATTACTTATTCTTTGGGACTTTATTTAACAATAATTTGCATTTCCCTCACCATATCCCAACTCTGCGTTGTAAACGTTTCTAGACGTTCATCCAAAATTATATTCTTTAGTCATAAATAAATTACACTTTTCTTTTGTTCAATTTGCACACAATTGGTTGAAGTGTTTGAACGAGACGAAATATTCAAGAGTGAGCCTATTTTCGGTATATAATATGTGACGTGATGCCGCCTGTTACAAATATCGCGTAAAGAAAAGTTTTATAGACTTATTGAGCTACTTTCGTGAAGCCAACGATGCAAAAAGTTAGTATGTGTAACAACGTGATTTCTGAGGTAAAAGTTTCTTTTCTTTTTTTCTAATTCTAGCGAACTGAGCACAGAAAAGTCTACAACGTTCTTGTGCTCAAAGGATATGATTTGAATAACATGAGTGTAATTTGGTTATTGGACCTTTTTTGCTGCTTTTATAAAATAATTTCTTTAAAAAAAGTAAAAAAATTGTTCTGCAAAAAATTCATGGCAAGTTGTAAGATCCTATGCCTTTTGCCGTGAATTGTCCTTTAGCAGAATTCATGCATAATTTTTCATATTTTTCTAAAGGTTGTTATCCTTTCATTGGCAGGGTAGTTTATGATGGGAATGAATTTTCATTTTCAGCAGAACAATAATATGCGTAACATTTCTTTTCGAATTACGCCCTTATTTTGACAAGGCATGTAACACATCATAAATGAGAAATAAAAAATGTTAAAATGCTCGTTGAATTTGGTTTTTTACTCAATTCTAGATAACATTTTTCATATTTAATTGAATAATGTACAACGTCTCATTATGTGCTACGCTGAATTAGACCGTAACTCAATTTATTTCCCGAAGCACACGTGAGCGTCACTTCAGTAGAGTCATCGCTCAAGCTATCACCGCTACAATGTGTAAAGGAATATTTTGACTTTTGAGCCGTAGCACCCAAACCATCCTAGTAAGGCCCATTAGTAAACTCCCTAATCGGGCGTAACGTGAAAATTACCGAAACATTTTACTCTAAGACCGCTAAGCGCCGGACAGGTCCTAGCTGTCTCCGATTCACCGCCACAGGCTCTGAACATCGGGCCGCTCACAACTTTCATTTTGTGTAGATGATAATTGAGAGTGTTATGAACCTTTACAACCCTGAGTGGGTTCTTCATGCTTCAGCTAAAAAGAAACATAATGTTCTTAGCGTCGCATCACCTCCCTCCGCCCTCTAAAAATTTCTTTTTGCTTACCTACAGCCGGATAAGTTACCCACGTTGTTCTGTGTTTACTTACCGTCTGCACCTAACTAAACATAAAATGACTTAAAAAATTTATTGGCATTGTTAGCGATTGCGATTTATTGCTCATATTAAACCGAAAAATTAAACACAAATTTAAAATATTTCGTATTTCCCATCATATCGAAATAATGATAAATGTTATTTTTGGGGTGTGGGGACTGCGTCACGCCCTCCGCTACCGCTTCGGACATGATGGTCTTTCAATTTTAATTAAAACATTATTTATAATACATAATATACGTGAAAAGATTTCAATAATAGTAATTTTTGATACAAGCTACGTAACGCACTCGATGTGAGATTGCCAATACGAGCCGATCGTGTGCGTTAAACTACCAGCATACGTAACGTGTATCAAACAACGTTTTTTGCAATTCACCTACAAAAACGAGATTTTCTTTAAATATAAAAATTCAATTCCCTGTGTGTTTCCAGTAGTGCGTAAAAAAACCTTCATCGCACTAGTGCGTAAAAAACCGTCATCGCACTTGTAGTAGTGCGTAAAAACCTTCATCGCACTAGTGCGTAAAAAACCGTCATCGCACTTGTAGTAGTGCGTAAAAACCTTCATCGCACTAGTGCGTAAAAAACCGTCATCGCACTAGTAATATCTAACAAAATGCGTTTTATTCGCGCGAACCCATACATTTATAGCGCCAAAATTCTAAGCCCTTACATACTGGATGCTTGGTATACTGGGTTGACTTTACATCAGTAGCACAAGGATCGTTAAGTATCAGAACAAACTGTTTTCTCATATTGACGGTTCCGACAAATTTGACCAGAGCCCATTTTCAAGAAATAATTTGCGACATTTGCGAAAAAAAATTGTGGATTATTCGTCAAAAAGATCCAAGCTCCAGAAAATCGAACGTCTCAAAAAAAAAAGTTAAGTTTTTCGACACACAATCCTTGCATAAACGTTGTAATGACACGGAATTTTTTTAAAAATCTGTTACTTTACTTTAGAAAAAATCTATAAACGACTAACTAAACCAATGCCTGCTTTTTAGAAAATTTTCGTTATTTTCTTGAAATTTTCGCAAAAATTTCAAGCAAGGAATTTTTGACTTTTTAACAAAGTTGCAGGCATTTTCTCGAAAATTTCTGAATCGAATCGAGTTTCCGGCAAAAAAAATTTTTCCTTAAAATTCAAGTTACATATGCTTTTTTTTAACTGCTCACTTTTCAGCGAAACAACTCAAACAAGTCAAGCTAGACATTCTGTAATTTATATTTACCGACCGGTTCTGTTCTTGTACGCGCGCTTTTTAAAATTTAAATACGTTCATTTAGTTCGACATACTCGTAAGTATGCTATGTCGATTAGGTGAATTTTCAAGTGAATTTTTTTATTCTTCTAAATAATGAAATCTATAATATAAAACACAACATCACTGCACCTCACTACACTACATGTCACCACGCCTCACTACATCTCACTACACCTAAACGAAATTTATCGAAAAAAAATATTAAAAAGATTCAGTTGAATGGTTGATTAACGATAAAATAATGATTAATAAATTATGAGGTTTTTCAAAAAAAGCTTCTATAACGAACAATTGAATTCCTTCAGAGTTCGTTGCAGTAAAATTTTATTGAATTACATTACTATAATTCATAATTGAATACTACATCTCTTGAGTTGCTATACATCCCGGGCGAAGCCCGGTTAACCACGCTAGTCAACAATAAAATGTTTGAAATGAGCTAAATGTGCGAATACTGAGAAATGTTTGAAAAACGAACAAGTTTGAAAAGTCAAAAATATTTGTTACTTGCGAATTGGTCGAATCGATTGAAAAGTCAGAAAAGTCCCCAAATTTCAAACATTTCCCACATTTTTCACTTTTCAAACATTTCACACATCTCGCAAATTTCAAACATCTCGCAAATTTCAAACATCTCGCAAATTTCAAACAAATCTCACATATACAACATTTTGCAACTTGCCAACATTTTGAAATTTTACGACGTTTCCTACATTTCAAACATTCCCAAAATTTCAAACATTTCCCATATTTTTCACTTTTGAAACATTTCACACATCTCGCAAATTTCAAACATTTCACACATTTCAAACAAATCTCACGTTTCCCAACATTTTGAAGTTTTTTGACTTTTCAATCAATTCGACCAATTCGCAAGTAGCAATCATTTTTCACTTTTCAAACTTGTTCATTTTTCAAACATTTCTCAGAATTCGCACATTTAGCTCTTTTCAATCATTTTATTGTTGATTTCATTATTTAGAAGAATAAAAAAATTCACTTGAAAATTCATCTAATCGACATAGCATACTTACTTTAAAAAGCGCGCGTACAAGAACAGAAACGGTCGGTAAAAATAAATTACAGAATGTCTAGCTTGACTTGTTTGAGCTGTTTCGCTGAAAAGTGAGCAGTTTTTAAAAAAAAGCATTTGTATTTTCTAAAAGGCGCGCCGCCGACTAAAAATCCACCGGCGCACACCTCTACGCCCGATGCTATCTTCATGTCTATGCGGAATTACGTTTGGAATTTTAATGAAAATTCGTACATTTTTTCTCCACCAGCACCCGACAGAATTTACATTCTATGAATTTTACGCGAAAGCCTGCAACATATCACTTGCCAAATCAATTCAACCTGAAAACTCTCGTCATAAATAATTTATATTCCAAATAAATGCTTCTGTGTATACCAAACGCATCAAAATCATTCTAAAAGGGATCTGTGTGCTTTGAAATGTAGTATTATGACTTTTTCAAAACCGCATAATTATTCTACTAAATTGAACGAATTCATCATTGTTTTATTATGCTGAAATTACACATCAAAAGTTTATGGTAGCTGGATGTAATTCAGTTTTTTCTGTAAATTGGAAATATTAGCTAGATGTTGACTATCGCAATAGTACATTACATCACAAGGAGCTAAAACGGTGCATTTAGACCCAGGAGGTAAAAAGGTCAAATGCGAGGGTTGAGCGTAGCGGAGCCCGAGGAGGACCTTTTTACCACCGTGGTCTAAATCAGCACCGTTTGATCTCCAAGTGATGTATACTATTTTTCGCGCAGACGGGCAAAACTCAAGATTCCGAACAAAAACACTGGACAAATTTTGCATGAAAATTTTATACCATGATCATAGCAAGTTACGATTCATTTTTTCACATTAATCATTTAATTTTTATTCCTGTAAACATAAACAAAAATAAGTTGTAAAGAAAGGTTCACAATTCAAAGCGATGTTTGTGTGTATTTACATAAAAAGTGTTTGTGAAGTAAAAAAAAAACAATTGTTCAGTGGTTCAGTTTTTCAGTGGTCAGCAGTGATAAATATTACCTTGAGTATAATGTTTTCATTTTTCTGTCAGCAGTGAAAGGTCTTTTCTTCTCACCTGTCGTTTTCAGTTCTGGTCTAAAAAGTGATGTTTAAATGTAAGCCTAAAACGCACCTTTTCGGATGCAAATTTGGTGAGGAAATATGGCGTTTTTTGTCCGTCTGCGCGAAAATTAATTTTATGTTCAAGCAGCTCAAAAAGTCACATTTCCTCACCAGATGGAGAACCGAGACGTCAATATTTTTGCCTACTTTTTTTTTTGCCCACTTATTTTGTCTCACTTTTTTCTTCCCACTTTTTTTTGTCCCTACACTGTCATTTATTGTGTGAATTTGAATGCGATACAATGTTATAATGCGTTTATTTAGCGTCTGACTAATACAGTCGACGATTCTTAGTACTAAGCACAGAGTTTAAATTTGAAAATTATAATAATAAATAAATTAGGTTCAACAAGGTGCAGTAATGTTAAGTACAAATAGTGAAAAACAAGTAACATTTATAAAAATTGCTAAACGTTCGTCAATCAAGAATATAGGAAACAGAAAAAATAGAAAAATATAATGACAGAAACAAAGAAGAAATTTTGAGCTTTGAATAAAAAAAAAACCAGGTCAAAAGTAAAGTAAATTTTGGTCAGTTTAAAGCGCCACCCAGTGGTCAAATAGATTGTCGGGAAGCTGAAGAAGTGCTGAACGAAATCGGTTATGAGGTAATGTCGGATCAATGTGTTTAGCGGCGATATTGTATAAAATGCATGCTACTGTGAATGGTGAATTGTCATACATTTCAATCCTTATAAGGTTAGGTTGTCGTATTATACGTGTTCCGGGGTTTAGCGTGATCAGCGAACGCAAGCAAGGCGATTGATATTTCCCGATTATTATCGCATGTACAAACAGAACGGTGGCATTGATGCGACGTCTTATTAGCGTTGCCAGTCCAAGTTGCTCACATCTTTCTGTGTAAGGCGGTAGTTCATATGATTCAGTAAGATACCGTTTGTCGTCACCAAGTAGGAACATCACCATCTGCTTCTGTACGCTCTCAATACTTTTTCTATGCACAAGTTGAATGGGCGACCAAATTGGAGTCGAAAATTCTAAGGTTGAACGAGCCAAGAGTTGATATATAGTTTTGTAGTAACATCGTTATTTTGACCATCCACTTAAATTATTTGAAATATTATTTTTGCTTATTGTGCCTTCTTTTTTATTATTATTTTGAAATAAAAATTAAATTATGCCCGAGCTTCCGAACCGAATTCAAGAACCTCGATATTTTGGACCTAAAGAACCGAACCGCAAAACCGAACCTAAACTTTAGAACCGAACCCTAGAACCGAACCTTCACAATTCTTAGTTCAGAGAACCGAACCGAAGCTGAATTCGATCGGTTTTAGAAGAAAATCAAATTAATTAATTTTTGATTTTTGTGTTTCAAACTTCGAAAACGAAAATATGTTTGCGTCACATTCAATATCGTCGTGTCATATTTGCAATGTATTTTTTAACGAGTATTTTTTTCATTTACTCAACTCACAAACACAAATGTGTTTGCCAATTCCGATTCGAATCAACTCATGTTATCACAGTATGTAATTATAATGCATTCTATAGATCGATCACGAGTCGTCTCGCATTTGTTTCAAATGATTTGTAGTCACGTGGAGTTCATATCGTTTTTTGTGAACGTTGAAAGTAATCGCCGCGATTGTAGAATGTTTTATTTGGCTCGATTTTGTATTTACTAAAAAAAGAGGCCGAATCAAGGCCGACATATGTCAAAACCGAAAATTCCAAGACAAGTGATTCCAGTGCTAAGTACAAAAAAATGCTTTATTTTTTCTTCGATTTTAAATGTCAATAAAATTCTCAATAAAATAATAAAACTTAATGAGGTTACAAATAATCGAACCGAAAACCGGTTTTGATTTGATTGAAGAACCAAAACCGGAACCGAACCTTTCACTTTTATTTTTTAAAAACCGAACCTCGAACCGAACCGTTTTTTTATTTTCTTCAGAACCAGAACCAGAACCGAGAACCGAACCTTTTTTCCACAGGTTCGGAAGCCCGTTATGCCGACCAAGATTTTAAATACTACACCGACCTGCCACATATTAGTCCAGTGCTTTAACAACAATGATTTGCATCGAATTTGAATCGAAATTTAATTTTTTTTTGTCGCGTATAGTAAATGTATGTTTTTGACCGATTAATTTGTTGTAAACAACCACAATTTGCAACTGATTGAAAAATAAAAATGCGTACAGTACACAAGTTCTAAATTCAAGTTTGACGTTGTGGTTTGTTCGGAATGTGACTTTTTGCATACAAATATATATATATATTACTCTATTTACACTATTTAGACCCTTACGAAGATACGAAGTTCTTCCAAAAAGGGTTTATTGCGTTTACCAAAACGTTTGTAACCAATCTAATTTTGACCCGGTAGTTGGTTACAATAAAAATTCGTGTCTAAATAAGAGAAAAATGAAAAAAAAAAAAAAAAAAATGAGTAAAACTGACCGATTTTCAAAAACTTTGTCAATATTGGAAAACCCGTCCGAGGCAACGTTGTAAAAAAACCCAAAAATGACCATCAAATAGACAAAAAAGTTCACCTCAATTTTCTATACAACATAGCTAAAAGCAATTTTTTTGGTTAGATCCGTAAGGAGAGGCCATACTTCCATAGACGAAAATGTTTTCCTTAACAAAAAAAAGTTTTTTGGCTGGTTCCGACCTCACTCGAGCCCTAAGCACATGCACCGGGCCCGAATTTGTTTTTGAATATAATTCGGTACTTAATTACCTCTCAAATAGAACCTTTGAACAACATACTCCGATTCCTAAGACGGAGTTCATGAAAATGCTCCGCATCTGTCTGCATCGAGCGAATTATTTTTTGTTTGCAAATAAGTTCTATAAACAGACTAAAGTAATGTTTATGGGATCTTCTCTAGCACCGTTCTTAGTCGAAAGGGTGATAGAGGCCACAATAGACAGAACCATTAGTGATCTTATATTGGATCCAGATTTCTGGTCTACTTATGTAGATGACAACGTGACGTCTGTACCTGCTGACATGCCTGAACGTGTCCTTGAGAAGTTGAATTCTTACGATACGGACGTGCAATTTACTATGGTCGTGCAAGATGAGACAACGAATGGAATAGAATTTTTGGATTTAACGGTGTACAATTGTGGGGAAAAGCTAATAACGAACTGGTTCCACAAACCAATAGCCTCAAACAGAATTTTAAACTTCTATTTGAAACATCCACAAAAAATGGTTAGAAATGTAGTCAAAGCGTTCCTTCAAAAAGTAATGACGTTGAGCCATGCAACTTTTTTCAAAGACATTGTAACAATAAAACGAATTTTGACATGAAACGATTTCCCGCGAAAGACCATCACAGAGCTAATCAATGAACAAAATTGCAGCCATTATCGCAACAAAACTTTGGCCGACAAAAGCTATCCATACATCAACGACACCACGATCTTTGGATCTCTGGATGAAAGCCAAAAAGACTCAATAATTAGTGTAGCTAATTCGACTATGATTTCAAATAACCAAACACCAATGGATCCTTCAAAAAAGAAGAAGGCCAAATATGCAGGACTTATGTATATACCAAAACTAACGGAAAAGCTGACTAAGAAAATAAAAAGTTTCGCACCGGTATTTGGAATTGCACCGAGGTCACTTGAGAAAGTCTCAAAATTGTTCACTGATATGAAACAGACACTAAAACCTGGACAATGTTCATGTGTGATCTACGGAATCCCGTGTAAGAATTGCATAAAATGGTATTTTGGCGAAACAACTTGGACCTTAGATGACAGGATCGAGGAAGGACATAAGAAGGACCTCAGATACATTCCCAAGAATGAAAAAAGACAAACCGCTCTAGTCAAGCATGCAATGGAACAAAAGCTTCAATTCGACTTCGATAACAAAAAAGTAAGGAAAAAAGTAAGATCAAGGAGGACATTGAAAAGTCAATCAATTTATATTGCACGAAAAAGTGGCAGTGAGCCAAAAGTCTGACGCGGAACACGTAAGCCGAGAATTTTATAACTTGATTATTAACAGTGTAAAGACGAAACACCGCAATGTGAACCCCCGCAGGCAACAGATGACTTTGGATAGTGTTTTCGAATAAAAGTACCTGTCATGTGGCAAAACATTATCGCAGATAAGCAATGAACTTCCAATTTCAGCAAACAAAATTTAATTTTGTTTTCAAAATAGAAGAAAACCTTTATTAACAATAAAAAGTTACATAAAGTAAGTTGCCCACTTAAAGTAGGTTGCGAATGACACACAGTATATCGATCAATCAAGAAAACACGACAAAATTTACATTACTTACAGAAGAATTGGATTATTTTTAAGGTGGTTGATTTAGCTGTAAATGTGACTGTTTAAAATTTGGTTGAACTTGATTAGCACCTCCTCGCAAATTTTGTTTAAACTGGAAATATCTGGACGAAGTTCGAGGAAAAGGCTTAGGACGCTCTGGTAAACGGTTCCGCGACTGCAAAACCATAGACCTCTGACTAACCAAACACGATGCCCGAATTGACTTGAGTATTTCTCGGACAGAAAAGGAATGCATTTCTCGTATATTTCTCTTTTTTCCTCTTGTCTTGTCTTGCTCTATATCGCTCTTTTCGTAACGAATCGTTGTGTCTATAATATATGCTTTTTTCGAGTTAGGCATGAACGCGATGATGTCATTGAAACGAGCCCTTCCATAAGAATCAACTGCGTAAACTTCTTCAAAGCACTGGTAGCCCTTTACGCGTAGTAATTCTGTTATTTGATTTTTTACGCTGGGATGCCTTGAAGATATTACTAGGTTATTGAAGGGACAACTTCCGATTACGTGACTTATTGTTTCTTTCTGTTTGAGGCATCAGCGACAAAGGACGGAAGAGTTCTCCACACCAGGAACACCGTTCAGGTCAGCGTAGTTGACGTAGAGTTTAATTGCTGCGATCTATTCGGAAGACGACAGTGAATTTTTGTTGCACACGAAGTTGCTTACCTTTGTATATGTTGAAAAGTGCAACGCACCTGCACCTTGGTACCTTGGGCTGCTTTTTTGGCGGAAGGCTGCCCTTAGCGTTTTGATATTGTTACCAGCCACGTCGAGCGCTTGAGCGCAAAAATTCATTTCGGCTGTCCAGTTCGAAATGCTTTGAAATAAACCGTCATCGACCGTTGAAAGTCTTTTTTCGATTACAAAATGTTGGAGGTGAATTCCCCACGATGTATTGACCAGACCTAAACTTCTAAATTTTCTCGGTGCGTAAAAGAGGTTATCGTTGGTATGCACGTAGAGTCCAACAATTGCTTTGACTGTGCGCCGAATCATAATGTCTAGGCCTTCCGTCACGCATTTGGGGACTTTATTCAATGGAGCGGATTGAAGTGGATAAGTCGGCGACGGAAAAACTTATTGATTTATAATATTTAGTTTTTGGTCCGGCTTTAGTAGGACGGACGTTGAAAGGCTTGTCAACTTATTGTTCAAATTCTCGATGCCGTCGAATTATTAGCTCAGAATCGAAAGAGCATTCAAGGTATCTTATCCTTTCGTTAGCGTCGATACTGGTGATCGTGCAACTGTTTGAGAGGACTAGGGTATCTTTGACTAGCTTTCTTTTTCTTATTATGATTGCCTGGCTTTTCTCTGGGTTGACATGCAAACCGATAGTTGAAAGTAGGGTATCTACAGTTTCAATGAGACGTACTGCGCAGTTTCCGTTTTTCCCTTGGTCATCGGCAAATCCTGATAGGCCGAGCGCGTCGAAGTCTTCTGAGAGTTCGTAGCCGTACTTGTTGACGAATTGTGGGTCTCAGACTTCTTCGAAAATAAAATTAATGGCTATATTGAACAAGAAGGAACACCACGTTTAACGTCAATGCCATTCGACGTGTCTTTGCCGTTGTAAAAAGTAGTTCGGTTCTATGTGAGCAAAGTCATTATTAGATTAACGAAATTTGGTGATACTCCCTTTGTGTAAAATGAGTTTACGTCAAGAAAAACGATAACGTAGTCTCTCTTCGATCGGCGTGCTGATTGGAGGCATGCGTTGACGAGGCATGTGGCAGCCGAGTATTCGAATGACAAAGCCACGTTGAGTAAATTGAGTAAACTGTAATTGGTTTCCAATTGCAATGTGAAATAAAATGGCATTAGAAAGAAAACAAAAACACTTTGGGCCCTAGTGGAGACTCAGTTTTAGTGTCCTGGCTGGGTCCAAGGGCTTTTAAGAAAAAAATTTTCTTCCATAAAATGCGAGACATTCCTAGAACTGTCGATAAAAAAAAATGAAAATCGGAAGAGATTTACTCGATTTATGAACAAAAAACTCTTAAGGGCACTAGCAGAGACTCGTTCTTAATGCCCTAGCTTGGTCCAGGGGCCTAAGCTTAAAGGGGTTTCCAAAAATTGTTGGGTTAATAAAATAATTATGAAAATGGGAAAAGATCTACTCGATTTAGGTACAAAAAACAAGTAGGGTCCTAGCAAAGACTTGTTTTTAGTGCCCTAGCCAGGTCCAAGGGCTGAAAATTAAAAATGTTTCTTTCATAAATTCTTGGGCATGCCCAGGACCTTTAAAAAAAACATTATGAAAATCGGAAAAGATTTATTCAAGTTATGTACAAAATTCGAATGGTGAACGCAGTAGACCCCTTTTCTTCGTTCGGGTTTATATAACTTTTCCCACCTATGAAATTTCGTCTAAAAAGCTGGATGTTTGGGCAAGTTTCAATGTGTACTACAGTCATTCACACAAAAGAGCACACTGTCTTGCATGGGCGGCCAAAAACGCCAATTTTTAATATTTTTGTGTATAATGAAGACAATGCGAGCTATGCTGAAAAACGAAAACATGATGAAAGTCTTTCGTCCTCGGGGCTTCGTATATTGAAAATGTGTATGTTCTACGAGTCGCTATGTGTACTGGAACACAATGTGTTAATTTGAAAGGGAAAAATTAAAAACAATATTTTCCTTGTGATTTTCCTGACTTTACATCAGGGCTTTTTTTGAGAAAATACGTTCAAACAAGGTATCAATAGGAATCAACAAAAATCGATGTAAGGTGTATTCTGAATTATAATATCGTTTGTGCAGATGAAAAAAGCTCAATAAACCAAGTTTGAACTTGTGCGCATTAAATTAAGTCTTTTGTATTCTTGTTGATGATTTTATTATGGCTTTATTGACCACAAAACACCTAAAATCTGTTGTTTGAACATGGTTCTTGAAAATGTTTATGTACGACGAGTGTATTCTGTTTGAGTCTTATACGGATGTACCAACATGACTTAGACATCAGGAACAATAAAACTGAAGGCTCATCGATGTTGACA
The DNA here is from genome assembly GCA_029228625.1 of Pseudolycoriella hygida. NCBI lineage: Eukaryota > Metazoa > Arthropoda > Insecta > Diptera > Sciaridae > Pseudolycoriella > Pseudolycoriella hygida. Next base: position 191,365,574 of record CM055403.1, on the reverse strand, counting down.
CAACATGTATTGGCAAATAACCGAACGCAGTAAATTACAGACAGACAGACAAGACTCAAACAGAATACACTCGTCGTATGTACATAAACATTTTCAAGAACCATCCGAACACAAAATAATGGCAACACTGCACATCCGAACCTGTTCTGAAAATGAAAGATTTTTAAAGAAGAAGTAAACGTCAACAAATTTTGTTTTCATTGCAATGACTCTGTGATATCTTCATGTAAAAGATATATATTTTTTTTGTTTGTTTTAATTTGTTTAATGGGTGATTGGTAATAATTTGTGATAATTTAAATGAAATTAATTGTAAGGATATTTATTGAATTACAGCCTGAAAAAGCTCAAAACAATCGAGCGAAATATTGCAACCAAATAGTTTGTTTTTGTTTTCATTCACGCCGCGATAACCCAAGTCAACAAACCAACATTTGATCATCCGGCAATTAAAATTAATAAATATAACGTGTAATGTGTCTGTTTGCTCATTGTAGGCAAGTACATCAAGCAAGACTCTATGTAAAGTTGAAATTGAGATATTTTGTTCTTGTTATTAGGAAATATTCTCAGAACAACTTGAACAGCGTGACACAAACATTCATATCGTATTTCAAATCGAGGAAATTAACTTATTCGAGCGCGGCTTAAAAAAGATGGTATTTTCAATAGATGGCGCTATGTTTGAGATGTTTTTGCTCTATATTAAATTAATATTGTCAACATTAGCCATGGAAAAAATATCAAATTGATCGAGTAAGACGTTACAATTTTTTAATTAGAAACGTCAAACTCTGCATTAATTTTCTGTTAAGATGGAAAAATCTGTGGTAACTTCAGAGCAGTGTTTGGCCCTATCCATCGTAATCCAAAAGACTTTTTACAACGTTTTGTGACAGTCGATGAAACATGGATCCACCAGAGACCAAAGAATAGTATAAACAGTGGACTGCTCCCGGAGAACGTGCGCCGGAGAAAGCAAAGACCGTACTATCGGTAGGAAAGGTCATGGCGACTATTTTCCCGGATTCCCAAGGAGTGATTTTCATTGATTATTTGGAGAACGACAGAACAATAACAGGGCTCTATTACTCTGAGTTATTGAACCGACTACATGAAGAATTGCAGAAAAAACGTCCACGTTTCGCAAAGAAAAAAGTGCTGTTTCACCACGACAACGCACCGGTACACACAGCCGGAGTAGCAATGGCCAGACTGGGCCAATTGCGATACGAATTACTACCGCATCCACCGTGACCTCCAGACTTAGCCCCTTCCGACTACTTTCTCTTTCCAAACCCAAAAAACATGCTCGCTGGAACGAGATTCGGCTTGAATGAGGAGGAGGTGATCGCCGCAACGGACGCCTATTTTACAGACCTCGACCGACCTTACTTTTTGGACGGGATCAAAAAGCTAAAGCACTGCTGGAAAAAGTGTACAGAGCTAGATGGGGACTACGGCGAAAAATAAATAAACGCTTTTTTCAAATGAAGAACTTTCATTCAAAATACCGAAAAAGGGTTCGCTTTCAAATTATTTAAATAGGCAATATCTATCCCCAGAAACTAATTTCGAACTGAAAATATACTCACATCCTAAGCATATGTTATTTTAGTCAACCAATGGTGTATTTTGGGTCTTTCAAATCATCATAGCGACAACATCATTTAAGATGTAATATTGAGTTCCACATTGATTGGATACTGTTTTCATGTCAAAAGGAAGTCTCTTATTACTGTAAACGAAGATGCAAATCTTACTGTATGCCACAAAGGAAAACAATCATTAAGCTTCGTTGACCCGACAAAATGTAAATCTAATGCAAAAATTAGTACAGATTTCAATTCGTTATCTTTAATTAATGTCATTGTAGATAATTTGTGGCAAAATGGTAGTAAGACCCATTGAGAGCTAACCATAAATCACGTGTGCTTCTGGAAGGAGACTAGGGATATGTAAAGCAAAAAATAACTAAATAATGAATTAGATGAGAATTCTGATAGTAAGAGTCCGTTTCAAACCTTATTTTTCATATTTATAGTAATAGTAAAAGATTTTTGTAGTCTAACAGATCACCCAGTAGCTGCCACTTTGATTTACTTTAAGAATATCTACAACAAACTATGGATTAACTTAGTCTCAAATTTAAAATCTAGTACGATTTGCCTTTACAAAATCGCAAACAATAGCGGAAATATTTAGAAAAATTTCGAGAATAAAAGACCCGCGTTCTTGAAATTAGCTTTTTTCAGATTTGCTTAGCGATGGTGTGAGTATATCATTGTATTTCTTAAGAAATTCTATCGAGTCAGAATGACTTTATTTCTAAGTTTTTCATGCCAGTCATTGTAAATACTAAATTCGAACTCAAAAATATGAAAAAACATATTTTGGACTGGATTATTTAATTTTTTTTAGCATTTTTTCACCTGACGAACAAAAGGTACAATTTGTCCGTAAAGCTGTCAACTGTTCAAACTCGAATGTTAGCTTTAGAAGTTTCAAATGGTTTATCGATAGGTGGAGATAAAAACATTTCTTCTAGTCGTTTCGGTTAGAATAAAAGTTATAGTCAAATAATGGATTTGTATTTCGACGAATTTACACTAAGGACAGTTAAGGAAGACCATTACCGTATGGGGTCGTTCATAAAGTGTGTCACGTCACGCAAAAATCGATGTTTTTGAGCATGAACTGTTACCATAAGCGACAGGCGACAGGCAACGAGAAGCCAGGAACACAAAAATTTAATTTTGAATTTTAGGAGTTTTTTGGAAAAATTTCGTAAATAATGTTGAATCTGGACTGATACACTCGCACTTTGTTTTGAACAAAGTTAAAATTGTGCGGGTGTATTCTCAAGCCAAATACCCCTTTCAAACATTTTCGACTTTTTTTAACAACGAAAAATGGGAAAAAACTGAATTGCTGTCACACAAAGATACAACTTTCCTTAAAGTGACAGCTACCAGTACATTTACTTTAAGGGGTGTGTGCGGGAACGACTTAACCAGAACTGAAACCGATCCTAAATAAAAATCTTGGGACTAAAATAAGATATGGATTGCTTTGAAAGGAATAACTTCATTACTGACGAATGAAAGGTATCGCAATTTAAAAGTTTACTACGACTGTAGTTATTCATTCAACACTCCTCCTCAAAGTTGTGTGATTATCGTCCTCCTCAAAACTAATAATAATAGTTAGATAAGAGATCAACATTTCGGCATCTAGTGCCAATCTTCAGTCAAGTCATGCACCTTGATATGCTGATGGTCGTGATGGACAAAGTGCTGATGTATCTATTTGTCTCGGTTAGAGGTATTGATTGGACCTGCGAACTGTAGCGGAAATGGTTACAGCTGCCATCCGTTGAAGTTTGTGTGAAACATTACTTACTCTAAAACTCTGAGTGCATTGTCTCCAAAGTTAACTCAAGAGCTTATTGAGGCGCGACATTTTTTGGGGAAAGTCTCACACATTTTTGCGTTACGTGTTTATGAACGCGCTACGAAACAGACTTAATCATGGAATGGCGAGAAAATAGCACTTGTCCGCTTTCGTATCCATCGTCTCATCCATATCTCATTAAATTTGAGAAAACAATTGTGAGTGAAATTATTTTCGGCGCAACAAACCTATCTAATTTTGTCCGTATTATACGTGCCTGTTGCCTCGTGAATTAAATTCGCTAAACTTTCGTTTCAACAATATTTCGAAGATGAAACGACACCACAACACATCTTTTGTTCTTTTATTAAATATAAAATAAATTATACATTTTTATGCATACAATAAAAAGCAAGCCGAAAATATTCTTAGACATCAACCCAACTCATAAACGCAAAATTGCGCAATGTCCTCATAAATACAATTCATAAAAAATAGATTGTTGCTTCAGGAAAATGAAGAAAATTCAATGAACAAAGTTATGATGTTCGTTTTATAAAAATAAATTGGTAAATGCCTCGTAATTGCTTAACTAAAGGTATGTCTTATTATAGCTGGAAAATGCCATTAAAGGCAGGGAAAAAACCTAAAGGGGTGAAAATATTTTTCGATTAAGTTTAGTTTTCGTGCGGCAACGAAACATGAAACAAATAAAATAAAAACATGGAAAAATACGAAAATAATTGTGGTTAAGATTAACAATTAATATCAAGTTAATTTTTACAATAATCCAAAATAGTGAAAATAAATGGAGGAGGAAGAGTTTAGAAGAATTGTATCAAAAGATTTGGTGCGGTTTTTAATAAGATATCGTTCCTTGTTGAGTGAACTGAGGTATGGATGGGCTAAGGCCATTATATACACCTACAGAAGGAAAATGGTTCTTTTTGTCATGCAGTAATCGGATGACCCGACAAAATTCGACACGAAAATTAAGCGAACGAAGTTACCGATTCTGCAAACAACAAAATTAATATAGAGCGTGCTCCGTGCGCTCCATGCGCACCAAATTAATACGTTTTTAATTGGTGTTCGACTCTGTGTGAGCAAAACCACTTCGACAAAGAAGTCTGCCTATATGTGGTACTATTGGCATACATATGACACATTTCACCTGTTTCACGTACATGACACACAGTGGGCAAAACGGTTATCTTCGTCCTCATAAACCCACGGGGATGTCACTTATTTATCCAATATTCATTATTGCCGAAGAAGAAACAATCGATTTGTAACTCGATTCGGCCATGCAACGCAAATTTGTCGATGTTGCCGAATCCTATAACAAACTCAAAATTAAAAAACGGAATCTATAAAATGTAGACGAAATTCAAAAACTCCAAAAAATTTTGTAAATTCGATGTAGATTTTTATAGTAAGTGACACCCTCGTGTCATAAACCTACTGTTGAAACATTCTTTCTGAATTTTCGCTGTAATTACTCTTATAGTAATGATAGATTACTGGAAAAATATAAAAAAAAATTGACATTGTGAAAATTCAAGAATCCCACTCCAGTTTTGACGAATTTCTATATATATATTTGACGCCAAAAATTACATATAAAATGACCATAAAATTGCACCAAATCACCTTTCCTATCTATTTCTAAAGTCGTCATGTAGATAGTAGTAGATAGTAATGTATCTTCATGAGCTAAAGAGAAAAAAAGGTATGAAGAGTTAAGTTATGACTCATTACATTTTTGAATTCTTACATTTTGACATTCAATACATGGAGAAATTCGTCCAAACTGGAGTGGGATTCTTGAATTTTCAAAATGTCAAATTTTTTTTATATTTTTTCTGTAATCTGTCATTACTATAGAGTAATTACAGCGAAAATTTAGAAATTATGTCAAGAATGTTTCAACAGTACTAGTTATGAGGACGAAGATAACCGTTTTCCACACTATGTGACATAGGTTTCAACGCCTCAGTTCGTATCCGAATGCATTCCTATGTCACTTGCGTTCTCATCCCCCGCGGCATATATGTGTAATATTAATTTATGTAACTAGTGACGAAAAGTGGAATTTTTCGGCACTAGATGTGAAGTTGTCAAATGAGCGAATTGAGTTTGATAATTACATCGAACGAAAACAGCGAATTTCATAGCGCTAATGAATATAAACCAAATTTCGAAACATTCGGAATGAAAATTTTAATGCGTAACTCAGTGAAAGTGTTTTTCTGGCGAGATGGCATGCAACCTTTGCCTTCGGCTAGGGCTGCAGCACGTCATACTCTCAAAAAGTCATTTACCCCCCTGATACGTAAATAACTATTGCACGCACCGAGTTGCATACAACGTTTTATGGAACAGCCCGAGCAAAAAAAAAAATGGATATATACTTGTGTATGTATGTATACTTTTTTCGGCCTTTCCCCATAGAAAAAAGGTATACAAAAGTATACAGTATACGATCGTATACAATAAGTATTCGTCAATCAGTGGTCGTTAATACTCAATTGTCGATTTTTTTTCTCGGGAGAGGGTTCTAAAGTAAAGTAAAGTTAAGTGAGTTGCAAAGAAATTTTAGATTTACCTGTGTTTGTGAAATGTAGTCGATTGAAAAGTTCTAAAGGAAGTTCTAACCGACTACAAGGTTACATACATTAGTATTTTGCTGATGTCTGAATTTTTCCTTGAACATATTTTTTTTTTAAGAATTCTAGCCGAATACGCCCTCTGTCGCTTTTTTCAATTTAAAACTGTTACATCGGGCTACTAGAAAAAATGGTAACCTAAATGGACGGCATTCCAGCAAACTCTTTTTATTGTAGATCAATGAATTTTATCCAAATCGACTTAATCGTTCACTGGATTTCGAATTTTCTGCCTTTTGGACTGTTTAGTAATTAAGTAACGTTTTTTTATCTTTACCTGTCCTTCGCCAGTATTATGTGATGCAAAACTTCAGGGCTCGTAATTTATAAACATCGACGTGCCCCGACAGGATGCATGTTATAAATTCCATTTTCGAGTGAATGTCTTCATCCGTCGAAATGAGAATTTTCAGTGAAAATTTTGTGTGGAAATTTCTCACAATGACAGATTCAAGTCTCACGAAGATGTACCGTTCCAATCAGGCTGATTTTGGATATACTATCGTCCGACTAAACTTATGAGTAAACAACTATTCATATTGTTCCAAATAAGTTTAATTCTACAAACACGGAAACAATGTAGTTCTTCGCTCGTTGTTAACATTAGATGTAGATGTTATTTTTTGTAGCTATATAAACAAAGGCACTTGACGAACACTGCCACAAAATACAAATCTTTTGAGCATAAGATTTACTTGCAGCTTTTTTAAACAAATAGTTTTACAAATAATTCGTCTTTCATTAGCATTTCACCATCAGCAGCTAGAAGGCCACATTTATTAAGGAAAGCACCGCATTTATAATCAACCAATTTGTCGTGCACTAGATGACTTATTTTTGAAATTAATTTATTTGCCAACTTTGAGTTTTATTTTAGCAATTTATCGATTTGATTACCTTTCATGAGAAAGTGCAACAAAGTAATAAGACACATAACAAAATTAAATTCTTATTTTAGCCAGGATCTTAAATTACAAGCTAAGACAACCGATAAAAAGCCTCGCCAAACAACCGGCAACGAACTTAAAGTCAAGAGGTATTAGAGAGTGCTTTTTAATGCTCGTTAAAAACCAAACTTTTGTAAAAACAAAAATCATTAGCTGAACATATAATTTCAACATTTTTAGTTTTATTTTAGATTTTTGTTTTGGTTAACGAAATAACTCAAACAAACATAATTTGCATGAAATAAAAAATTCGACTCATACACAGAAGCCTATGTTTAACAAAAGAATGTTTTATTAACTCAAATTTTTGGAATTAATTGGCGTAGACATGAAATATGTTGTTTTTCATCATTAAAATTTATTTATTTATTTCCTTTTCGAAGTTTATAGCAAACAAATTAAAATCAACTACAACTTTCTGGCATTTGTTTTCTTCTTAGTTGCTCACATTACATTTCAAACGATAAAATAAAGTTAGTTTGAATGGAAACGAAGCTTGCAGTAGCTTTTCTTCTTCAAACTGCGCTGCTAGTTAGTTCATAAGTTCTTGGAAATAAGTTATTTTCGTAACAAGGAGAAAAACAGACATTTTCTTAACAAGAATGTAGTTTGTGACATAAAAAGTGTAGTGTGAAGTTTGCAGAAGGAGTGCAGTGAGCAATATTTTCTGTAAGAACCGCACGCTTCACTAAAGTCGAAATCTTTCTGCTATTCACTATATTATGAATTAATTTTATCACAACTGAGTTGCGGAAAGTCCCGTTTTCTTCCGAAAATTCTAATTTACTCGTGATTATGGGCTGGAAACAACTTCAAATGTCTTCGCGGCGAATAGCGTATATATACAGCGACGCCCGCTCATGAAAGTATTCGAAATTTCATTATGAATCAAGCTGAATGAGAATATGACAAGCATTTTTCGTCCCTTGACATCACGAGGGTGTCATTTACATCGAATTTTCAGTTTGTTTATAGGATTCGGCAACATCGACAATTCGTGTTGCATGCCGAATCGATTGTTTCTTCTTCGGCAATAATGAATTATGAATGAATATTGGATGAATGAGTGACACTCGCGGACTGCATGTGAGACCGTGAGTGATAATCGAAACAAACATTTGAATGAATTTAATTTATGTTTCCATGGTGATTTCATTTACAAACTTCGACAAATAAATCATGGGCACGCGATAGCGATGCGACCGTGATGCAAGTCCCCATACGAACGAAAAATTCGGAAAAATTTTTTTCGTAGACTTCGGAACCATATATACAGCTAAGTTTTGACTTCCCCCCTTGAGACGTTCCCTCCGGAAAATCTTTTTCCTGGATTCTACGGAAAATTCTAAAGCATGTGACTCACATTTTCAAATTACATGGATTATTTTGTTGTGGCACTCATCAAAAGTATTTCCATCACAGAAATGTGGCAAATGTGACACATTTAAGCTAGCAACAGCAAGAAAAATTTAAAAAATGGGTCAAAAGCTTGAAAAATCAATAATTTATACACAAATTTTTAGAGATCTTCTTTTCATTTGTTCTGATCCAATTGATACCAATTTAAATTGGTTCCAACTAAAAAATTTATCCCGTCGCAGCCACACACAGCCGAGCTATTAAGAAAAATTAGTGTAAAAATCAAAAATCGGTTAATTTGTTCGGAATTTTCACTAGCGATTTACGTATTTCTACATTTCATTTCACTATTTATTTTAGAACTTTTAGGTCTAAATTAATAAAGTCGACAAGAGTGTACAATACAAATTTCCTATGGCTACTATGAAAATAATTAACCATTCCCGCAACTCCCAGGGCCTATTTTTGGGAATTGATTTCTAAAAAATTCCGAAAAATTCCCAAATTCTCAATCATAAGAATTAAGGATTTTTCTAAAAATTTTTAGGAATTAAATTCCCAAATATAGGCACTGCTAAAACTTTATGTATCGATAATATGGTATCACAGATGGATTGATTCTAGGAGTAAGAAGTCGATTCCATTTGAGGAATACTTACTGACAACTTTCTACATAATTTCATTGATGTAGGTATGCTCGAAATGGGTAGTACGCAATATACGACAGAAATGACTGTTAGATCTAACGAAACTATATGAATTTGTTGAATTAAAAAAACGTCGACTTTTTTTAATACAACAAATTCATATAGTTTCGAAATGAAGACGATTTTACAAATTTTGCGAAGAGAACTCCACTGCCGCGTGTGGAAAAAGTGTGGTTCCCTGGTATCCTAGATACCGGGAAATTTGGGAGCCGAAAAGTTGGAAATTAGACGAAAAAATAACATACAACGCGTCGAAGAAATCGGGAAATAAGTAAAAATCGGGAAATGACTAAAAATCGGGAAATAACAAAAGTCAGGAAGTGACAAAAAAACGGGAAATGACTAAAAATCGGAAAATAAGTAAAATTCGGAAAATAGCTAAAATCGGTGTGACTAAAAATCGGGAAATGACTAAAAATCAGGAAATGACAAAAAAAACGGGAAATGACAAAAAAAATCGGGAAATGGCTGAAAATTGGGAAATGATTGAATTTACTAAAAAAACGGGCAATAGGTAGAAGGTTGAAATAGATAGATAGAATAAGTGGGTAGAAAGCATGGCCTCCAGCACCTAAGCCTCAGATGGGCCTGTTGTGCATTCCCACGGTTGTTTAAAGTCTCTTTGTTCGGTTAATAAATTTCAAATATTGCTTGGAGCGATGCTCCAGGCTGTAGAGTAGTTACTTGTGAATGAGCCTAGGTACAATTCCATAGCTTTAATATAGGCTGGGCAATGACAGAGGTAGTGTTCCGTACTTTCTATTTCGCCGCACTTATCGCACTCAGGATTGAGGATCACTCCAATCGTATGGAGGTGCTTGTTCAGAAGGTTGTGTCCTGTCAAAACGCTGGTTAATCTTTTTAAGTTGGATCTATTTAGCGATAGGAAGTATCGTGAGTGTCTATTGTTTATTCTGATGCAGTTTTTTGCTTGCCTTGAGATCCTTATCGAATTCCAGTGATCGTTAAAACGATTCACCTTCCAGTTTGTAACCATACACGGAATAAGGTACCGCTAATCCTGGTTCAGGCCCAGCTAGGCAGTTATTAGATGCTAGTCTAGCTAGTTCATCAGCTGTTTCGTTCCCTGGAATGTTCGCGTGACCGGTAATCCAAACTAAGGATATGTTATGGTCTTTAGACAACTTCTGTAAAGTATCTCTGCATTCAAGAGTTAGTGAAGAAGAAAACCTATATCCATTTATGGCCTTTATTGCGCTCTGACTGTCAGAGCAAGAAGGTTGAAATAGTTACAAATCAAAAAACACCTAAAACTTGTAGAACTAGCAACCTACCTCATCAAATTCAAAAAGTAAGCCCAGCCCAACTTTGCCAACAACGCGACGATGTTAATTTGCGAATGAGACAGATAAATGTTTCAATTTAACTTTATTCCTCTGCGTTTGGGATTATTCTATAGGCATAGGGAACTTGGCTGATGATCTGTTGCGGAGAGCGCTTGAAAAGAAATTGTTCTATTTTTGAAATAAATTTAAGGAAATTTAAGAAAATGAAAGACAAGCGTTGCACTCCCCCGCATGAAGGAAAAAAAATTGGAAGAAACGCTTTATAAAATTTTGCTCGCGTAATTAATCATATGTTGGACGGTTAAGTTATCTATCGGTTGTTCTTTGTGCTGAATGAATACCTTAATCCGCAACTAAACGAGGAAGGTACATCCAGGTACGTCTGATCTTCGAAATCGTTCAAATTCGTTCACGTAGCCCCGTCATTTTCGGTTTCACACCATCGTAGCCAGAATCGTTCGGGTCAGGGCAAAACATTTATTACTTTTAGTATACTTTTCTAAAAACAAATAGTATGGAAAATAAAAACCTATAGTATTTTAATGTGAACTTTAGAGATATTGTCAAAAATCAAGTGGACCAAATAAACATTCACGCTTTTTCTGCGGCGTCGGCTTAGGTGAAAATATACAAAATTTCTTCATATGTCAAGAACGGGGATGTGACTTATTCATCCAATATTCATTCATAATTCATTATTGCCGAAGAAGAAACAATCGATTCGTAACTCGATTCGGCTATGCAACACGAATTGTCGATGTTGCCGAATCATATAACAAACTGAAAACTAAAAGCGGATACAAATTGTAGACGAAATTCAAAAACTCCAAAAAATCGGAGTCAATTCGATGTAAATTGTAGTAAGTGACACCTTCGGGGGTGAAAATTGAAAATAAGCAAACGGATCTATAAAATGTAGACGAAATTCAAAACTCAAACAAAAATTCCCGTAGTCAGGAATGATTACAAAATGTTTTCTATACGTATAATGGATGAAAATGACTTTTTTAAGAAAATTATTTGCAAACCACTTTGACATTCGTCCTGAGCATATTTCTTCAATGAGGTGTACTTAAGGCCTATTTTTGGAAATTTTCAGAAATTTTCTGTAATAATAAGTTTAAAGCGATGATTTTTTTGAAGCTTCATATATATTTGAACGTTCGTGCCAAAAAAAAACTCATTTGTAATAGTCACACATTTGCATGCATTTCTAGTCGTCTACTACGCAAATTTTTTAAGTTGCGTCAGCGTCGTACTAGACGACCAGAAATATATGGAAAATTGAGTTTTTGGGTACGAACGTTCAAATATGGGTGACTGGCGAGTGAGTTGATCTTTGACCTTTCCCGAAACTTATTTTCATTTTTTTTACTCTTGAAAATAACGAAAATTATTGCACAATCACTTTGTGTCCAAATGTAGCAGGAACGCTAAAAACGAAATGCGCTCCTACCATTATGACTCAAAAAAGCTACGAATAAATGAAAAACTGAAACATTTTTCTTAAAACGAAGTTCTTCTTTCACGACATTTGCATCGATCATTTAAAGTAAAGTATCGATTAGATTGAGTTGATAGTTGACAATACCAATTCTTTCAAGCTGGTAGTTGATTGCCAAAAAGGACAAATAAAAAAATTCCACGAATGTGCATTTTGCAACCAGAGCGACGCGAGGGCCGAAATCGCACGAGTTAAATTCTTCATTCACGAATAGACGTTTATTGTGAAGGCGGGGACATATCAGCATTTTGGAAGAATTGAGAAAAGTAAATACAAAACTCCTAAGAATGTGCAGTTTGACGCGGTATTTGCTGATCGATTTCCCTTGCACTAGGAATGAGTATGAATGAGTTATTAAAGAAAAAAAATATTATAAAAAAAGAATAGATGAAATGCAATTTTTGAAATCCAGAAAATCAGTTACCTGACCCCCAAGGTGGGACCTAGTATTTATAAAACAAAGAGAATACGTTTGGGTAACAAAAAAAAGAGAAAAGAACAATAGGGATACGATTTTAGAATTGCTATATGTGTACCCGTCTTAACTCGTTGAGCAAAGATTTATTTTGCTAGTTGAAATGAAAAATTAGTGTCGCTCCATTTAGTAGTCATTTTTCTCGCGCCTCATGCTTCAAAATTGATTGAAGTCAGTAACCATAAACCAGTTGACTTCTATCTCTTTCGCACATTTTCCGAACAGGTCTAATTTAAATTACGTTCGTGTTTACTACACATCTGCAGATCAGCAATTGTTATGAAAATTGAAATTAAAGAAAATAAATTCATTGTTACTGATAGCTATCATAATTGAAGAAAATAAATTCATTGTTACTGATAGCTATCATATATTTGCTAATTAGTTATATAAATACAGAGGCAAACACTCCAGTTGTTTGCTACTTCGTTATCAAGTATTCTAAAGAGTCGAAAATGCCACTTTTATTTATTCAAAGGGTGCCTGATTAATGTTGTTTTTCCAAATTCCGGTAGATTTTAATTATTAGTTTTTAAAAGATGTTTAGTTGTAAGTCTAAGCTGAGCTCAGAGTGTTCAAGTTTCGTTTTTATCGTTAAATTATTTGTCAGCATCAAGGAAAGGAGAATCATTAACCTTATCAAATGTAGGTATCGTGAAAATGAACTGTGGGTAAATTAAAATAAAGAGCGTATTGTTTTTCCCGGGTTATTGAATGGATTTTAACGATAACAAGAAATTTTGAACTACCGAGCAAAAGCTGAGATATTTTTTTTTAATATTTAATTTAGTTTCATTGGATGAGCATTGCATGTTGCATAATACTTTATTTTAAGTTTTATATCATTTGCTTCGAGCGAAATAAAGTTGAGAAAGCACCTTTGCAAAAGAATAGCAATGAGATGTCACGAAGTGTTAACATTTACCAGCCAATACATGAACGTTAACGTTCCGTACGAAAGTGAACGTTGAATCGACACAAAGACAATGGCGTAAAGGAGACATTTTTTTGCGACGCAATGTATTTCTGGTTTCGAAGGGAAACATGTAGCAACGAAATTATATTTCAAGAGATCGTTTCACTGCCTTAACTTTTGAATCGGTTTAACTTCAATAAAATTCGTTTTCTGCAGCAATCACAAGGAACTTTTAGAAGAACTCATTTTTCACTTCTTCAGAGATTGCTTCAACTTATAATATACTAAAACAATTTTGATCCGATTTGTGTTACCGCTGAAGTTAATTTTCGTCATAAATAGCAATTGCATAACGTTACTGTTTGTAAAAGCGTTAGCTTGCTTGGTGGAACTAATTTGTGATTGCAAATCCAAATTCAAGATCTTCAATTGATACAATTTATTATTTGAAATAACTATGGATTAGCGCTTCAAATCCTAGAACAATAATTTTCATTTAGCGCTTATTAAACTTAAAAGCTATGATTCATTTCTTACATTTAGTGTTCTCGCTATGACACCGCGCACGAACAATTTCCTTAACCTTTATAACGAAGATACGTGCCTAAAACTACCAAAATCACAATTAAAGCTCGGAACAGGTCAGGTCAACCTGAAACCTGACCTGAAAAACCTGAAACCTGATTCGACCTGAACCTGAAATAAAAAATTTTGACCTGACCTGTATCGACCTGAAACCTGATTTGACCTGACCTGAATTGACCCGAACTTTTTTCGACCTGACCTGACCTGACCTGAACTTTTTTCGACCTGACCTGAATGACCTGAGCTGACCCGAACGTAAATAATTCCAAAATAAATTCAAACGTTCATTGGCTGACCACTTAAACAGAAAATACTACAGAATTGAATGTTAACACAAACTGGTAGCGGCTAATATAGCGTTGTTACGTTACATAGTTCCTCTTCTTCATGGAATGGTCCATATATTTAGTTGGTACAGTTACAAACATTATCATGTTCATTGTTACATTGTTTCAATCGATTATTCTCCCCTTAATTCGTTCGGTTAACGGCATCAAAAGTGTTAAAAATTTTGTCGAAGATGGAAGATCAGGTCGGCTGAGGTCGACCCAGGTCAGGTCAGGTCAGGTCAGCCATAAATCAGGTTCAGGTCAGGTCAATTGTAAAACAGGTCAGGTCAGGTTCAGGTCGTTAAAGAAATGACCTGAACCTGACCTGAAATTTTCAGGTCAACTGTTTCAGGTCACAGGTCAGGTCAAAAGTGACCTGTTCCGAGCTTTAATCACAATAAGCTCTTATAAATTCTCTCTAATCAAACTTTCTTCCTTACTCAATCCTTTCTGTTGCCTAAACAATTTAAGTGGCACTCATTACAGCAATTTACACACAGGGAAATAAGCTAGAAGAATTGATAATTTACGCATTTACGCACTTCATGACACGCGCATGGAACAAATTATTAATTTTACCTTCTATAGCTATCCTAAAGAATACTCTTCGTTCTAAAGACTCTAATTTAAAACTTAAACTTTTGCGATGATCGCGAAATATTTAAATAAATTTCAATATGAATTAACTTTTTTACTTTCAAATATACCATTCAAAATCAGATTTGACCTCATTAACTTCCGGGAATTATGTTGACACTTGTTCAGCTGATGACGCAGCAAGGTTCTTCATCTTAATAGATTCTGAATTTAAAGGTATGGTCGAACGGTCGGATTCGGACTCACATGATTTAGAATCTGTCGCGCTAACAAACTCAGTGCATCTCGTTCCACCTAGGTACGCCCACTCTTACATCCTTTACTGCACGTTTCGACACCTGTTATAGTGAGCAACCCCATGACCACCAACCCTGGTGTAGTAATGTGGTTCACTTAGCTGAAAGATGAGGGGGGTGTCCTCGGGTAGAACCTAAACGCCAAGGAGAGTTAGTCGCTATGAAGGTTGGATGACGGCTTAGCATGAGGGCGGAGTATTTCGACAGCAAGAGACAACGGTAGCATGCACAGTCCTAATCAGATGGAGTACCATACTTACTTACTTAACCGGCACTACAACCCCTTAAGAGTCTTGGCCTTCTTCAACATGCTTGTCCAACCGGTCCTATCCGCAGCAAACGTCTCCCAGCTGGATACTCCCACAGTATTTAAGTCGGCAAGAGCTGCATCATACCATCTGGATTTTGGACACCCTGCACCTCTCTTGCCTCCGGTCTGGTTTTAAGGATTTTTTTCGAAATACGATGATCTTGCATTCGTTGTACATGACCGAGCCAACGCAGTCGGGTTATTTTGGTAGTTGTGACTATGCCCGACTCTCCATAAAGCTGACTAAGCTCATGATTGAATCGTCTGCGCCATCGAATTCTGGTCCAAATATTGTCCGCAGTACTTTTCTTTCGAACGTGTGCAGCGATTGTTCGTCTCTTTGTGTCAAGCACCACGACTCCGAACCATACGTAACCACCGGTCTGATCACAGTTTTGTATATTTTGCATTTTGAATTTCGGCTTACTGACTTGGACTTTAAAATTTTCAGAAGGCCGTAATAACTCCGGTTGCCCAGAATTACTCGTCTCTTATTTTCGTCCGCGATGTCGTTGTTAGTGTTCAGCTCCGATCCAAGGTATACGAATTTGTTGACCATTTTAAATGTGTGTATGTCGATCGTTACACTTTCCTCCTGGTGTCGATTTGAAGGCGGGATGATCATATATTCCGTTTTTTCGTCATTAACTTTCAACCCAAGGTCGGTACCTTGTCTTTAACAACTTCCATATTTCGTCCAAGTATGTCCAGGTCATCTGCGAAACCGAGCAACTGACTGGACTTTGTGAAAATGATGTCGCTGGAGTCTATGTCCAGTCCATTGTCCATGGTACGCACAGCTGCTTCAAGGGTCAGATTAAAAAAGAACGTCGCGAGAGAATCTCCCTAACGTAGGCCTTCCTCAATGTCGAAAATCTCTGAGAGTTGGTTACGGATCCTTACTCGGCTATTAGCTCTGTTCAGTGTTAACTTGGAGATCAGTTTGTTGCGGATTCCAAATTCCTCCACGACTCTCCATAGCTTACTTCTTCTAACACTGTCATTGGCTGCCTTGAAGTCAACGAACAGATGGTGTGTTTCAATGTTGTACTCCTTGCACTTTTCCAAAATTTGTCTGATATTAAACAGCCGGTCCGATGTTGAACGAGCTACACGAAAACCACCTTGGTATTCACTTACAGAGTTTTCCATGTATGGATGAAGGCGCTGGTAAGGTAAAGAATATTTGTAAATATCTTGTAAGCAATATTCAGTAGAGCGATATATGTTTTTTAAGCCGTCGCCGCCACCGCCAAATCGAAGCGCGGTGGCTACTATTTCCATGGGCGAAAATGATCCACACAACTTTCTCTACAAAGTTTGTTTTGAGCCCCCACCTATTTTGCGCCATTTTTAACGGTCACCCTGATACAATATACACACAACTCTACAACTTTCCCTTTGACACCAAACCTCTATATCGAACATGCATCCTTACATTTCATGCAAAATGTCTATCATACTCATTACATATACGAAATATGCTTTTATATTGGCTTTAATGGCGCCTTCTAAGAGCCCTGGCGCCCAAACGAGATTAAAAAGGTTCTAAAATCTCAGAGATAGCAGAATCCCCAGCTGAAGCTCTCTGCAAAATTTCAAGAAAAGTTATCGAGCTGTTTTCGAGCGATTCCTCCATCCTCCATCCTCCATCCAGACCATCCTCCATCCAGACCATCCAGAATCTGAGAATTAGTTCTTGTCACACTTTAATGACCAAAACGATACTCTGAGAGTTTATTTATATTTCGGTCAAAGTCACTTCACCAAAGCATATAAACACTGAAGCACGAGGGTGTCACCTACTATAAAAATCTACATCGAATTTACAAAATTTTTTGGAGTTTCGAATTTCGTGTACATTTTATAGATTCCGTTTTTTAATTTTCAGTTTGTTAGGATTCGGCAACATCGACAAATTTGCGTTGCATGGCCGAATCGAGTTACAAATCGATTGTTTCTTCTTCGGCAATAATGAATATTGGGATGAATAAGTGACATCCCCGTGCACTGAAGGAGCGCAGATACACACACAGTTAGCCGCGGAGTCCAACTTTGCGTTGAATATTTTTTTGTCATATTGTAGACATATGGAATTCGGTTGCGTCAAGTCAGGTAGTGAGGTGAAAAGGTGGTTTTAGTAAACTACTGGTGCCATAAGAATGGTTACAATTTATGTTTTCTCACTTCTCACAAAAAAATCCATTTTGCCCTTGTTGAACAATAGCATTTAAATGTAAATCGAAATTACACTTTGCCCCATTTAAGTAGCTTTTTGTTAACTCATTCCATTTCACGCTACAAGAATTTTCGAAGCTAAATAAAATGTGGGGTCGTTAAACAAATTTTAACCTGAATGTTGAAGTTTGTGTATTCTGCATTAATTTTATTGTCGCTCCAGATACAAAAGAAGAACGAATGAAATTTAATTAAAACATTTTGTTTCAATATTACATTTTGAAAAATCGTTTGAAACGCTTAACGTAAGGGAAGGCACGTTAATTCTCATTTAATCGTGATAGTTCTACCGGAATTCGCGTTATTTTTTTTCATGGACGCGCGATAGCGATGCGCCCGTGACGCAAGTCCCCATACGAACAAAAAATTCAGAAAATTTTTTTTCGTAGACTTTTTTTCCTTGCGTCGTACCCCCCTGAGACCTAGTTCATTACATTCCTTGTAAAATTTTGATTGAAATCGACATTTTACTCATTAAAATCGGTCCAGTCGATCCGAAGATATGACCTTTAGAAAATCGTCATTTTCCATACAAAATGCGCTGCTTCATAAAGCCCAAGTTAATGGAAACATCCTACGTTAGTTAGCTAGTTAGTTAGTTAGTTCCAGAGCCATTTGTATGAAAACCGACTTTTTTGGCTCGTGCTTTAAAACAGCTCAATACGCTTACGGAAATATATATATAAATAAATACATCAAATAGAATTTTGTACTTCTGCGCAAGTTTTTGCAGTGTTAGAAAGCTGCGCAGAAGTACAAAATTCTATTTGATGCAAAAATATATATTTCCGTAAGTGTAACTTTTCTTGAAATTTTGCAGGGCCCTTCGGATGGGCATTCTACGCCATATGAGATAAAAAATGGAGGTATCGGCCTCGTTTGGGCGCCAGAACTCTTAGAAGGCGCATTATAAAGCCCATATGTACGTGTTTGTGTGTGTAGTGTGTATGATAGCATATTTTGTATGAGGCAATGGTTGTGTGTTCGAGATAGAGGTTTGGTGTCAAAGGGAAAGTTGTTGGGTTGGGTGTGTAGTGTATCAGGGTGACCGCCAAAATGGCGGAAAATATGCATGGACTCAAAAAAAAACTTTTGATATGTTGTAGAGAAAGTTGAGGGGATCATTTTCGCCCATGAAAGTAGTAGTCGCCGCGCTTCGGTTCGGCGGCAGCGACGGCTCAAAAAAAACTTTTGATATGTTATAGAGGAAGTTGAGGGATCATTTTCGCCCATGGAAGTAGTAGCCGCCGCGTTTCGGTTCGGCGGCGGCGGCTCAAAAAAAACTTTTGATATGTTGTAGAGGAGGTTGAGGGTATACTTTTCGACAATGGAAGTAGTAGCTGCCGCGCCTTCGTTTGGCGGCAGCGGCGGCTCAAAATAATGCAAAACAATACAATCACAACGAAAACCCTTTTTAAAAGGAAAACGTGACGCAAGTCCTCTTCACTTCTTCCAAAACAACTGATATCAATTTGGGTGACGCTTGCAGCTACGGAACGCCCAAAATTCTTTTGAAATATTTTACTTTTGATTAAAAAAATTGCGTCGCAAATGCCGGACCCCAGTAATATAGTTTTTCTGTTCTTTCAGCTTTCACAATGCAAAAGTTTGACTTTATGGGATGTGTGGCGTATTTTTGTACAGGAAATCAAATTTTTGCGCATGAAAGCTGAAAGCGTAGAAAAATTATTACATTGGCGTGTCCGGCATTTGAGACGCATTTTTTTAATAAAAAGTGAAAATATTTCAAAAGAATTCTGTGCGTTCCGTAGCTGCAAACGTCACTCAAATTGATATCAGTTGTTTTGGAAGAAGGGACGAGGACTTGCGTCATGTTTCCCTTTTAAAAAGGGTTTTTGTTGTGATTGTTATATTTATACAGTCGACTGTACTAGTTGGACGAATTGAATCACTTTATCACCTGACCTAAATGAGCCTAAAATCTGAATCAAACTGAAATTCTAATCGAAATGATTTTTTTTTTTTTTTTAAATTTATTTTCACATTATTATATCAAAGGTTACAAATAATATCACAAATTCATAGTTCGAGCAAAGGTCACATAAAGACATTCAATTCACGCCTATCGTCGTAAGTATCACGGATGCAGATTGCGTTGCCCCTCTGGATTGC
>CM055403.1:191325253-191345309 GCA_029228625.1 Pseudolycoriella hygida | reverse complement strand
CGCGCTGAAGCAAATAATCTAAGGAGCGAGCTTCTCCAGTATTCTTTTTCATAAGCTTGCCCAGCTTTTTCAAGAAGATCGATGTCTCAGGACCTATAGAGCCCAAGGTTTCGAAAGCGAGTGGAGTAAAATTGTAGGTGGCTTTCAGGTCAATGTAGTTGTTGTGTTTTTGTCGCTCCGCTTCGTCAGCCGCTGCCCCGCTCGCCCGAGATGTACCGTGCACATAACTGGCTGCGATCGAATTCACTATCGTCACATCCCACAACAATGACCTACCTCGGCTCCACGGGTAGCTGGTGATACAATCAGGGCGTTTTCCGTCACGCCTGGAAAGGCCGTATGGTTCGAGGTTATTTGGGAAGCCGGCAGAAGAGAACGCCATTGAGAATATTTTGTTTAACTCGCCATGTCTTGGGTACTTTCCCTTGTTTATAGAGCACGAAAGTCCGTGGTGGCCTTTGGAATCGACTATTTCACCGCAACCACATCAATGCTCGCATACTTTATTGCCCAGCCGAAGTGCAACTGCTATTCTCGCTGAGTCATTGTCTAGAAGTAATCCTAATTGGTGGGAAGGAACTGCCTGGAGCCACTTGGAAGAAGGTTTTGTGGATGACGCCAGGAGACGAGCCCGATCAGTTGGACCACTCGATGAAAACAACTCGTCGAATGTAGCGTTGGATCGCAGATTATCCCAAGAGCACTGGAGTTGTTTCAACTTAAAAGTTGGAGGCGTTAGTTCCGTTGGGTAAGCGTTGATCATCGAAGCTAATGTTGGGTCGAATAGTCGCAGATTTGATTTAGCCAAAATAAGATTTGAGAGTTCCTTAGATTGGAATACTG
The DNA here is from genome assembly GCA_029228625.1 of Pseudolycoriella hygida. Taxonomy (NCBI): domain Eukaryota; kingdom Metazoa; phylum Arthropoda; class Insecta; order Diptera; family Sciaridae; genus Pseudolycoriella; species Pseudolycoriella hygida. The sequence continues at coordinate 191,344,466 of CM055403.1, read as the reverse complement.
AAGAAAAGTAAGCTGGTTGAGCTATCTCTACTGTACTCCTGATTCCAAGACCGGCCAATGACATTGGAAGCGATGCCTGAGTCCACGCCCTGTCACTGAATTCGTTATTCGTGATGGTTTTAAGAGTTTGGCGAAAGAAACCATCGATTACTGACAATTGGTCTTTATGTAGAAAAGCGGGGGACGTGCGCAGTAGGTATATTAGTCTTGGCGATGATAAGGAACTACGCAAGAGTAGCAGCGATGGATGAATATCGAGCAAAGGAAGACGTTTACACAAAGTTTTCACCGTCTCTAGGCTCTTGGACAGCGAATGGCTTAAGCCTTCTTCCATGATTGGTGCGCCCAACAGATTGAATGATGCGTCCGAGAGCACTTTTATACCAGGCAGCAAATTGTTCAATACTTCCACCATGGCATGCTGCTCCTCATTCGATGAATTGATGAAGTAAACTTCACATTTACTGGAGTTCAACGATAAGCCGGACTCATCACAGAAGGTTAGGACTCTTTGGACATCGCGCACAATTGTGGGAAATTCGTCGCCTATGGTGCCGTCGTCCAAGAACCATGCATTCAGCTGGGATTGCAATGAATGTGTCAAGGGCTTCAAACCTACGCTGAATGCCAACGGAGCACATGGATCACCCTGTTGAGTACCTCGTTTCGACAGTATGATAGCATCACCAAAGAAAAGGTTGCTTGGGCATCGATAAGCTTGCTGCAACATTGGGAACAGAGAGGGTGCTGTCGTTTTGATTTCGTTTAGAAGAAATTTTCGAAAGATCTCATTGAAAGCGTTTCGGAAATCAAGTTTGATCATTAAAGTCGGTTTGGAATGGTTTGCGCGAACGAATGCACGAACCGCGTGAACCATCGCCTCTGAACCACCATGAACCGCAAATCCGTTCTGAATTGGCCGCAACGTTTTAGACATGGGCTCCTTAACCGCGAAAACGCCGATCTTACCGGCTAGTCTGCGCCAAACCAAACCGATGGCAATGGGTCTAATGTCGCCGTTGTCTTTCGCTAATGCGATGAGTGAAGCTCCGAAGAAAACCGGACGGATATCGTCAAATATGTTTCCTGATCGGATCATGTTTACCAGCTTAGCCATGGCGGATGTAAATTTCACAGAGGCGTCACCGCATGAAAACGAAATCAAATCCTTCAAGTGCCTGGGTCTCAGACCGTCTATACCTCCGGACGAGCTGATAGGGAAATGTTTAATGGCATTCAATATTTGATCGGAGGACGTTTCAAAAACCTCCATATTCGGTATTGGTTCCACATCTGAGTCGAAGATCTCGTCCGGATGTTTCTCCTTCAATTTATCTACATTTTCCGGGGTGTTGTCCGCCATGCCTTCCAAAGAACTAAGGACTCTAACGGCTCCAGAGATGTCTCCTTCGCCAATTTTTCTCTGAGCTATTGTGACTGTTAGTTTTTCCGAATTGCTAAGGGGCTTCTTAGGCAAGTCGTACGATAGAAGGCTGAGCAATTCGCTGAACAAGCTCGCTACGGTGTTGAGTTTGGCAAAAATAGATAAATTGTGTCTCACGATGTTCGAACGGTGTTTGCCCTTAAAACAGCTCTTTGGAATCGTATTCAACACGATGATGGGGAAGCTCAGTAAACGACACCAAGAAACCAAGTCGTTTTTGGACATAACCAGCTCGATCTCCTTCGTAAATTCCTGGCAAACGACTGTACGAACCGACTTCTGGAGAATTCTCACAATTGGAATAGAGCATTTGCACTTATAGATGAGTTCGCCGAACTTTTGGATAATGCTGGTCGTGTCGAGTGGGTCGAAATCAAACCGTGCCGGAAAGTTCTGGGGGTCGCCGGTTGAATCCAGATGGCTATTGTGGATTCTCATGTGAATGTTCAGGCCTCGGTCGTTTTTCGCCAAAAAACCACATACGTTGCATGTTGCTCTGTCATTTATCGGATTGCACATCGTGGGGACGGTTGGGTTCGGTTCTGTTGACTGGTTGTTCAAGTCGGTAGCTACTGACGGCAAGTTTAGAGAATGGGAATTGCACACTGCTTCTTCGAATTCTCTGGCCGAGTGGCCTCTAGCCCAATGCACCCGGATACCCGCCATTGTAGGAAATATTCTGTGGCATAAAGGGCATTCGCATCCGCCTTCGCCGTCGGACTCCGAATCCATTCTTGCGACAGCACCTCGTTGTATTTGATAGGGTGTTAGTATATTGCACGGCTAAACGGCGACAATAATGGACACCTCGAGCTTTGTCCTTGGCTATATGGTTCAAGATGGCTTCGGTTTTGGCTGTCAACACTGGTCCAATTGTCTACATAGGTTATTGTTATTAAATGTAAACAAATTCTATAAAAGTGCCGTGTATGTTTATAATGTTTTGTGCCGTGTAATTAGAGTAATTAAAGATCCGGTCCCGCAGTCGGATGTCCGGTTGGCAAATTCATGCCAAATAACTGTCCTGAGGCACCACACATTCACCAAATAAAAAACTTGCCTTCCGTATGCAGCCCCGCCCAACCAAGAAGGTAACGGATCCCGCAACGGTATGTGAACTTGTATGGAACTTGAGCCGAATTCTATTTATTGAATATCTTGAAATTCTCAGAACTATCCTTACGTCAGCACCAGACGTCGACCACTCCTGAGAGCACCCACAATTCACTTCAAATAGAGGGGTCTTTTATTCCAAACTTTCACCGGCTTATCGCAGAGTTTATAAATTTTATGGAGCTCGATCAAAACACGCTTTAAATAGTGAAGGTTTAAGCTAGTGGATCGAAATGATCTGACCTTCATTCTTAATGTTGTTTAACGATTTCCTCTCAGGTGGGTCAGGCCAAGTTCGGTGAGATAACATAAAATAATATTTTCATTATCAAGTCCGCGTCTGGTGATATCTGACAAGCTCTGAGCCTTTTGGCCTCTTAGTTTCTATCAGATTCGGCAAGTGCAAAGGAAAACATATGTAAGGAACCCGTATGCATCAGAATAGATGTGGCAAACAAAATAGATGTTGTAAAAAGACCCGAATGTATCTACGTAAATACTTAAGATTTACTCGAGTTATCGTGTTTACAGTCGAAGGGTCCATAATCAAACTCCCCCTACAAACGTAGTGGTTAGTGATAAACGCATAGGGCATCAGACTTCGTACTTCGTACGGGCCGCAAAATTCAGTGAAAAAAAAGATTTTGGAAATCGGATAAGATTTACACGATTCATGTAGAACATGTTAGGCTCTAGTAAAGACCCCCTACATTGTACCACATTGAGTAGTCGCCTGTGTGAGGGTTACAAACTTCCACTCAGCGTATGTGTGCAAGGCCATAGATAGAAAATAAGCCCTGAAATAAGAGCTGATACTTTTGCTGGAACAATGTACATATATGACGTTTTGTACACATATTCCTGCAAAAAAGCGTCATTTGAGTGTTCATATAAAAAATGAGAGTGAGAGAATGTATATTTCCAAACATAGTATTCATTATAGCGAAATGTCCACCACCTCTTTGCACACAGACGATTGTGTGGTTGCTTCGAACGTCACGGACATTCGTCACGCATAACGTTTCCCAGAAGTCATAATTTTTTCGATTTTTTGCTACTGGGATAATTATTTCGTGATGCATTCGTGACCCATCTGCATCAACATGATTATTTTACGGGGTATTTGCATTGCATATTTTCCTCGTTTGACAGTTTGTAAATACCACTTTACATTGACTCTGTAAACGCAATTCCCAGCAAATATTAACTCTCACTATCTTATTGTCCCTCATTTCACATTGTAGTTGTCAATTACAGGAAAGTTGTTCCAGGCTTTGATTGAACATTGCGTTCCAAAGTTGAACACGTTCATTAAAACGCGTTTTAGTTTTTAGTCACAATCACGAGAGTTTGCTTATTCATCCAGCCCAAGAAGAAGCAATCGATTTATACCTTCATGCGATCCAACGTAAATTTGTCGATGTTGCGAATCCTATAAAAAGCTGAAAAGCGGTGTAAATTCGATGCAAATTTTTATAGTAAGTTGATCATGAGATTGAACGCCTACCTAGATGATGAATAAACAGAGAACAGAATAAGTGAAGACATACATAATAGTTATACAAAAACTTGTCGGAGGTTTTATATTGCCTTGAAATGAAAGACGGGTGCAAAGTGTTCGTAACACTCGTTCATCGTTCTTTTTTCCCTAAAGAATTAATAATAATTTTAGCAAAATTTTCACCTTTATACCCGTGTAGATACGAAGTTCTTCGAAAAGCGTCTATTGCATTTACCACTACGTTTGGAACCAGTTGAATTTCGACCAGGTAGTTGGTTAGTTTTTCGTTTCGGGGTTAAACAAGAGAAAAATGCAAACAAATTTTCAAAATCTTAATCTGGGCACTGTCGGGCCTAGAGTAGCCGAGATAGGGCCCTTTTAGTTGTTTTTTAGTCTTTTGTACATAACTCGCGTAAATCTTTTCCGATTTTCATAATTTTTTTTTGTTCGAAAGGTCTGGGCGCGCCCGACACATTTTATACAAAATTTTTTGAAATTGAGCTACAGTGGTTTTCTTCTAGGAAACAAAACAAGTCATTGGGAAAATTTTTTTTGGATCCTGAGCTTTTCGACTCAGCCATGGCACTAAAACTGAGTCTCTATTAGGGCCCAATGTAGTTTTTCTACATAAATCTGGTAAACGTTACCCGATTTTCAAAACTTTTCTTTTCTCTCAAACGCAATTTAATTACGGGATGGAATAAGGACAAAATCGGCTAAAATCTTCCGAAGTTACGGTCGAAAAACTTTTTGACTTATATTTCTGCATTAGCAGGGAAACCTCTCTTCAATGTTTTGAATGAAATATATGGACTTCCAGAAGTCACGAAAAAAATTAGAGAAAATTGGTTGAGTGATTCGGACTGAAGGATCCTCATTGTAGGCCCAACTCACGTTAAGCTACACAACATGATAGTTGGTGGTTTCTCATGAATATTCCTCTAATAATGAAGTTTTATGTGTATTGTTGTCAGGGACTATTTTAGGGAAACGGTTTTCTCATTTTTCTCAGATTTTCTTAATTTTTCTCAGTTTTTATAATTTTCTTATTTTTTTCTCAAGTTTCATTCTTTTTCAAAAATTTTCCTAATTTTCTCAATTTTTCACTATTTTTCACAATTTTTCTCAATTTTCTAAGTTTTCTCAATTAGAGCTTAGAGGACAAATAAGTAATTGAAAAACAAGCAATATCGTTATTATGGAAACATTTTTATTCATAGAAACTCAATATTACAGAAACGTCTGTATTTATCTGTTACATTTTAAAGTCTACAACGCTTCGGTGGCAGTCGAGAGTTTCTAAGTTTTCGTTTTCGCGTATGAGTCTGGGATTGTGCTCCAGCACTTCCGAGTATAGCGTGAATACGTGGAGTGAGGTTTTCTTCTTTAATCGTAAGGAGATGATTTACTTCTTCAATATGACTTTCACTGAAATAATCATTGTTCCAGTTACCGCTTTCAAGATTAAGCGAGGTGTTGTCGAAAGTTTCATCTTCATGGTTCTCACTACTGCCATGGCGAGATTCTCGATCGCTATTTTCAACAAATTTGTGTGACATTAAGATATGCCGCTGTAATCCGAATACTGTCCATTTAGCATTGCTCAAAGATGTGGAGCGACGATTTTTGGTTTTATAGTATCTGGCATAACGTTGAAAGGTAATCCATACGGAATGGTTGCAATCCTTTACTGGACACTTTATCAGAATTTTGTTTGATGAGCGATCGACAACTTGAAAAACCAAATTTTCTGTTATAATCTGAAAAGCACTTAACATTTTCATTCAACGTACATTTATGATCTTCATTAACATGCCAGAGAAAATGCATTGTGACTATGTATCCACTTGAATATCAAAGCTTTGAGATCCTGTATGTTGTCGTCGTTTAGGGTGACTTTATTTGGATCTTCCACAATGTTTTCGACTAAAGTAAAAATTGGTCAAACAAGGAATTGTAATTGTACTAGTAAAACGCCTCATACCAGTAGCGGGAGGAATCGATCCAATGGATTCACCCATAAGACGTTTGCAGGTGTCCGATATAATGTTAATTTAAAACCATGACCGAAGAAGTCGAATCATTGGAAGCCACTTTACTAAATTCGAATTACTCGAAAAGCATTTGAAAACCAAAATTCCGGCCATAATTAAAAACAATTTACTCTTAGCAGAGTATAATTCTGCAATTGTTCTGTGCAAGCTCGATGAAACCACAGTATCTTCAATCGAGGACGACCTGAGAAATAATTTCGAAAACGAATTGATGCTGGATGGAGAAACAATCGAAGATTATTTCGGTAGATTCGCAAAATGTCGAGACAAATTCAGGTTCATGGCTGGCCACAAACAATGGTTTAACATTATATCGGACACCTGCAAACGTCTTATGGGTAAAACTGTAATATCAGAACCTGTTACCATTGAAGGTAAATGCGGCGTTCATCATTTTGTTGCACTTTTTTAAAATGAGTCTCCTAAAACTTCTAACAGAAGCCAACGATTATTCTCAAGAAAACGCTAACAACTCAGATGCTTTGTTTCGACTGATAGGAGCACAGATGATAACCGTTTTCAATGACGCAAAACGAATAACGCTTAGTGCATGGTCATGGCCATCACGTGAAGTGGCGAGCCAGATGGCAGCTAATTTCAAAGAAACTGGTGCTATTAAGCCGATTTATTGGATTCTATTGTTAAGGTCGACTTAGAACGTTTCACGTTTTACTGGCTCACGTGGTTACCGATGTTGGATTAAAGAAAACCTTCTTCATTGGATTTGATGTTCCTCCTGGTAATACCGCTCTCTCATATCAAAACGCCACACAAAGCATTGTCGAAGAGATTTTACCTTGGAATGAACTGCTATCGTTAGTTACTTCAATGGTTACTGACGGAGAAGCGAAAAACTCAGGTCACCTTTCCGGCCTCTGGCAACGACTAAGAGAAGAAAAACAAGCAATCAGCAATGAACCTTTCATTACAATATGGTGCGTGGCACATCGTGTCAATTTAGGATGGAAAGTTACGTGCTCCATGCGGGTAATTTCTGACCTCATCGAATCTTCCGGCGTTTCTACATATTTTCATTATTCTGGTGAACGAACCAGACGTCTCGTCGCTATTGCAGCAGAAAATAACTTAACTCAGCCACTTCACTATCCGAAGCATTTCGAGATTCGATGGACAGAATTTACACAACACTCGCCATACGTTTTCTTGAGAAATTGGAATGCCATGATTTGGTACTACAAATCTATTAATGATATCGGAAGTCAAAACTTTTGGCTTTCTTTAGATCGATTGCGTTTAGCAACGTTTCTCTGTGATGTTTTGACTACCCTCAAGACGTTCCAGAAAACTTTCGAATCAACTTCAATGTCGATAATGCTTGTGCCATCGAAGAGACGACAATTAGTCGAAGATCTCACTGCTTCAAAAACAGCACAGCTGGCAAACGGCTGGGAAAAATTGCTGTTGAAGGAGCCTCGCACTTCCACTGATGGCAAGATTTCTTTGAAAGACCATACATTTTTTGAAGATAATCGACTCCGTAGCAGCCCTTATCAATTTACAACAAGTAATAGAAATGAAATCATCGATTTTCTCATCGACAATCTTAACGAATATTTGAATGAGGATGTAGAAATACAAAACTGTATTTTTCCTTTACTAAAATTAGACCCAAATGTATCGTACAATTCCTTAGATCGCTGTCATGCCATAATAATACCTGAAATGGATCCCTCTGTTTTCATTTCTGAGTACGAAGAAGCTACAGAAAAACTTACGGAAAATGAAAGAAAAGATCCACTGAAAACGTTTTCAACTTAGAGACAGACTCAGAACAGCGATTTAGTACTTTGCTGCACTCCGTAATGAATGACAACTTAAGAATTAATTTTTTTCTTCATTACATTTTGCAGATGTGTATAACAATTACAAAGACACGGACAGACCACAATTTTCACAAAAAACACTCTTTAACAATATATATGTACATACAAGGAGTTTCAAGGAGTTTACCCGGAAGCGGGACATTATAATCGACCTTTGCCAAAAAATCAATTTTAATTCATTAACAATTTTATTTTTTATTAAGATTTTCTGAATACATTACATATATTTAGTTTTTTTAATTTTTCACAACATTTTCTCAGTTTTTTCTCAATTTTTCACAAATTTTCTCAATTTTTCCCAAATTTTCTCGATTTTTCCTTTTTTCTCAATTTTTCTTACTTTTTCTTAATTTTCCCAATTTTTCTCAAAATGTTTCCCTAAAATAGTCCCTGATTGTTGTAGAGAAAAGAGGGCGAGATTTTTTTTCATGAAAGTATGGGTCCGAGGTCTCTCCTTAGGGCCATAGGTTGAAAAAATTTTGTTTTTTTTATGAAATTTTTTTTTGGAATTTCTATTTTCACAGTTGCTTTGGACGGGCTTTTCAATATTGTCCTTTCGGCAATTTCCAATTCAATTTAATGTCGACGTAATTTCATAAGACAATATTTGTTTAGCTGATGCAATTTTTAAAAATTAGAAGTTTAAGATTAGATTCGGTACTCATCTTTGAGCCTAACACTTATCAGTTGAAGGAAAATTGAGCTTAAAGCTCGAACTCATCCGCCAATGGTAATGCATCAGGCAATAACATTGCAGGCGTACCATCGAGTCTCCTTGCAACATCTGTCCTCATTGCCACATCTATATTATGACTAACGTGGTATGTGGTTACCCGGACTTCGCCCAGGATATGGTTGTGATAATTTATGAAAATTTTGGTTACAGGTAAACATGTTTTTGATCCCAAACCTTTACTTCCACAATCAGTTCTGTAGAGAAATAAGACAAATGAAAAAATAATTTTTGAAAGTTGATTCGTTCCTTAAATTAAGGAATTCTTGTGCAAGACTGAGCTATTTAGACCTTTTGTAAGGCAAACTTCTGCCACAATCTTGTAAAAAAATGAAATGGCGATACTCAAAGTGTCAAACCTGCTAGAAAGGGTCATGTACCATCTATCAAAAATCATTTGTAGATCTCCGTAGAAGGGCAATTCCACGGACCATTTCGTTCCTACGCATGAAATCTTAGTAGTTACAAAATGATAGTCATAGAAAAATAACTAACCTCTAGTTGAAGGATCAATCCTTCTGATACACCATTTTCTATGAATATCTTTTCGTAACTACTGAGCATTTCGAGCGTAGGAACGGAGTTTTCGTGGAATGGCCCAGAATCGTAGTTGATTTCTGGAACCAATAGTTTCATTAGAAATTGTGTTTCCCTTGACGTCTACTGCAACAAATCAATAACTAAATTTTGAACCTCGTGCTCACCGGCTTCTCAAAACTTTGTTTACCCGTATTTACTGGAATTAACCTTTTATATGAAGATTTACTGCGATTAGGTCTGGAACCAAGATTTCAATGGGTAAAAATGTTCGATTGGACATCCTCTTAAACATTTCAAAAATTGATTCTTTGGCCGGCTGGCCCTAGTATCGACCTGGAGGCCTAAGATATCGACAAAAATATTCCACTCTCACACAAATAAAAAACTTCAAAAATTAATTTGTTTGTCTGGGACCCACATTTGAATTTGTTTCCCCGGCATCCTCTACAATAATTCAAGAAATAATTTCTTTACACTTGACTGACTTTCAATCAATCTGGAGGTTTTACGTGGGGCCTGTGACTCACACTTCCCAAAATATTTTCATCTACGTCCTCTACAACACTTCAAAATTTAAACATTGTGCTGACGCTGGACCCGTACGATCCCGTATAAAGATTCAACGTCTTAAACTCTTAATGTATATCAATCTAAATTTCATATTATCCTATTCAAATCAATTCAACTACCTTGGAGATCGCCCTTAAGCCAATTTTGAAAAATCCGTACGAAGCAGTAAAACACAAAAAGTAGGACCGAACAGTGACCCAAGGTATATTTCTAAGACCAATACCTCCATGAATAAAAAGTTCTACTCCTACAAAATAGCAAAAAAAAAAAACATAGAAGGGACCCGTACGTATCAGAATAGATGCGGCAAACAGAGTTGATGTTACGAAAAGACTGGAACGTATTTAAGTAAATGTTGCGTTCACATTAGACTGTATTGGAAATTGCCCGTAGGGCAATTTTGAAAAACCCGTCCGAAGTAACGGTGTAAACAAATTCTACGAGCGCACAAAATTGACCTCCAAATAGAGAAAAATGTTCTCCTCAATTTTGTCTACAACATAGCAAAAAACTATTTTTTGGGCTAGGGCCGACCTTAGTACTGACCTAGGGCCTTGAATAGAGGCCTCAGATACATACTTCCATAGACAAAAATGTTTCCCTCAATTTGCTCTGCAACATAGCAAAAAACATATTTTTATGTTAGGACCGACTTGAGCCCTAAGCACAGGTAAAACTTCTTCTATAAATTGTCGGTCGTGCCGAGATCTTTCAAACCAAAAAAAGTTTTTGAAAATCGGAAGAGATTTACTCGAGTTATGTACAAAAAACACGTAGGGCCCTAACAAAGACTCTTTTTTAGTGCCCTAACTAAGTCAAAAGACTCAAATCGAAAAATGTTACAAATGGTACAAATTATCGGTCATGCCCAGATCTTTCAAACAAAAAAAATTTTAAAAATCGGTAAAGATTTACTCGAGTTATGTACAAAAAACACATAGAGCCCTAGCAGAGACTTTTAGTGCCCTAGCTAAATCCAAGGACTCAAATTAAAAAAAGTTTCTTCCATAAATTGTCGGCCATGCCCAGATCTTTCAAACAAAAAAAATTTATGAAAATCAGAAAAGAGTTACTCGAGTTATGTGCAAAAGACCAAAAACCACTTAAACGGCCCTAGCCCAGATTCAATACCATAAAATATTTTTCGACTACCTTTCAGGAAAAAAAAAGTTTTTGAAAATCGGTCAAGATTTACTCAAGTTATCGTGTTGACGGACAGACAGACAGACCGACAGACAGACCGACAGACAGACCGACAGACAGACAGACAGACCGACAGACGGACATTGTTTTTTTCGCTGATTTATCATCTGGAGGCAACAAAAAAAGTTTCCCCCTTACTCCCAGTTTCGAATTCGCAATGTAACAAACGTGGTAGTAAACGCATCAGACCTACGTACTTCGTACGGGTCTAAAAATTTTGAGTCAGGGCTGACTGTAGGAATGACCTTGGACCTTAAGGAGACGCCTCAGTCCTACTTTTGTTGAATACTATGGGAACTTTGATCTACATCACAACAAAAAATCTTAAAATCAACGAAATATTCATGAAAAAAACCACCAACTATCGTATACGGTCGAGTAAAGCTTAGAGACTTCACAACTCAAACCGCTCAATCGACTTTTTGCAAATCTTTTGTTATACTTTAAGGACATAAGTCCTTGCCTTTCATTTAAAATCTCCAGAAAATATCAAAGAATGTAATGAAATTTTGTTAAACTAAGGTGTCTTATACCTAAATTACATTGAAAATCGAAGTAACGGACTGACCTGTGAACTTAAGACAAATTCTTGGACTCACACTTGCATGGGCCTTATAATCAACAGAATATTTATTACAAATAATTTGCATTTTTCTAAAATTTATCGTTGAAATCGGTCCGTAGTATATATTGTATGTAACAAGCGACGAAGTCGCGTGATTCGAAATTTTCCACACATACGAATATAAAGTTTTATCGCGTTGTAGTGACTATATCACACATTCAACGTTTCTGTATATAAACGAGAGAGAAGTTGAGAGACAGTATAATTTTATTGTAATAGCGACGATAAGTTGAACACTATGTAAAAGTCCTAATGGCCGAGCGGGTAAGCGCGCCACAGTACTACATCTTTTGAAACGCGTTTTCTCAGATGGGCAACATTTTTTTAGAGCGTATATTTTCAAAGACAATTCGGAAATTCCGGTGAAATAATTCCCTTCGTTCATAATTTCAAATTCGCTTTTTGTACTTTTACTGCTTGCTAATGGATTTGAGTATACTAATAACCGCTAACCGCTGATGTCTTGATGCCAAAGAATTGAAATCGGCGGTTTGGCGGCCTTGTAACAGGTTAATTGCACATTTTTAAATTACAAATAAAGCGAACCAGCCATGGAACCGCGTATAACAAACCAGCTGTACCACTTACTCTATCGATATTTCCAAATTGCATTGCAAGTGTAGTCAGTTATGCGACCGTAGGATTTTTCGTTTGTTTTTAATAAAATTCTATGACGATATGCGAGCAACAAACCCACACACTTTTGAACTGAGCACGTAGTAATTAAGTAGCCTTTGAAAACAATTTAATTGTAAACGCATCAGCCGTAGAGTAAAACATTTTTCACTAGAAGTTGTAATAAAATTTACCCCTTTTAGATATAGACGTATAATTTCATGAAGTAACGTATGTGTTAGAGTTTATATACAGAAGCGTTTAATGTACGATATAGTCACTACGACGTAGTAGTCATCATACATAACAAGACATGAAAATTGTTAGGGAATTCTTAATTCGCTGATGATGTTACTGTAACGAAACGTTCGCAAAGTTTTGCAAGGACGATTTTTTTAAAGCTTTACTGAAATAAAATTTACAATGTTAAATGTTTGTTGATTGTTAACAAAAATAGTGGTCAGCTATACGGTCAGTTAAGGTTACGAAAATTGTTCAAGTTCAAGTTCTAGTACGGCAATATAGACCTTTGAATATTTCAGTATTTTCAAAAAGAAGAAATTTATGCTGCTAGTGAAAAGAAGAACGAAAAATTGTAATTATTTGCTGATTAACTGATTGCATGAGAAAACTACAAGTACGAAAAGAATTTAACTATAACTTTCCGCATTCCGTCCGGTGGCAATAAAAATAAGTTCGTTTGAACTGCATCGTGCCTCATACGCCACACACCGGACGTGCATTTATTTCGGTTGGTGGAGTCAATAGGGGAATATTTCGGTGAGTAATGAATTTGGTTTCGTTAAAGATTAGGCGATAAAATATTGAAATTAGCAAAGAATACTTCAAGAACGCTCAGCACATTAATTTGTAATAGGTAATACAACATTTGAAAGCTTTTGTTATTCAGTTTTTTCTACCGAGTTTTTACGATTTTTGAATACAAATTTTTATAATATCATGACGTCAAATCTCAAAGGAAAAAAAAAAAAAAACACGAGTCAAATGGCGAATTATAGGCCCAAATGATATAAACTATCTTATACACCTCAGTTGCTGTCTAGGGAGATAAGTCATACATTACTGTCTTGTATCAAAATTTGTTTTGTTGATTTCTTGCTTCGGTGCATAATAGTATTTTATTGACATTCGAGGGGAACGTCGAGGCTTGCCGAGATTTCCCCTTAAATGTCAATACGATGCTTTATTGCATAAGCGAAAATGAGACATCAAATATAGGGGAATGAAGAATGTCATTGTCACGGATTAATGATTTCTATTTATAAACACTAGGGTAATAATTTTTAAGGGGAAACAGTGCGCGTATGCAATAAAAACTCTTACTTTTCTGCAGGATAATTTATTGCCTTCGGCTCGCGATACAAGCTTCCTCCTCGAAGATAAATAAATTTTCCCGCAGACGCGTAATAATTATTATTAACCAAGGGATAAATAGCTTGATTATAGTCTCGGTACGTGAATATTCCTCGGGACATAGCCCCTCCTCGGACATTCACTTCACCTCGACTATAATCGCGCCATTATATCCATTGGTTAATAATATACTATAAACGTTGTGGGTTCGCTATATTACCAATCAGAGGGGGTTCACTTGCTATAAAAATCTTAATACTGTCTACGCCAATTTTTTCGTGTCTTGAAATTTCTGTTATATTTTAATCGTTTTTTAATTTTCGTAAAAAAGTTCCATTTAATAATAATATAGTTGTAAAGCCACCGAATGCACAGACAATTAGGTCGATGACAATCTCATAAAATTTAATGTTATGGAAAAAATAAACGTTTCTACGGTGAGTTTCTATTATTTTTGTGTTTTAAATAAAATGATAAATGAAACTCCATTGGATTTTCACCACTTGGGAAATAGAAAAAATTTTAAACAATATTTTCTATAAACCCATTTAACGTTTTTTTACTTTCCTAGTTTACCGTAGCAACAATTGCATGATCTTGCTTGTTATTTTAACCGGCTTATAATCAACCTTAGCTTTGTGCATTTAGTTTCTATTTTTTTGAAATAAAACAAAATAAAAATAAGAGCGAACAATCAAACGACAATGTGAGGAGTAAATGTTTTTTTTTTTTATTTTTACACTTGACGGTCACGAAACTAATGGAAATAATTTCTCTCGGTAGGCGCCTAGCTGATGAAGATGATGAATTGTCTGAGGTGCAACCCGATGCCGTGCCGCCGGAAGTGCGTGAATGGTTGGCTTCAACGTTTACCCGACAGTTAGCTACGAATCGGAAAAAGCCAGATGAGAAGCCAAAGTTTCGTGCTGTAGCACACGCAATACGGTGCGGTTTATTTGTTGATCGAATATGTCGGCGAGTATCGGGTTCGACACTGTTGCAATTCCCTCCAGAGGTTGTTGGAGTATTGAAGGTAAGTCACTAGTTACACCGACAATATTTTATTGTTCAATAACAAATGAAAAGTAAAACTATTAAACGACACAATGAAATCTATAAAGCTGTTAGTCAAATAACTCTTTCTTTCAGTAACTCTTTCCCGTTCATTACGTAAATCATTAGAACCTACCTGTCCAACACAATGTCAACAGCAATCACGAAGTACGTTGTAGGGCCTCTAAGACCCACGATTTCATATTCCACGATTCTTTTGATTGAGACATTTTTCGGGAAATGTCAGTTTCTTTGATTTCTCTAAACTAATGAAAATTGAAATTTGAATTTTCTTGGAAAATTTTTCGAAATTTTCGATATTTGAATTTTCTTGAAATTTTTTTCGAACTTTTCGATAATTTGGGCTTTTGTTAGTTTGGAGGAATCAAAAAAACTGACATCTACCGAAAAATGTCTTTATCAAAAGGATCTTGGACTATGAAATCGTCGGTCTAAGAAGCCCTACAACGTGCTTCGGAATTGCTTTTGACATTACCTTCGGTAATTTTTGAAGGTTTCAAGAAAATTCAAATTTACAAGAAAATTCAAATTTTTAGGAAAATTCAAATTTTTAAAGAAATTGAAGTTCGAATCGGTGCGGACACACGCTCGATACTTTATATTTCATCTTTCTTTCTTAAAACAGATGTAAACAGGACGTCTTGAGCCAATAGGCAAATTAGCCCTACAGGCCTAGCTTGGGAACTGCTGGCGCACGAGCCATTCTTTAATCAGGTCTAGAAATTTGTATGGTCTTGCAGAAACTATATATCCTGGCAACGAATTATAAAGAGCACAACCTGTCGATGAGATCGCTTTCGTTCCTTGTACGGTTCGTGCCCTAGTTGGAATGACCCTCCCCTTTCGCCTCGTTTCATAGCGGTGCCTCGGCACTTCAATGGGGATGGTACTATGCGAACTCCGCTGCAAGGACGAATGCACAAATTTGCAGAGACTTACTTTGTATAAGCTCGAGATGTTCAGGACTCCTTCGCAGTGCTTATTGAAGAAGTCGGATGTAGGAGTCATCGAGGCTAGCTTACACACGTTCTTAAGGCATCTGTTCTGCAGTAATTGAAGCTGTTTCAAGTTCTTCTTGCTTGCGGCTTCCCAGGCTTGTGTAAGGTAGGTCAGGTGGGAGTGCCCTAGTGCGAAGTAAATGAGCAAAGTTACTGTCTTAGGGACGAATTTTTTCAGCTTGCATAGAACACCGCTTAACGAAGCTAGCTTTTTGCACACGTGTGTCACATGAGGGGCCCAGTTGATCCTAGAGTCTATGATTAGTCCCTGATATTTGAACGTTTCTACGGATTTTATCGTCGACCCCCCAAAAGGCCAAATCTGCTGCCCCGGTCGAGGAATTGCCCCTCCTGAAATCCATAATTTTCGTTTTGTCTAAGTTGAGAGCAAGTTTGTTTAGGTTAAGGAAGTCGCTGATGAGGATCATGGAGTATGTCTTCCTCGTTTTCTCTAAATGACATGTTAGAACAAAACACACCTGAGTCATCCGCGAATAGGCTAACTGTGCGCTACCCTGTGGGACTCTGTACTCGACTGAAAGCATATGACCGCTGTCTTCTTGGATTTTTACACACTACCCCTTATGTAATCCTTGAATTACTCTAGGGCGACTCCTCGAACACCTGCCGCTTCTAGCTTACGGTGCAGGATCACGTGATCCACACAATCGAACGCCTTCCTAATATCTAGGAAAAGGGTACTGACTACTTTCCCTCCATCCTTATCTCTAACCAGTTTATCGATGAGTTCGTGGGTAGCCGTGTGCGTGCCGGATTTCCGGCGAAAGCCGTACTGTTTAGCATATAGGAATTTGGTTTTCTTTAAGAAGGCAAACAGTCTCTCGTATATAATTTTTTCAAATAACTTGTTAACTGCGGAGAGGATGGATATGGGTCGATAGTTGTTTGGGTCGGATTTATTACCAGATTTGTAAATTGGAATGACAGATGCCATTTTCAGGCCGTCAGGGTAGATGCCTCTCTGCATGGTAAGGTTTATCATATGCGATAGATATGGCGCCATTATATCACTACACGCCTTCAGAGAGGCAGCAGTAATCCCGTCAACTCCTGCACTTTTTTTGGGGTCACACGTCGGTCGTAAAAACAGACTGTGCGTAGAGGTCTTAAGGGTAACGTACTTGTTACAGTCCCCAACACTATTAAAACTCTCAGCTATTTCTTTTCCAATACACGCAAAGAAGTCATTCAATACAGTTTGCTTTCCCCCTATTGCTCACGTAGTCAACCCGGCCAATTGTAATTTTTTCTATTTTCCCTTGCCGCTTATTGCTATCCCTGCCCAACAGTCTGTTTATATTCCTCCATGTCTTTTTCCGATCATGGAAAGAATTGCTAAACATTTGCTCGTGGTACCCATTCTTGTAGTACCATTGCCATTCCTGCAAATCGGCCTCAAGCGATGCTAACTTGGGTTTAACACTGGGCAAACCAAGAGAATTCGTAAAAACCTTAATTTGACTGGATTTTTTTTTCTGGCACGTCAAAGTTCTGAAACAACCTCGAAACGCACTCAAAACATTTCTACGGTGAGCTAGTAAGAGCTCCTCGCACATATCTTACCGACATCCATAGTTGTGGTAACACTGCCTGCCCTTTAGAAAATTTTCGCAATTTTCGTTACTTTCTTGAAATTTTCGTAAATTTTTTTTGCAAGATATGCACGAAACTTTTAAACAAAGACTTCGGAATTTTCTCGAAAATTTCGGAATTTGAATGAGTCTCCCCAAAAATCACAAATTTCGCAAAAATTCGAGAAAAATCAATAAAATATGCTGATACACAACTCCTTGTACTGAGATGCTTAAATCTCCTACTGATTTTGATGGTTTCTCGTTATTTAGCTTGGGCTAAATAAACTTGTTCTCTTTCGTATAGTTTGTTTGTTGATTGGTTCTGAAATAGTTTGTAGCTCCGCGAATTAATCGGATGCACGCATTGAACTGATAAAATCTGATAAAACATGTCATTCGTTCCTCTTCTTCCTGCACTTCCAATTTAGACGTCCAAAAGTCTACTGGCTCATCAATTATAACTCTAAAGTGCTGTTTGACGGGATCTCTTGGAATCAGTAGATGATTTTTCTCCAAAAGAAAAAATTTCACAAAAATATGTGGAGAAATTAATTTCGGAAAAATTGAGCAAAAATAGCAAAATAAAAGTTAAGAAAAATCTCCCAAAGAAAATGGCATAGAAAAGTGAGAAAACCGTTTCGAGGAAATAATTAACTGTCAAATTTCCCCAAATTTGAGAAAATGGGGAAAAGGTGTGATATACTTTAAAACATTTTTTATCAGCAGAGCATCTATACTTCTACCAATGACGAGGTTTATTCAAACTCGCTTTCTCAATCGAAGGGTGCATTTAGACATACGTTTTTATCTAAGTCGTTGTGTTAACAGCAAAAACTGTAAAGGGAGGATATTGTTTGATGACTCATTTCTTTAATTTCAGACATTAAATGAGTGGACATTTGATGTATTTGCCTTAGCTGAAGCTGCAAACGGACAACCAGTAAAGTACCTTGGTTATGACTTACTCAATCGTTACGGTATGATTCAGAAATTCAAAGTACCGCCGACAACAGTTGAAATATTCCTCGGCAAAATTGAAGAAGGTTACTGTAAATATAAGAATCCTTACCATAATAACTTACATGCAGCAGATGTCGCTCAAACGGTACACCATGTACTCTTCAATCTTGGACTGATGCATTGGCTGACGGATTTAGAAATATTTGCCACACTTCTCGCTGCGTTGGTGCATGACTATGAGGTAAAAATTTTGGACGTATATTCATGATCAGCAAAATTATTCTTTTGTCAGCAAAATTATAGGTTGAAATAAGGCGGGCTGCTAACAACAATAGGGAGCTTTTTTTACGAAACGCCACAAAAATTACGTTGCTAACGAAACAAGAGGGTTTGCGCTTTAATGAAAAGCCACAGAAAGTGAATTAGTCGGCAGTGTAATAGAACGGTTAATTACTAATTTTGCTTACTAATTTTGCACCGCAAATTTTTTTATTAATAATTCAAATTTACCTTTTTTTCAGAATTACAATAATGACTCGAATAACGCCTCGAAAATATGTTTTAGGGGTCTGCGCGACATTAAATTTTGTTTATTGACATTTTGTGAGACACATTATAATTTCACACGTAATCTCCTTTGTGTGAATTACACTTCAATTTGCAGAAAATGCACTGTGAGAGGTACATCTACATTTTGCCAGCAGTGGGCTCACTTTCCCAATGCTTTTCGAGCCCATGAAAGTGGGTCACATGGATCAAGTCGACTGCACCTCAAACATGAACATTACAAACTAGTAAATACCCCCGCCCCTAGGGGCTACGCGGACATTAAGCATTCTTGTCCGCTAGGTCGGAGATTTGCGACATTAATACTAAAATGTATGTAAGAGTGTGAAATTTTCTCCGTACTACCGTTTCCCCGTACAAACGTTAGCACCGTGCTACTTTTTCTCCGTACAACCGTTTCTCC
>CM055403.1:191288444-191324753 GCA_029228625.1 Pseudolycoriella hygida | reverse complement strand
CTATCGCCCAACTCCCATACATTCCAAGATATTTTTAAAAACATAAAAATTGACCCAATGTCCAACTGCCCGACATTTTCACCAATGCTGGTGACTTCCACTAACAAAACTCTGAGACTTAGCCAAAGAAACCTATCGCCCAACTCCCATACATTCCAAGATATTTTTAAAAACATAAAAATTGACCCAATGTCCAACAACCCGACATTTTCACCAATACTGGTGACTTCTACTCACAAAACTCTGAGACTTTGCCAAAGAAACCAATGGTCTGTCTCTCATACCTTCCAAAATACTTTTAAAAGCATAAAAATTGACCCAATACCCAACTGCCCGACATTTTCACCAATACTGGTGACTTTTACTAATAAAACTCTAAGACTTTGCCGAAGAAACCAAAGATTTAAACATCAACCAAAAAATGTATATACAAAGAAAACCTATACATCATTTCGTTCCATACAAATAATTCCTTACAAAGAAAATATTTGAATACGCCACATAACTTCGTTTCATACATATAAAAAAAATATTTGAATACGCCACTTAATAAACAAACATAAAATTTTTATTGTCACACAATGCATGTAATAAATACATTGCGAATATTACTAAATGAAGCCACGTGCATAAAATAGTTTTTTCGCTTATTCCATTCCACATTTACACACACACATAAACATATATATTCTCCCTGAAATTACTTGAACAAATTTCTCATATAAAATTACTAATCATTTTTCGTTGTATAAATGTTATACTTCACAGAAAGTACTCAGTTTTAAATGTATAAATACCTCTTTTCAATTCGCTTGAAAGTATCGCCGGTTGGTGATATCCAGCGCTAAGCGTCGTTGCAAAACGATGCTAGGTGCGAACGGCGATACTTTTGCATTGCCTTTTTTTGATTCATATAAGGCAATGAATGCAAAGCGATTTTTTGCTTTAGTTCCTCGGAACTCTTCAAGCAGGTCGGACGTATGTTGGTTCACGCTGGAAATTTGTGACCGACAATTTACAGACAGACAAACTTTTGACTTTTATAATTATAAAAACTGTGTAAGGAATTTAATTTGGAAAGCGGGTACTTTCTTGATGTACTATGACATGCCGTGAATCACAGCGTGCATAACGTTAGAACCAGATCACTCACGAAAGATCTAACACCGATGGCGGATGGGATGGCGCCGGCCGGTCTACCGGGTAGGGGACCGCCCAAAAGTACAGAAGGTACGAATATATTATGGCGATATACACGCAAACTAAGATAAATTTAAAATTGAAAATCAATGACAATGTGATTACCGTCAGGGTAAGCAACCAGGACACAGGTAAAACGTACAGATAGTCAAGGCAATGTTGTCCATCATATATGGCTAAGTCCACTCGATTTTAGAAAAATGAAACGTGGACGTCTGTTACAGATGGAGCTTTATTATCTTCTAGAAAGTTGTAGAGCATGTGAGAATTATATGGAAACGCTGTATTTATCATTTTCGTAGCTTTTATGTTTCGTAAGATATCTTAAATTATGTAAAAAGAATGAAACGTGGACAGCATGGAATTAGCCATATACAAAATTTATCAACAATATTAAAATAAAGTGCTCACAAGTCGAGCGTGGGTGATTGCTGTTAGCATATGAGTTTACATATACCAACTTGAGGTATAGCGCTGTTCTTAATGCATGTTTGAATCATTATGAACTTGATGGGAAAGAAGGGGGCACCCGTCGGTATATCCTTGTGGTTACCAAAGGGCCCATGCTCGTGCCCTACTAGATACGTTCACAGGAACCAAACTTGTGTGTGGCAGTCAGTCAGTAATGAAAAGCCACAGAAAACTAGGTGGTTGACGAAGCTAAGAATCTAATCCTTTTATGAAATACCACAAAACGAGGTGGCTAACGAAACTAGGGAATTTCCGCTTCAATAAAACGGCACAAAAAATTAGTTGGCTAACACATCACGAAATCACTCAAAAACTACGAACAACTAATGAAAGGTTAGAAAAAACTATGGCGACAACAGAAATAAGAATCTTTTCCTTACGAAATGTTACTGGAATCATTCTGAGGCAGCAATTTATTGTGGAACCTATTTTTTTTAGGTGAGTGTTATGCGATCCAATGGGGCTCAACACTAGATTTGCTCTTTAAAAAAATAATTTTGCTGACCGAAAACGGTAATTTTGCTAATTGAAAGTAATAATTTTGCTGACTAAAGAGTAATTTTGCTGACTGCAAAAACAGATGCTAAAATTTTTTATTTAAATGAATTGACCATCGTGCAATGTGGCGCTACAAACGGCCAACTTACAATAGTAATTCGTTGAAAATTTCCCATTAAATCGCTGAATATTTTCTTTTTTAGCATACAGGAACGACAAACAACTTCCACGTAATGTCTGGCTCGGATATCGCAATGCTGTACAATGATCGAGCAGTTCTGGAAAACCATCACATAAGTGCGGCATTCCGTGTATTAAACGAAGATGATTGCAATCTATTCGGCCATTTGACGAAGGAAGAGTATCGAGAATTGAGAACGTTGGTAATCGATATGGTGTTAGCGACGGACATGTCTTATCATTTTCAACAATTGAAGAATATGAAAAATTTATTAACATTGGCCGAACCAGTCGTTGACAAATCAAAAGCATTAGCTTTAGTATTACATTGTTGTGATATATCGCATCCTGCTAAGAAATGGGGAGTGCATCATCGCTGGACGATGTTGCTGCTTGAAGAGTTCTTTAGACAAGGTGATCTCGAATTAGAATTAGGCCTTCCGTACAGCCCGTTGTGCGACCGGAAAAACACGCTGGTAGCTGAATCGCAAATCGGTTTTATTGAATTTATTGTCGAGCCGAGCATGGCCGTTTGTGCGGATATGCTTGAATACATATTAGCTCCGATTATGCCCTACACTTCTAGCAATGATAGCGATAGTGCAGCTGGTAAAGTTCAAGCAATAAGTGAGGAAGGAAATGGTCCTGACGATAAGTCTGAACGATACCGAGTTAAGAAACCTTGGATCATTTGCTTAGTAGAAAATAAGAAAATTTGGAAGGAACAAGCTGTCAAAGGTTTCATGACACTTCTGTCTACAAAAATCTACTACTTCTAACTTTTCTTTTTATTGTAGACGCTGAAGCGAGGGCTGCTGCTACCGAAGTGAATGCTTCTGCCGCTGCAGGGTCATCTGAAGCTGACGAAGTTCCTTCCACGAAAGAGGAATCTCAGAGTGTAGTGCAGTCGGAATAATCATCTTAAACTAAAGTACTTTAAGTTTATTTATTCGATTAGGCAATAAATTTCTCAGCGTTTTTGTTCTGCGACTAAATTATTTCATTTTACCGAGCGCAACGGCATGCAAATTAATTGCCTCTTACAAGATTGCTCACACAAAATTGATTCCTTGCTCAATGTGCGTTCCATTGATATGAGCACGAAAAGGAATATTTCGTAGTTTCGCTTTTAAAATCTGTATTCGATGGCTGCTTTTCATGTCCATAAAACTGTTTCGCTATTCCAAGGAGTTATCATCAAAAGATTGGTCTTCATCTGGAACTTTAAATTCATACCTGCAACTGACAGCATGTTGAACATGTTTTTTATGAAATAAAGTATCAAATTTTGCAGCCCATTGTTCAACCTAAACAGCAGCTCTTTTTTAATTTCATAAGCGTTACCACTAGCATGCGAAGTAGATTTTTTATGAAATATTTGGTGTCGTTGAAACAAGCTATTCACACGTTTGCGTCGCACATTGCAATCCCTTCGTGAAACATCTTTATTTACCCCATAATAGATATGCAAACGTGAACTTCGGTCGTAAATACTGGATTACAATTGTTTTGGAACCTAGATGATGATTCATCGGGAAATTTTATGAAATTTTCTGTTTGTATTTCGCCAAAGTTAGAAGAAAATTGACGTGTATGTCGTCAGCACCCCCCAAATTTGTGCTAGCATGGTCTATAATTTGCGCCTGAATTTGTGCTGTCGAATGGTACCAGTCCTAGAATTTGTGCTGCTCTGGGAGCCGAAAACGACTCGATCGAAAATTGAATTTTCCATTTTTCGTCATTTTTGTGTGGGGAGTCCCTTTAAATTAAATTTCTCCGAACTCAAATAGGTTTCCCGAATTAGTGCTCAATTTGTGCTGGCTAATGGTAAAGTTCCCAACATTCAAGGTAGTCGGAGCGCCGAGCACAAATTGATAAAAAAATAAAATTTTTCATTTTTTCGTTAATTTTGTATGGGAAGTTTCTTTAGTTTTTGTCGAATTGGTTTTCCTAATTATTTCTGAATTTGTGCTGGACAGCTGAACCGCTTCAGCAGTCTTTGTAAGAATTCTACCATTTTTCCTTTTTCATCAATTTTTTATTTCTCCACTTCGAGTCGGACCTACTCTAAAATATTTTTCGCAAAATTTTGCATTTATTTGTCATTTTGATCATGAAATCGGTTCACACGATCCTGAGATATGAACTTTTGAAAATTTGAATTTTCATACAATTCAAAATTTTCTTCGAATTTTACTTCTCTATATTATTGGTATTTACACCATCATAAATTGAAGATATTCGAATTATGACAGTGGAATCTATCGATTATGTAACACTGATTTCACTTAAGTTCGCTCAGGGAGGCAACACGCAACCTAGGGTAGGACACATTAATAGTTAATATTTTAACCTCAAATTCAAATATTAGATTTTATTCTATGGTATGTATACACAAGTGAGTATACATAAAAGTGATAACATCGATGATACATTACTCTTATGTAATCTCAATTTATTTGTTTAATTGGATGTGTGACATTAGGGTGATCCAAAAATGTATGGGAAAATTAAAATGTCGAAAAGTTGGGGCCCCAGCTCTCAAACGATCTCAAATGTATCCCTGATCAAAAGTTAATAAGGAGTAAACTCAATCCGGAGTGATCTAGGGGACTCCCAAGAGCGAAATAGCAGAAAAAACATGAAAATCAGATATGAGCATTTTACACAGATACTGATAGTAGAGAGCATGTTAATGTGTTAATTTGATTCAATGCTTCTATTTTTGAGCTTGTAGTGGTGAATTAATTTTTTGCTAAGATCATTCCGGATTGAGTTGGATCCATATTAATTTTTGATCAGGGATACATTTGGGATCGTTTGAGCGCTGGGGCCCAACACTTTTCGACACTTTATATTTTTGGACCACCCTAGTGTGACATGTTTGCGGATAATTCTTATTCGATACTTCATGTCTAGGCATTCTTATATTAATGGTACACACGGAATCTAGAGCTCTCACGTTTTGAATCTTTATCTATAAAGTAACAAATTTTAAGTTTCCATTCCTCTCCTGGACTAACTTAAATCGCATCGAGCCAACAAAAATTCAGCTAATTAGTTCTGAAAACTAGGTTCACAAAAATTAAAGAAACTTCATATAAAAATTAATGGGAGAAATAAAAATTTCGATCTTTTATCAATTTGTGCTCGGCGCTCCCACTACTTTCAATGTTGGGAACTTTACCATTATCCAGCACAAATTGAGCACTAATTCGGGAAACCAACTTGAGTTTGGAAAAATTTAAATTAAAGGGACTCCCTATATAAAATTAACGAAAAAATGAAAATTTTGATTTTTTATCAATTTGTGCTCGGCGCCCCGACTACTTTGAATGTTGGGAACTTTACCATTAGCCAGCACAAATTGAGCACTAATTCGGGAAACCAACTTGAGTTTGGAAAAATTTAAATTAAAGGGACTCCCCATACAAAATTAACGAAAAAATGAAAATTTTGATTTTTTATCAATTTGTGCTCAGCGCCCCGACTACTTTGAATGTTGGAAACTTTACCATTAGCCAGCACAAATTGAGCACTAATTCGGGAAACCAACTTGAGTTTGGAAAAATTTAAATTAAAGGGACTCCCCATACAAAATTAACGAAAAATGGAAAATTTTTATTTTTTATCAATTTGTGCTCGGCGCTCCGACTACTTTGAATGTTGGGAACTTTACCATTAGCCAGCACAAATTGAGCACTAATTCGGGAAACCAACTTGAGTTTGGAAAAAATTAAATTAAAGGGACTCCCCACACAAAAATGACGAAAAATGGAAAATTCAATTTTCGATCGAGTCGTTTTCGGCTCCCAGAGCAGCACAAATTCTAGGGACTGGTACCATTCGACAGCACAAATTCAGGCGCAAATTATAGACACAATTTCCATGCTAGCACAAATTTGGGGGGTGCTGACGACATACACCTAGAAAATTGAACAGAAAAACCTTTTCAAAAAATAAAACTTTGCATTTCAATCGTCACTTTGCGACTAAACGCATTTCTAAAATCATCGACTATAAAATTCGCAGAAAGTTTGATGATAATGACGTTTTGAATATACCAACTTAACATGGCGAATATGGCTGCAGTGATAAATTTGAATTGAAAACTTTTATCGAGTTGCTTTCTGTGTGTGAAGTTAGCCGAATGTTTGAAAATTGTTTTAGGAATAAGAGGTGAGCTGGCCGCCGACCGTCCGAAACTCGACTAAAAACCCGACCCGACCCGGACATGATTCAATTTGTCGGGTCGTCGGGTTTTTGAATTTATTTTTTTTTTGTCGGGTCGGGTTTTCATTTTCGTTTTTTTCGGTTCGGGTCGGGCCGACTTCAAATAAGGGGCTGTACACAAATGACGTATGGATTTTTTCGCGATTTGTGACCCCCCCCCCCCTTCGTATGTCCGAATTTAAAGACCTCCCCTTTTAGAGAAACATTTTTTTGTGTCATATCGACATTTGAATTACATCGATCGACAATAAAATAAATCATCGATTTGGATTTCACCTTCAGACAACTTTACGCTTAATCGCAAAAATTTCGCGCAAAAATTTTTAAGTTTGATGTGAAAAAGTTTTTTAACATCACCTAAAAGTCTCAGTTTCCCAAAATTTAGACAAAATTCTACGGACAGCTACGGAACACGGCACTATTAAATTACTTCACCTATAAACAAAGCTACAAAAATTTATGAGTTAAAAATTTTCCTTGTGTCAAAAAATTATTTTGTGTCATTTACCTCGCCAAAATTATTCTAATAATTTTTTGATTCATTTTTAACTCATAAAGCTTTGTAGTTTTGTTTATAGGTGAAGTAATTTAATAGTGCTTGTTCCGTAGCCGTCCGTAGAATTTTGTCTTAATTTTGTGAAAATGAGATGTAACAAAATTTTTCCAAAATATTAAATTTTATAACGCGGGGATATTAACTGCCCTCAACAAATAATTAAAATATTGACGCAGAGTATAAGAATCTATTCTTTGTACATACGACTTGGCTTTGACCGCCCCTCCCCCGAGGTGATGCTTAAGGCTTTGAAACGCAAAAACTTATTTTGCAATATTTTCACATTCGATTAATCAAATGGGTCACAAATGCCGGATCGTCTAATCAAACCGTTCCCCAGCGAAAACTTTGTTTTATCGAGCAACCTATACTTTCGAACGGCTAGATTATTTGTCGGATTATATCACCAACAGAATCGCAACAACTTAAAATTAAAAATAAAAAAAAACAGTTTTTTGTTTACAATAAAAAATATTTTAAGAATTACGTATAAAATCTTGTAGCACAAAATAAATTAAATAAATGAATGCTCCAATAAGGTCACAATAAAAATTACATTTAAAGTAAAAGGAATTTACACAAAATTGATTAAACATTTAATTTTTCCTATTCATCAATTTATATAGAGAAATCATATTCTATCGAGCTGCTGAACTTATTCCTAGCAGCTTGGACCACAAAATCTAAACAAACAAATGATAACACAAACAAATCATTAATAAAAGTATTTTAAATAAATAAAAAAATTATAAACTAAAAATGTGAGTGTAAACTTGTTGAGTTTTTGTTTGTATAATTCTTTATTTTCGAGTTTATGTCTGATTGAGGGACCAGTCTTTTGAGTTTGCCATTGTTCAGAATATTTCGAATTTCCATTAATTTATTACAATATTTTGGATGCAATCCAAATTGCACACAGATAAACCGAAATGGCCATTTGATTCGAAATTGAATGAATTTTGAGCAATGGTGACTAATAGCTTAAGCAGTAAGGTACCATTATCAGCTGACATTGGGATCATAGCTTTATGAAATGTAGATACATATGAAAAAAAAATCTAAAACTAAATGAAATTAGATTTTATTTATAAGGACACGCAGAGGAAATTCTATATATACAAATATATGATAAATTATATACAAAATCTTATTAACAAACAAAGTATTTATTGAACCAAAATGCATTGAATATAAAACGTATACATACACAAAAGTCTATATAGCCGCTCATATAAATCTACCGAACAGTTACATTTCTTGGTCCTGAAAAGTAAATTAATTTTACACCAACGTCAATTCACCCATTCATTTCATTCATTCTAGATACTAATCTCATCCAACTCATTCCAAACGTTCCATTTAATCTTCAATAATTTTCGTTTATTAAAACATGTTCCACTAATTCCACTCAATGTATTCAATTCACTACTGCGACGACAAAACGATGCATTTGTAAAACCATAAAATTGAAACACTTTTTCGAATGTCAACCATTTTGTTAGTTGATCTACTTGTCTACCACATTTGTTAATTCCTTGAAAAAATCCTATAAGTTGTTGATATTCACTCGAGTTAATCGTTAAGAACTAATATCTGAAATTGTCTGTTTCTACCAGTTACTAGTCAGCACAAGCAGCAGTGTAGACTTGATTATTTCGGCGGCATGACGTAACAATGCTTTTGGATCTGAACTTTTTATAGAAAGTCCAAGTTTT
Source organism: Pseudolycoriella hygida (assembly GCA_029228625.1). Classification (NCBI taxonomy): domain Eukaryota; kingdom Metazoa; phylum Arthropoda; class Insecta; order Diptera; family Sciaridae; genus Pseudolycoriella; species Pseudolycoriella hygida. The sequence goes on along the minus strand of CM055403.1, from coordinate 191,315,900 downwards.
AATTCAGCTCAAGGCTAACTGTTTCAACAGGAACGAGTTTACCGACAAGAGTTGAGACGGCGGATGGGGAATATTTAAAATATGGAAATGTTTTTGGTTAAATCTTCAATTTGGTACTTCTAAAGTATTTGACGGGTATTTAAAGGGACGGGCTAGCTCAGTGGTAACGTACTGGCTTTCCACCAAGAATATCCGGCTTCAATCCCGGTAGAGACAATTTTCTATAAGACTTTTCTCCAATGTATAGCATGAAAGTAACGTTCCTAGGCATGGGCATAGCTAGGCTTCATAATTTGGTAGTTGTGAATTTGGTGCTGCAACGGATCGTACACAGAAGAATGAGAAATATGACGTCGTCCATATTCGATGAATTTTGTGTACAAATATGTGAGTCTAATCTTAGGCGGAGATATAATTAGCATCAGAAGAGATCCTAATGGTAAAAGGCTAGTTACCGATAGGTGTGGTTCGAAATTCACGTTAAGCATGTGGTCCAACAATTACCTGCCGGTAATTGATGGGGCGAACCGGCGGCATTCTAAGCCCTACTAGTTTCCGCACCTAGCACATCATAGATGGCACTAGGTTTATGCAATTTACCACTGACGCAGGAAAAACTTCGGTAACGGAAGGATCTCTAAGAAAAAACCATATGAGCAGCTCGCAAAAAATTGCGGGAATTGTAGATAAAAAATTATCTAGCCCCTGTCTGACCCGGACCCGGAACTATGCTCAATATCGGTGTTTCTTCCTGTCAGTTAAAATAAAAGTCATTTCTCCCTTAATAGTGGCAAGTACGGTCGTGTGCGGCGCCATATTCTTTTGTGTTAATCGTTCCAAGTAATACTCAACGAGAAGTTAGCTGTAGTTGCGGCCGAAACAAATCGATTGTTTCTTCTTCGGCAATAATGAATTATGAATGAATATTGGATGAATAAGTGACATCCCCAAAACCAGCTGACTTTTCAAAGTCAAAGTCACATCACCAAATATTTCAAACCTAAATACATCTAAAGAATAATGAAGATGAACTGATCCTGTTGTTCGCTAAATTTATTTACTAAAATTTGAAGTGAAACCACGAAAACTCATACGAAAGAACTCTTTTCTCATCTGATCCCTTGCGATCATTGTGTACTAGTTTCTTTCGATCTTAACTGAAAATATTTGCCGGTTTAAGGAATGGATTTCTTATTCATCTTGCGAATGAAAGCCAATAAAAAATGCTTCAAATTGAGCTATTTTTATTTGTCTTGTGTTTGTGCTAGCACTGTTCTGCGTGATAAAACCGTTTACAACAAACAATTTATCAAATTAAAAGCAAACAAACAACTTAATCATATCTTAGTCAACTAATAACATCATCACTTCAGACCAAGGAAGGTTTACAATTGATTTCACTTGCCCGAAATTGATTGAATGTAACTAAGCCAAACAAAATTTATGAAACAAAATAATTTGGCCATCTTTTTATTAAACTATATGTAAAATACAATACAATCTTTGTATCATACGCGTATACATAATGTATTTAATGAAGAAAACAAAAATAAGATTAAAATATTAAGGAAAATCACATTTAATGACATCGTTGGTAAAGTAAATGAAAAGTGAAAACAATTTAAAAAAATTACTTAGAAATTGAATATTAGAAAATTTAAAATAAGAGTATTCCTGACCGCTCTTCAAGCTTTTATGCAATCATCTTCAATTAGTTTTGTAGGTATTTCAAAATTACTACGCTATTTTGCATTGCAATTTCAAAAACCTACAAAATTAATTGAAGATGACTGAACTCGAGTACAAAAGATAAAGTAGAAGAATATGGCAGAAATTTAATAACAATGAATCTTTCAGTATTTTGATAATAATAACTGCGCAAGTAGCGTTGGAATTAGGTTGTATTAATAAAATCTCCGGATCTAATGATTTCGAAGCTAGAGGCAGTCAGCTGGAGAAATTTATGTGCTTACATGTAGCGTTATTGTAGTCAAACAAGAACACTGACAGGTGAACACGTGCTTCGGTGCAAACAAGAGAGAAAGTTTTCGACAGTCAATTCAAAATCATCAGATCCACGGATTTTATTAAGAAAACCTAATTCCAACGCTACTTGTAATTATTATCAAAATACTGAAAAATTCATTGTTAGTCAATTTCTTATATATGTTGTATACTCGTGTATACAAATTTCAACTGGTGTCAGGAATACCCCTAATGTTAGCGAAAATTATAAAAGTAAAAAATTAGTCATATCCAAACATTTGAGCTCTTATTTACACTCTAATAATAAAAATAAAAAAAATTAATAAAAAAACACAAATGAACGGTTTACTATCTCCACTACAAAATATTCTGTAAATAAAATATTTTTCTTTATTGAAATGCGAAATAAATAGAAATTTGTGTAAACCTTATACTGTCGTTTGAAATCTAATGAGAAGATGAAGGTAAGGATTTCTAATTAACTTCTAACCGACTTCTAATTAACTCTAAAAGGAAAGACCAACAAAAGGTTCTGAGATAATCTTTGAAGTAATAAAGTAGGGGATGGGAAAATGATGGAATATCATTTGTTGTAAAATTTTTCAACTGGGACAAGGTGAAAACAAAATTCTTCGAGAAATAGGTTTGTTCGGGGTGAGGTCACGAGGGTGTCACTTACTTTAAAAATCTACATCGAATTCACAAAATTTTTTGGAGTTTTTGAATTTCGTCTACATTTTAGGTGCCATTTTTTAATTTTCAGTTTGTTATAGGATTCGGCAACATCGACAAATTTGCGTTGCATGGCCGAATCGAGTTACAAATCGATTGTTTCTTCTTCGGCAATAATGAATTATGAATGAATATTGGATGAATAAGTGACATCCCCGTGGGTGAGGTCCAAAATACCTACGAAAAAATGTTTGCGAACAAAAATTCTACAACCAAAAATCTAGATACGAATTATAGGTGTCAGAATAGGGTTGCAAAAAGACTCGAATGTATTCCTAAATAAAAATGAGCAAACAATTAAGAGATCCATAAAAATTATCCAAGGTAATGTCAAAGACCCAACCGAAAAGCGTCTTATGACATCTGAGACCATTGATTTTCTTGGCCGAAATGTTCTCTTCTGCACTGTATCACAAACAGTTTCTCCAAAAAATCCTGAAACTACTTTCTCTAAGATGTTATTCTGTTTCTCATCAAGTTTACGATTGGAAGCAACTTTCTAACTGCCATTGTTTTAGAGTTATGAGTCATTCCTCCCGATTGTAGAAGTAGCTAAATCCCATGGATTGGGCAATTTTTGCGGAAAATCCTGAAGCACGTGTTCTCTGTCTAAAGCAGAGCCTATTTTTGGAAAATCGAATTCCCAAAAATTTCCAAATTTTCCAAATAATTTCCAAAATTTTCCAAATAATAATCTGGAAATTATTTGTAAAATTTGGAAATACTTTTTTCCGAAAATAGGCCCTGGTCTAAAGTGATGTATGATTTAGTAAAACGAATATGGAACACGGAAGAGTTGCCAAACGAATGGCTAGAAGGTGCCATTTTACCTCTACACAAGAAAGGTGATAAAACCGAATGCGAAAACTACAACTCGGAAATGCCTTGCTGAACATGGCTTATACATTTTTCGCTCGAGTACTATTCTAAAGACTAAATCCGCTGGCTGAGAGTGTCATTGGGGATTATGAAAGCAGGACTCAGACGAGATCGCGCAACAACTGACCAAATATTCACACTTCGTTTGATTCTGCAAAATGGCAGAGATAGAGTTTCAAGTCCGGACGTCTCATCTTTGCATCGACTTCAGACAAGCATACGACAAGACAAACGTATGGAATTGTTTACGGCGATGAAGGAGCTGGGCTTTGAAACAAAGTATATTCGTTTTGTGAAAGCGACATTGGATGGACCAGATGTCGTGTTAAGGTGCAAAAATACATTGAAAGATTGAAGTAGGAAGACGCTGCATGTTGCCTACTCTTTAACTTGGCATTGGAAATCGCAATGAGACGTGCTGGTGTATGCAAACTAATAAAACACTGGTGAATGGAACAGTTCAAGTTCTGGTCTTTGCAGATGATTTGGATCTCGCCAGTCGTATACATCAACGGCAGTTGACACTTTCACAAATCTTAAAATCCAAGATGAGAGAATGGGTTTGACGATAAACGAATCTGAAACCAAGAACATGAAGATCGAGGCGAATGCGGTAGCCAATTAACAAGGAGGAACAATATGCATTGGAGAGTGCAGCCTCGAGGTAGTCGATGAGTTCATCTACTTTGGAAATGGTGGAAACGCACCTGAAATTCACAGACGTATCGACAAGCAGATGCTATTATGGTCTAATCAAACATTTACATATATTCACAAAACACTTATTCGTCCAGTATTGATCTACTAATGCGAATCTTGGGCGATGAAGAAAAGTGATGAACAGTTGATCAGTGATGATCAGTTTTAAGGCCTTGGCTAAGTCCAAAAGCTCAAAAATAAAAATGTTTCTTCCATAAATTATCAGGCATGCTCGGACCTTTCAATTTCAATCGAAAAAGATTTACTCGAGTTGTGTACAAAAGACCAAAAACCACTAAAACGGACCTAGTTCGGCGGCCCTTGGGCCGACAGTGCCCAAATTCAATTCCAAAAAAGATTTTTCAATTGCCTTTCAGTGAAAAAAAGTTTTTGAAAATCAGTTGAGTTTTACGGGTGGACGGACGGACATTTTTTTATTGCTGATTCGCCATCAAAGGACCATGATCGATGCTCCCCACCCACTCCCGGGTCGATGTTGGGAGTGGTTACAAACGTCGAGGTAAACTCATTAGACCCCTTTTCGAAGAACTCCTTTCTTCGTACGGGTCCAAACATTTCGGCCTACGAAATCAGTGGTCTCAGATGTCACACGACGTACTTCGGTATGGAGGGTTTTCGACATTACCTTGGGTAATTTCTGTAGATCTTTTAAATTCTTATAGTTCTGAAAGAATATAAAACATTGAATTGCGTGCTCATTTTTATTTAGATACGTTCGAGTCTTTTTGCAACATCAATTTTATTTTCCACATCTATTCTGATACGTACGGGTCCCTATCATTATGTCTTACTTTACGTTGAATTGTAAGAAGGTGCATTAAAACCCAACGCGTTGTTTTCGATTTATTTTGTTTTATTCATAAAAATGTACTGTACACATTAAATTATAAAAACTTACATTTTATTGTTCAATGAATTTTTAGCGCATTAGATACGTTCAAAATAAGATACACTGACAAAATAGCAATATTGACGGAGTCCTTATAGAAACTTGCAAGCGACTCTTTCCGTTATGACATAATACGAAATAAATGAACATTTACAAATTATACGCTGAGTTGGATACTAATATTTGATGAAAAAAAACAAAATAGGCAGTTAAGTTAAAGCGAATTTGTTTGCATTTAAATTTTTGGTATTTCGATGATAGTTCGGAAACAAAAGTTTGTCCCTAACACCCGCATTTCTATAAAAGTTCATATCACTAAGAGGAGGCCTCATATTAACTCCAAACAACTTGAAGGACCATTAAAATTCAATTAAAAAGAAAATCTACTGGGCAACCACAAAGTATTGTATATTCTTGACTCGAAACTTCGCAGGACTATCATAGTGCGTTGCGTCGTCTACCATTGCTTCGAACACGTTGGCGTCGACGTGGTGGTGATTGAGCATTGTATCGTCGGGCCGTTGGAGGCTTGATCAATGCAGATGCACCTGGGAATCGATCAACTGGCACGACAGTTTTCACTGTTTTACGACACACGGCACACCTTAACATAGAAAAGAAAATTAAAATAAAAAATGCTAGAGATAAGGTCCTGCGGGGAAAGCATTACCTGCTGATTTTACTGGTTTGATCTGCCTTCAATGTCTGTTGCCTGGGCCTACGGAACATTTCGCTCTCATTGATTATTGACAACCAGAACGAGTTGATTTGATCGTAGTAATTACATCTGCCATGTCCGTGACACTCGATAATAGGATTGGCTCGGAATTCCTCCAGACATGATCCTGGCGAAATGAGATCTTGTCCGAATCCTCCGGTATTGTCATTCGTTGACTAAAACAAGAAAAATCGAAAATTCTGAATTTACTACTTCTAGCTTTTATTGTTTTTACCATGACGTAACTGTAACCAATCCACATCTCTTCCCATCCGCTGGGACAATCTGGGATGTCCATACTTTGGCTATGGATGGCAATGATGCGTGTATTTGTCTCACAAACAGAGCACCTAACAATTGAAAAAGTGTTTAGGATACGCTTCGAATTGTAAGCCATCAAATTTACCTTGACACATATCGGCTCATTTCGATAGCATCAATGGGAGTCATAGTCATAGGCATTGGTTCGGGAGTAGACAGCCACAAACTGTCGTCATTGTTCTCCGCATAACTACACACATTGCCAATATCACAGAACATAAACGGCATAGTTGAGAATCTCAGTAGACATGAGCCAGGCTGTCCTAAATCTTGTCCAACTGTTCTACTTGCACCGATAACACTAGCCATAGAATACCCTTCCCATAATTTAACCGTGTTTGCCGGACATTCTGGAATGCTGACAGACTGTGAATGCCTTGTGAATAAAAAGCCACGACTTTTGGCTTGCGGCGGAGATGGGGCATCGTCGCCACGAAAACCTTTCGGACCACGGTAACCGTGGAGGCCTGGTTGGCCAGGAGGTCCCGGATAACCCTTTTCACCCTTAGTACCTTCTAAGCCATCAAGTCCAGTTTCACCGATTTCGCCTTGATAACCTTTCAAGCCAGTTAATCCGATCCTTCCGGGATATCCGGCCGGACCGACATCTCCCATTTCTCCTTTCAAACCTGGAATACCATCAAATCCTGGTTCGCCTCTTTCAGCTAATTCATATGGCCGCGTGTATCCACGTTCTCCTTTGACACCCTTCGCACCGTCAATACCATCAATGCCGTGCCAACCGGAATCTCCTTGAAGACCTTTCGGGCCAGGGGGCCCCCGTGGACCAGTAAAACCTTGCAATCCTCTATCACCATCCTGTCCAGGGAATCCATCTTTTCCAGTCAATCCTTCTGGTCCTTGGAAACCATCATCTCCTTTCTTCCCTTTGATTGATGGTCCCGCATAACCAATTTCGCCTTTAAAGCCAGTTTCCCCTATAAGTCCAGGAGGACCAAAAAGTCCGGTCAAACCTGCTCGTCCGGGCGGACCCTGTAAGCCGACATCTCCAGTTTGTCCCTTAATTCCATCCGTAGTAATTCCTGTGACATGTTATGCCATCAATGGAAATATTCCCAAATAAAGTTTTCTTCTCTTTCTTACAAAATCTAGTTCTATGAAGTCAATAAAAAATGAATACCTGGTAAGCCAATCATGCCATGCGGACCATCATCTCCATAATTTCCTGGTGCTCCTTTTGGACCCTGTATGCCTTGTTGTCCTGGAAAACCATCGAAACCAGGTACACCGGGTTCTCCTGCTTCAGCGTATTGACTTGCTAGTCCTGGCAATCCTCTTAAGCCTTTATCACCAGGTAAGCCACGTAAGCCGTTCAAACCATCTTCACCAAAGTCACCTTGTGGTCCATAATCGCCAGGTAGCCCTATTTTTCCCGGAAATCCTCTAGCTCCTTGTTTTCCGGGTTCACCACGAGCTCCAGGAAGTCCAACCATTCCTTGATTACCCTTTTCACCTTGTGGAACGGACACATATGCAATGGTCCCAGGTAAACCTGGTGAGCCTTTGTCACCAGGAAAACCTGCATCACCCATCAGACCATCGAATCCATCTGGTCCAGGTGCACCACGTTGTCCCTTTGAGCCTGGGAATCCTTGATCACCGTATTCTCCTGCTCAGAAAAAACGAAATACGGAAATTTGGTAAACAATCAGCTTCAGAAATCACGAATTAGATTTTACCTTGCTGACCGACAGATCCAGATTCACCTCTAGGACCTGCTTGACCTGGAGCACCAATTACTCCATTTCGACCGTTGAACCCAGGCGCGCCAATCATCCCCATATCACCAGACTCACCAATGAGACCAAACTCACCAACGTCTCCTCTTTCACCCTTCAACCCATGTCTGCCATCGAAACCAAATCTTCCAGGAACTCCAGGCTGTCCTTTCAAGCCTGGACCACCATCGATCACATTACCAGCATCTCCTTCTTCACCTTTGGCACCAACTTTTCCCATAGCCCCGTTAAATCCAGGTGGGCCAACTCTTCCAGGCTCACCAATTTCTCCTTTCGTACCGCTAAATGAAGCTTCTCCTTTTTCGCCCACTTGACCGAAATATCCGAAATCACCACGTTCTCCTTTTCTTCCATCTCGTCCGGGTCTTCCAGATAAGCCTGCAAATCCTGCATCACCTCGCTCTCCTTTAAGACCAGGAACTCCTACATGTCCCGGGAAACCTCTTCGACCTGCCCTTCCAGGGAATCCGAAATCACCTTGTAATCCAGGCTCGCCGTCAGGACCTCTGTATCCTTCTAATCCTACCTCACCAGCGTCACCCGGTTCGCCCATGTCGCCAGGAATACCAGCATTACCAGGGTATCCGATATCTCCTTTGGCCCCTGGAGCTCCGACTGGACCAGGCCAACCATCATCTCCCTTCTGTCCTCTCAAGCCGTACGGTGCAACTTTTCCATCAGCACCATCAGCGCCAGGGAATCCCATGTCACCATACAGTATGTCTCCACGTTCTCCCTTTTTACCTTTTAATCCAGTGAGACCATCCCGACCCTGATCGCCCACTTCACCTTTATTTCCTCTCACCCCTGATCTTCCGCGGTTTCCATACTGACCTGGAAAACCTTTGTCTCCGATTTGGCCAGGAGCACCAACATCGCCCTCCAATCCCATTTCCCCAGCCAAAATTGATCTGCCAGCCTCCCCCCGCTGTCCTTTCATACCTGGCAATCCATCTGCACCTTCCACTCCATTGATGCCATCTTCGCCTATTTAATCGGAAATAAAAATTCGTTAGGCAAATCTTGATATTGCAATCAATTGATTTGTTACCTGGTGCACCCGTTGGACCATGATCACCCATGATGCCTGGATAGCCTTTAAACCCTTCGGGTCCAGCTACGGATATTCCAGCCGGACCTTGTTCTCCGTATGGACCAGGGAAACCCACAGCACCAACAGGTCCAAACTGACCTTGATAGCCTGGTAAGCCAATCGATCCAACTTCACCTTTATCGCCTTTTTCGCCTCTCAAATCAAATTTGAGTGGAGCACTCGGTTCACCTTTCGCTCCTTTAGCACCCATGCTTCCAGCTTCACCTTTTTCACCTCTAAAGAGATAAAATAACATCAGATCGACCTTAACTTCAAAACTACTACGCTCATTGTCTGTTGAAATTTTGGATTTTTCATTGCCAAGCTTAATACTTTAATACCCAGACTGAAAGCGTGGACATTCCATGGGTTGCGAAAGTAGCTTTTTCCTCGACAGAATAATGGTTTCATGTTAAAGGGAAAAGAGGTACTTTCGTTCATAGGAATGTCAAAATAATACGAAATTATCTTACGGGTATCCATCGAAACCTCTATCTCCTATCAATAAGTATTTTGGAATGCGCGCATCTTCACCAGAACGACCAGGGCGACCATCTCTACCTGGAGCTCCATCTCTTCCAGCTTGTCCAGGGAGGCCATAAGCTCCAGTGTCTCCTTTTTCACCGATTTCACCAAATCGTCCAGGATAGCCATCAGGACCTACGTCTCCTTCAGGTCCTTGTAAACCAGGATATCCTATATCACCAACGTCTCCCAATTCAGGTTTTTCCAGCTCTCCTGTGTACACTATAATACCTTTCTTTCCTTTCGGACCTTCTCTTCCAGTTTCACCATCTGCGCCTCGACTACCTATTCATCGAAGAACGAAAAAACCATATTTTCTTATACTGTAGATTTTTGCATAACTGAGACTTTTGCTTTCATCCGTTAGTGTTTTATACAATATATTTTGTTATTACCTTTCATTCCCTTGTCACCAGGTCTACCGGTTTGACCTCGGACGCCTTTGATTCCTCTTGGTCCAGTTCGTCCTCTCATTCCAGGAATGCCATCAAGACCATTTCTGCCGTCATCTCCTCTTTCTCCTTTTGATCCGGCTTGACCAATTGGACACACACCACAATCTTCTCCACGCAAGCCTTTATCACCCTTAGGTCCATAGTAGCCATCATATCCAGGATTTCCGGGAGCACCACGTCTTCCCGGTAGACCGTCAGCACCAGGAGGACCAGTTATGTTAAATCCGATTCCCGGTAAGCCTTTATCTCCTGTTAAACCAGGTTCACCACGATCACCAGCAAATGCATTCGCACCGGGTCGACCAGGTGATCCAGCAAAACCTTTCGGCCCACTAATAGTAGGACCAGGGAAACCGAGTTGTCCTTTTCTCCCAATTGGTCCGGAAAAACCTGGGGCACCGACTTGACCTGGTGGTCCGTTTTCTCCTTGATCTCCAACTTGGCCTTGTATTGAAGTTCCTCTTAATCCAGGTCGGCCATCCAGACCAGGATCCCCCGATGGTCCTGGTAAGCCCATAGGACCACGTCGACCTGGTTCTCCAGGAATGCCATTCATTCCTCTTTCTCCTACTTCCCCCACATCTCCTTGAGATCCAATCGGTCCAACGCTGATTTCGTCTAAGCTTGGATCATACAAACCAGGTGCGCCTAATGAAGGAATCACAAAATTATTTGCAATCAAACTTCTCCGATGACGACTAAAATTACTTACCTGGGTTTCCTTGAACACCAGGTAATCCGTCGTAGCCAGGTTCACCAATCGATCCTTTTTCCCCATCAGCACCATCGAATCCAGCATAGCCAGGTGCACCCTTTGAACCTTTTTCACCACTCGGGCCGCTCAAGCCATCCTTTCCTGTTTTACCACGATCGCCAGCATCTCCTTCATCGCCTTTATAGCCATGGAAACCTCGTTCTCCTTTTATGCCGTCGTAACCCAAATCTCCTGGCAAACCTTTATCGCCAGGTAATCCGGGGTATCCTTTCTCGCCGACGCCTCCCTTTATAGTTACTTCGGTTGGTTGGTTGATCAACGCATCAGCATAGTCATCTCCTTTATCTCCTCGAGGTCCTGGAGCACCCTTAACTCCCTTAGCAAGCAGAATTGGAACTTGCTCGGCATCCTCACCTCGTTCACCTGGATAACCAGGCTCACCAGGATAGCCCTAAATTAAATACGTAGTCAAAAAAAAATGGCAACGAACATTTTGGGTTTTATTCACCTGAATACCAGGTACACCTTCATATCCTTTCGGACCAGCTAGGCCAGGATGCCCTTGTTCACCTGCAAGACAAAAAATTCGTCAAAAATATACTTTAAAAAACGCTCAATGCTTGACACACACCTCCGAACCCATCTAATCCTGGCTCTCCTCGTGAACCCTTGTTTCCTTTCGAATTTATTCCTCCATCTCCAGCATCACCGCGAGGCCCTGGCAGCCCAATTTCACCGGGCAAACCACGTTCTCCATGTCGTCCAGGATATCCATGTGGCCCATCGGCACCTTTGGTTCCATTGCATCCATCAAGACCAGTAATACCTCTTAAGCCAGAAAAACCTGGAGAGCCGGGCATACCGGGCCTGCCATGATCGCCACGTCGACCTGGATCTCCCTACAATTTCAATTTTGTTAGCATTATTATTACTTGTGTCTGGTAAAAATTTCGCATACTCGATATCCTTTTTCTCCTTGCGCACCGTGCTCACCAGGGTCACCGACCTCACCTGGAGGTCCTATTGGTCCGTCTAATCCAATATCCCCAGGTGGACCTTCAAGGCCAGCAAAACCGCTAGGACCAACATCTCCCCGACGGCCTTTTTGTCCTTTACAGTCGCACAATTTTTTATTGCATTCCTAATGAAGGAAAATATTTTTTATCAATTAAAATTATAATGTAATTCTGAGATTGAAAAAGACTAGCATTAAATAACAACTTGATTGACAAGTTCGTGCTCGTCCGAAATATAATTTCTTTTCTTTTTCTCTAAGCGCAAATCAACTCAAACAACATGAATTTGAATTTTACTTCGCACATAATTTGCCTGTAGCAGTTGCATGAAATATTTATATTAAGAGCTTCACAAATATCAAAACATTTGAAGGAATCAAAATTTTTTTAGCAGATTCGCGATCTAGTGACCAAGATCGATGCTCCCCCTATACTCTTCGACTGGTTGCAAACGTCGTGGTAAGCGCAGTAGAGCCATTTTCGAGCACTACGTTCTTCGTACGGTTCTAAACAAAAACATATGCAAGGGACCCGTACGCATCAGAATAGATGTGGCAAACAGAACAGATGTTACAAAAAGACTCGAACTAAATATAAATAAACATTGGCTTGAGTATATGAAATTATGTCGACATTAAACTGTATTGCAAATGTTTGTATGTTGCAATGTATAAGTGGAATTTATTTCAATTCATTCTACAAGCGGGTGCCGAAGGTACAGCAGCCATAGTAAAATATTACTTCTATGGGTGCGATTGTACCAAAACGAGAATTTTCTCATTTTTACCTTGATTGCAAGTTTGTGTACTTCTTTACACAGAGGGTCTGGTTAGCCCCTTGGAGCCGAATTATTCAACGTAAATACTATCTTCGATAGTCGTTGAATTGTGGTAATCTGCTTATCAGAATAATCCAAATTAAAAAATAACCGAAACAAACTCACAATTCTTTTACTTCCAAATTGTTCAAACGAAATGACATGCATCCAATCGTAGGATCTGGATAGTATAAAAGGCGAGTTGAAATAGTCTGAGTATCATTCTATGGCCATCGTTGCTGATATACACATGGTCTTAAGACAAGATGTACTGATGAGTCGTAAACGACGAAATCAGCACTTTTAGTTTTTCGATTTTTGTTAAACAATTGGAAGTAGGATGAAGAATTGTGAGTGGCTTTTAAATGTTGATTTTAGCGGGTGGACTTTCATCTGCCGAAGGTACAGCAGCCACAGTAAAATATTACTTCTATGGGTGCAATTGTACCAAAACGAGAATTTTCCCACTTTTACCCCATTCTACAAAATATTTGACAATGCAATGGGACAAATAAAAACGTTCAAAAAAAGAAAAAATCAAATTAAAAATCACTGGACGAAATACATTTCCTCCATCGGCGCACTCGTAGGGATGCTGGAGATGATGGAGATGACACACATTGAATAGATAAGTCCTGGATTTCGGTTCGCCGGTTATTCGAATTAGCTCGCCGCCAATTTTGTTCAAAAGTTCGATCGATTCCTGCGCCCAGGGGCCGAACGACTCGACTGCAAACGCGATGAAGTGGTAGCTCTGCTCGATTCTGGAGTACTTTGTGTGCTTTCGTCTAGCTGCCTTCGTAGACGCCATGCCTGGTCGCTTTGTCCTGGCGGCCATATTCGACTTCGTCAGTCAATCGGCACCAGGGACTATTTTTGCGAAAAATTTGTTCGATAACATTCGTATAATTCGCGAAAATAGTCCCTGATTGGCACACGACGTGTTCCATACTAAGGACCGACCTTTTTCCCAAGCGATGTAAGTGACGCCATCCGGGCGTTTCTTGCCATCATCGAGGAATAGGCCAGGTGGTTCTAGAAGCGAGCTAACGGTAATAAAATTTGACTATCGGTGCGAGTTATTTTTAATCGATTGAGAAGATTATTCTGAACAAAAAATTGTTCTGCGGTATGTCTCTAAAATGCACTGTTTTTTTATAAAATTGTCAAAATATCAATCCATGCAGCCGCCTCCAAAAAATTACGAAATGGCCGAACTAATATTTTCGATTTTAATCAATTTAAAGATATTCTATAATTAGGAAAGTCGGATAAGTCACATTTCTTTCGGTAAAACATCCAGAGTATTGTTCCACTCATTGTGGCTTCAAACGGCCTCAGCCAAATTTTTGGTGGCTGTAGAGTGAGTAACGGGTGCGTAACTTTTGTATTTTTGATTAAATTTATTAAAAATATTACCGGGCACTTTTGTAAATTTTAAAGTACGTAACAATAATTTTCAGACTAATATCTATGACTTTTTGTCAAATAGCCCAACTCCATTGATGACAGAGCCTTATGCAATATACGGTTGAGTTCTGCGCGTCTGAATAATTTTCCAGAATTTTTTTTACAATGTCGGCCAAGAGAATCAACTGAAACGCCGCATGTGCATACAATAGGGTGGCAGATTTTAGCGCCGAGACGTAGGCCTATGCATGTACGGAAAACGTTATTATTCATTAGGGTTCCAATGGTAGCGCTCAGCACCACATTCAACCAGGCTCCGCACATTTTGTTCTGAAGAAGTTGGAAGCGGAACGATTCGGAGTCGTTTGGAAATGACAATTCTGATGCGACTATGGCGGTGTTTATTAGGTCCCAGTGGAATTGCGAACGAACATTTTCTGGCATCGAAATGTCGTTAATCTCTTTCCACCTTGATAATAGCTTCTGGATAATAGGCGATATCAGATTCATGATCCCGTAAATTGATTAATGTAGATACGATATCCGAAACGCCTGAGTAGCCTGGTAGCGAGATGTCCAACAATGAGCGAACACCTAGACCTCCGAAGTTGACACCCTAATATGTCCAGATCTACTTCGTTAAACACCCGAATTCCGGGGGCTAGAGCTTCGAATTTGCTGACAATGCTCGGTTCTGGGTGACCATTGCAGAAGAATAGCTCTCACTTTGCACTGTTCAACTCGAGACCCATCCGTTGAGCTTTCTCCATAATGATCGCTAAGTTCGATACCAAAGTTTCAGGTAAATCTCCATATACCATATGTATAATTCGGTAGTCTGTTGTGCAACCAGCGGATGTACTGCGAGGCTAAAAATTAGAGTGCCCGCCGGATCTCCTTGTTGGAGATGAGATGATCTTGTTACCGAGTGACAAAAATGATGCCTTTAGGTAACATTGACGGAAGTAATGGCAAAGCTGCAGAACTTTGTCTTTTATCTCTGTGAGCATTACATCTCTCTATATGATGTTGAAGGCGTTTCTGACGTCAACTTTCGTAAGCAGCTTGTTCAGTATTCGGGGATTCCGAATACATGCCCTGACGGCAATTCACAGATTTCCTCGTTCAGTTTACCGGCAAGCAAGAAATTATTTAATTTAGCGATTGAATCGAATGCTCTCTTTCCAGCCTCGCCTAATGTCCGTCAGATGTTCAGGGCGTAGGCTCGATTCGAAGTTGTCTCACGTCAAAATTTTGGTTAACTGGATTACGTGCTGCCTCACCGGCTTTGAGCTGCTCACGCATGGCCCTTCCGCGGCAGCCGTTACAACAGGTGTTACAACAGTAGGTCAGTGTCATGGGTGTCATGAACAGATGCACTTTTTCTCTGATTCGGTTTGGGATAATTTTGTGTATTATGTTCATTCCGCCGGCGAAACTCGGCTTTTAGCCACTTTTCCGATAGCGCAGGTTTGTATTGGAGATAAACTTCCCATTAACTTTTTCTGAGTGTCGATATTCCTCAGGAAAAACAATGACCTTTCGGACCACAACAAAACACTCGACAATTTGATATGGAACTATTGTATTGGAAATTGTCCTTATTATTGAAATTGCCCAATATTGAAAAACCCGCCCGAAGAAACGGGGAGATATATTAAAACAAACCAAATCAGCCTATTTTCACAAATTTTTTTTGTGATTACTGGAAGTCCATAACTTCATTATCTGCATATCTTTTATTCAAAACTTGAAGAGCGATATCCGTGCTGATTTCGAAGAGATATATGTCAAACAGTTTCACCGACCTTCAAAACCACAACTTTGGCAACTTTTTCGACCGTAGATTTGAAAGTTTGCCACCGATTTTGCCCAAATTCAATTCGGTAATCAATTTTTCGATTATTTTTTATGATTTTCCCGATTTATGTACACTCACGGAAATGTGAAAACCGACACATTTTTATGTTTCGTGGTTTACTGACTTTATTGGTTTCTCCATATAAAAATACATGCAAAAATTCTCAAACTCAAGTAAAACACAAAAGCAAAAATGTGTCGGTTTTCACTTTTCCGTGAGTGTAGAAAAACACGTTGGGCGCTAGTAGAGACTCAGTTTTAGGGCCCTGGCGAAGTCCAAAATCAAAAACGTTTCTTCCATAAATTGTCAGACGTGCCCAACAAAACAAACAAACAACAAATAAAAAAAGATTTAGAAAACCGGAAAAGATTTACGCGAGTTATGTACAAAAGACCAAAAATCACATTCCACTTAAGCCGCCCTTGGACCGGCAGGCACTGCCCAGATTCAATCCCATAAAAGATCTTTCGATTAACTTTCAGGGAAAAAAGTTTTGGAAAATCGATTGAGTTTTACTCGAGCTATCGTGCTGACAGCAACTCGATAGCGTAGTGGTTAACACGTATTACGTGTCACGTAACATGAGATCGAGTTTCCAGTGCGTTGGTTAGAAACTCAACCGCAGACGAATTTGTTCCGATTGTTAGTGTTAAATCCCAAACAAGAAGTTATTGCACTCTGCAGATTAAAGAAAATCAAAGTGCTCCGAATAAGTTAATTAAATAAATTTGTTATAATAAACTATTCACAATCTCATTTACAATAATTTTACAAAAGAAAACAGTTTAGATTTCGTCCTTAGATTTTAGGAACTCTTCGCAATAATTTTTAAAAATTTTCACATTCATCTCTAATGCCTCTTGGGATCTCGTTGTATAACTTAACACCATCATACATTAAACTTCGCTGCGTTGAACTTCTTCTGTATAGCGGGAGTCGCAGGTTCCCATGATTTAGCAGGATGTAAGACCGCCTTTCATTTGATTGGAAACATCTAGCTAAGTAGTTCGGAAGTAGGTTTTTCTGAACTTAAGTTAATTAAGTTAACTCATTTAATTAAATAAATTTTGATCATATTGACGGAGACTTAGGTATATACGAGTACAACGAAAGAATTTATATTTACATTATACGCATTCACATGTATCGACGTTTTCAGATTTTTTCTATTGTTATAACAATGGTAAAACAGCTGAAAACGATAAAACGAGTGAATGTGTAGAATGTAGAAAATATCAATTCCTTCGTTATAGTATATTACAATATGGTTTTTATTTGGACATTTTTATTTTGACGAGGGGAGTTTGCATCCAAGGTGAAGGCGCTTGAGAGTTAAGGCAATATTTACTTAGATACGTTCGAATCTTTTGGCAGCATCTATTCTTTTGCCATATCTGTTCTGATACGTACGGGTTTTCTCTTCAACACTGCACAAAAAACCTAATCATTAAAGGAATATTGACGAAAAACCACCAAGTATCGTTTAGGTCGCGTAGCGTGAGTTTGACCCCATTAAGGACACTCGATAGAGCAGTGGTTAAGACGTCTGCTTGCTATTATGACATTGAGTAGCCAGTGCGTTGGTTCGAAACTCAAACAAAACAAAGCGGATTGAATCGATTCAAGTCATGTGAAGTTGAGTGTAGCGCCATCGTACGGCTTACCCTTGAAAGACATTATTGGGAGTTGCCGGTATTCTACTCCTACTAGTTTCGCTCCTAGTACATCTCATAGATGGCACTGGGTTAGTCGCACAGCAAAAACTTTCCGGTATTGAAAGGATCTCAAAAAGTAGAACCACTAGTAAATAATGAATGTTAGCATGTGTATTGATATCAATACGAGAACTAACTTGTACAAAAGTAATTGATATGCCGAATGCATATCGATGCTTAGATGCCCACATGTGTGTTGGTATACCATCATATTCAACACATGGGTTGTTCAGGCAAAATTATTATTATTATTATTATTATAAGGACACTACAGCCCGAGCCACTCGATAGATTTTTCCTAATTTAATTTTCGTGATTTTCGGATGTCCACATCTTTCATTCAAACCTTGAAGGGCAATTTTCGTTCTAATTTCGCTGAAATGGCTGAGATATAAGTGGAAAAGTTCTTTCAAGATTATCTTTTAGGAAAAAAAGGGTTTTTGAAAATCGGATAAGATTTATCCGGTTTATGTAGAAAAAACTAGTTGACTCCAAATCAGCGTGAAGGTGGCCTAATCGCAAACATAAACAGAGACGTTTCATTCAAAAGATCAGAAGTAACACAAAGGAGAAAAGGCAGATTCCTGCTGATCAGCAATACAAACCTATTTTAACAAAAAAACGTTTCTTCCATAATTTGTCACGCATGTGTGAAATGGCAACTTTCAGTTGCTCTGCAAAAATTTTTTTGAATTTTGATACTTAATTTTATTAAAACTTGATAAAACGGCGTCGAAAAAGTGTAACGTTTGTGCAAAAATGCTATCTGATGTGAAAATTTAGTTTTGTTGGAAGAAATGCAGTGAAAATGAAATTAAGACGAAATGGCGTTATCGGAATGGGGATTACTTTACAACAGCGATTAGTAAACTCTAGATTGAATAATAAATTACATATTTTTTTCATCAAATATACTTCTTCATTTTTTCCAAAACATTAATTGTGCGATTTTATCAATTGTATTTGTGACTCGTACTTCATTGTAATTACATTATGACTCGCATTTAACCTTCAAACAATTTTTTAACCATGCTATGTCCGCGTTATTTTGTATTTGGATATTTTGTCTGAAGGGATACTTTGTCTGAGAGGATATTTTGGTTTGGGATATTTAGTCCGTTTTTTTTAAATAAAAATTAGGGTCATTATGTCCCGTTTTTTTGTCTGGGTATATTATGGTTGTTGACAATCGGTCCTAACTCCATCTCAGCCAATTTCCAACTGATTTTGATGAATCTGGGCTCGTTGGAAAGCTTCTGCGACGTAGTTCTTTTTTAAAATAATTCCAAGGGGGAAGGGCGTGCACAAATCCCTGATATTTTCGTATTTGCGGCAATTTGCCTAAGACAGGAAATCGGAATTGAACCTCAAGTAACAACCTTACTCTGTGTGTTGCATCTTATCTCAAAAGAAAAATCTCCTTAAGATATGCGTAATTCAAGTTTTTACCGAATGGGAGAGCCGTCGTTGAACAAGTCAATCATAGATTTTCGTGTCGAACGAAAATTGACTGATTGGCACAATGGTTAGCGTAGTGGCCCTCCACCAAAAGGACCGGGGTTCATATCTCGTGATGGACAAATTCCACATGGAATTTTTCAATCAAGTGTAGCGCATTAGTAGCGTCATAAAATTTACTCAAGCTTCAAAAGCTTAGTAGTTGTGGTGTATTTGGTGCCCATAACTACGTACACACTGAATAAAATGTATGACGTAACCTGTAGACGATGAATTTGTGTACGAAATCTAAGCCTACGTTAAGGCGAGATATTAGTCAAGCGCCGAACAATTCTCGGAGTAATTGCATAATAACAAAGACAGTTATTTTCGAGTCTCCGGCCAACGGAACGGCGGCCTCATTTTGGATATGTTAATTTTAATTTAGCAAAGATAGCAGTTTCGAATTTCTAAACCAAAAGTTATATAAATCTGAATGCAAAAAAATATTTTCAGCTAAAATATGATCGTATAAGACAAACAATTTACAGCGGTCCAAGTTTCCTAAATGACAACGCTGCATATTAACGTAGATCAAGTTCATTATAATGATATTAAAAATACCTTTCGCTTGAGAGTTCTATGGCATATCGTTGACAAAGTAGCCTCCGTGGCTGATAAACCACAGACTACGTTAAGAAATTTGATATCTTAATTTTGATTATAAACATTTTTCTTCTACATAATATTGTCAACTGTTGAGTAAATAAACACTTCAGTAAGTTAATTTCAATGTGCATTGAAATATAAACATATAGACATAATATGCGAACGTATAATAAACGGTGATGTCATTAACATCAAACCAGTACGTCGATTAAGGTTTTCCTGATCTAAAGCAAATTATAATGAACGCGATAAAAATCGCTCGCGTAAGGGTTGTTTAAAAACCTGGCAAAAACAAATAAAAAATATCGCGTAAGACGTTCATAGCATGGTTGATCCTTTTTCGAGGGCCTAATTATAATTTCTAGGCTATTCCATTTGAATACTCGTACGAATGTGCCAAAGCAGAGGAATGACGAATTCTTCAATCCGCCAAAAAGCCTCTTACAGACGCATTGAGCATCTAAGTTAAAACGATTTTCTTCCAGTTACAAAAGTTCTGAAATCGGAGGAAGGTGACGCATTCAGCTTCGATACGCAAAAAAAATTAAAACGAAGTTACGTTGTGTTTTTAAAAAATTGCGTCACAAGTGCCACACCCTACAACGAAATAATATTTCTATGCTTTCAGTTTTTATACTGCAAAAATGTAACTTTTACTTCTTTCGCGAAGATTGTACTATCATAATAATATATAACGGCGGATTATAACCCATCCGAGTCAGAGGCTAAACCATTTTATTTACTAGTTCCACAATTTTTGTTGGGCCAAATATTGGGGGCTGTTGACAATAGAACACAAGAAAAAAAGATGGGAACTGCACCTCGACCGGGTGTATTAATCATACTTGCACAGACTGTCAATTTTCGGACATTGTCGACAAATTCGGTCTGTAGGCACTGTTCCCACGCACTTCTCTCCTTAAATTGGTGATAGACCATCATTGATGGACCTCTCACAAATAGGCCTGAAAAGGTTCTATTTTTCAATCAAATTTCTCTCCCATCATGACATTATATTCGCATCGTATAGATGTAATAAGCGATTCGATGGAGGTGGGCCTCGCATGAAAAGAAGTTATCGCTCTGTAGATATGTGAAAGTTGTCTTTTGATGCGGCGTTGTTATCGTGGGACAGTATCTACAGCGTTTGTGATGTGAATGTTATGCTCGAAGCTTTTAATGCTAATCTGTTAAAGCTGCTAGACGTTCATGTAGCGTTGTTACCACTTAGGGATAAGACTATTATGTCAGCTAGTGATCCATGGTTCAATGATGAGATTCGCCGTGCTATTTTTGAGAGAGATTTAACTGGAAGGGTCGTAATGAAGTAACAAGGGAACATTATAATCACAACAAAAACCTCTTAAAAAGTAGAGTGTGACGCAGTCCGTATGTCCGCTTCCAAAATTAATGATATCGCTTGAAATGACGCTATCGCTGATAATACGTAGAAGTTAGAACATGATTTTTATTTCCTGTTTTAGTTTTTTTCCTAATTCAATGGTTAAAGAAATTACAAATAGAAAATCGCAATCCAACTTAGCGGATGGGGGGAGGGAACCCATTATACACGCGGCGTTGGCCCGTTGAATGGACATCGACAGCCTCTGAAAGAGATAGTCCAGAAGTTTGTTTGAATGGAGTCTTGTGTTCAAAGTTTTGATTTCCTGAAAAAATTACAGTGCTTTTTCTAAAACAAAATTACATTGTGTTAAAAAAATTGCGTCACAAATGCCGGACCCAACGACGAAAAGATTTTTCTGTACTTTCAGTTTTTGCGCTGCAAAAATTTGACTTTTGTTTCTTATTGCGAAGATTGTTTAAGGTAAATTAAAATTTTTGCGTGTAAAAACTGAATGTATTGAAAAATTATTTCGCTGGTGGGTCCGGCATTTGTGACGCAATTTTTTTAACACAACGTAATTTTGTTTTAAAAAAGCGCTGTAATTGTTTCAGGAAATCAAAACTTTGAACACAAGGCTCCATTCAAACAAACTTCTGCGTATTATCAGCGATAGCGTCATTTCAAGCGATATCATTAATTTTGGAAGCGGACTTACGGACTTCGTCACACTCTTTTCTCAAAAAAAAAAGTTTTTCTCCAAAAAAAATTTTTTCCGAAAAAAAGTTTCTCCAAAAAGTTTCCCCAAAAAAATTTTTCTCCAAAAAATTTTCCCCAAAAAACTTTTTCGAAAAAATTTTTCTCCAAAAAAAATTTTTTCGAAAAAAAAGTTTCTCAGAAAAAGAATTTCTCCAAAAAGTTTCTCAAAAAAAATTTTTCTCCAAAAAAATTTTTCTCCGAAAATTTTCTTTCCGAAAAAACTTTGTATCACCTTCGGCTACCTTCAGAATACTTTCTGGCACCTTCGCCTGCCTTCGGAACACTTCGTGTGACCTTCGGAACACTTCGTGTGACCTTCGGAACACTTCGTGTGACCTTCGGCTGCCTTCGGAACACTTCGTGAATTCTTTTCACTGATTCATATAACTTTCTTGAAGAAACCAACTGTCTAAGTATTCTTATTCAGAATTTAGCAAAAAATCCTAGATGGTGTGTGTCACTTTGGTCAAAGAGTCCCCTCACAAATGTTTTGTTTGCGGAAAAACTTTCACCCGTGGTGTTCATTTAAAAAACCATGAGCGTTGTCACTCCGGATCGACTGGGAGTGATAAACCCAAATTTACATGCGATCGATGCGGAAAGGTGTATACGAGAAAGGAGTACTTAAAAGCGCATTTCACCACCCACACCCAAGGTTGAGTTTTTTTTAATTTAGATCCGAGAACTTGTTTAACACTTCTTAGCAGTACCATACCATAAAGACACCTATTTTTATGCAATCGAAGTAGTCGAACGAACGTCTTTTTGCACGACAAAATGTTAGTGTTAAACAAGTTCTTATAAAAAAGTTTTTCTTTCCACAAATTAAAGAAAATTATTAATTTCATAGAATCCGATTTGAAATGCCCGTATTGTTTGAAAATATTTACTCGGAAGGAGTATTTGGTGATTCATACCCGTTCGCATACGAAAGGTTTTTTATTTATTTATTTGAATATGATTAATTTAAAGGCAGGTGCTATTTGCAGTTGACTGCGAATTGTCAATACTTATGCTATTTGCAGTTGACTGCAAGTAGTCAATATTTATGCTATTTGCAGTTGACTGCAAATAGTCAATAAAGACACTATTTGCAGTTGACTGCAAATAGCCAATATTAGTACTATGTGCAACTCACTGCAAATAGTCAATATTAGTACTATTTGCAGTTGACTGCAAATAGCCAATATTAGTGCGCCGCGCAAAAATCTTATTTCATCATCACTGCGACGTTGGTCAACTGCAAACAGCATTTTCATCACTTCAACAACGAAAATCGTAATTTTCTCTTCCCAACTGGTTGAGATTTTACTTTTCAAGAACTAATATAATAAACTGTAGATTTAGAAAAGAAATACAAAACTAATTTATTTTTGAATACTGAGAATACTGAAATTTTGTATACAAAAATTTGTAGTAATAGTATTTAAACAACATGTTAGTGGAAAATAAGCGCTATCGGTAAACTCTCCGTATAAACTCTTAATTTTATCATATTGTAATCTGCAACTTAGCAAGTAAAGAAGTGAGTTTTAAGCTTTTTGAGCTTTGGAATCGACAATTTTTTAGGTTAAAATCGCAACCTATTTTAAGTAAAATATTTCAGGTTCTCTAAAGAGGGCCGAAAGTTTTTTCAGTTCCCGAAGAAAGCCTAAGCAACACCATAAAAAGTGTATGAGCGTTTCTGTTGTTGAAAATTTGTGTTCGATGATCAAATATGTCAACTATTCATTTCGCGGCGCGTAGAAAAAGTTGCCTGTCACGTTACAACTTTAAACAGGAATAATTCTCTCCAGAGATTTTGTAAAAGGAATAGATTTCCTTCACTTGACTTTCGGCAAAAAATACATTGCCTCTAACGACATTTTGTAAAAGAAATGAAATGTTTTTCACGTGTTATTTTGTTAATGAACTTTACAAAACATCCTGCGACGCTGGTTAATTGCGAATATCAAATGTGTAGAGCACATTGAGATACTGTCAACTTTAGGGACACTTTGTATTTTGTAAAATCAATAAATTGCCCTTCACGTGGTATTATACAAAAGAAATAATTTGCCTCTCATTTGCCCTTCACTTCAACAAATGAATTAGTTGCCTCTTATGTCAAATTTTTAAAATTCACATGAGCCTTGGTAATAGGGTCAAAGGGATGTTAATTGATATCTCGAATACAGGAGAGTAAAAGTATCCGATGACGAAAGCCCGAGGGACTTTTGCTCACCGTAGTACAAGATATCAAACTACATCCCTTGTAAAATACGATAGCTTATTGCAAGAGGGTCTCACACTTTGGCAGCTAGGACATAATATGCATAATGTCCCGAATGCAATAAGGCAATGAATTTGCAGCTAACTGCAAATAGTCACTTCGTATAAAAAAGTCTAACTCCATTAAACGATTCAAGTGTCTCTATGAACAACAACTACCTGCTTGTCGTGGAACTCTGAATGGCGCATTTTTCAGCAATCATTTATTTACAATCACCATTTAATAGAACATATTTGACCAAAACGACCCTCCCTATATACTTTACAGTTTTTTAAAATATCGTTTCTGTTTTGTATTTATGCATCTCGCTATGCTTAAATTGCCGCTAATTTTAGTTCATCTTAGTCTGAATATTTTAGTCTTAAACGTCTTAAACTTATATTTAGTGTTAGTATTCAGTATAGTTTAGTTTAGTTTTAGTCTGTAAGTTTTCTGACGTAGTGTCGTTTATTGTCTGTCTAATGAGCATTTACACAAGGATTTATTTCTTTTTTGTTCATTATTAATAAAGATTGATTGAATGCAACTTCGTCCAAACATCTCTCAGAGTTTTTTAAATCGGTCAACTTTTACTTCGCATTCAAATGAGCAATGCTTCGTTTATGTTTAAATTACTCAATTCATGAAGACCAAATGTCGGCATTATTAAAACAAAAAAAAATTCTTCGTTAACAATTTAAGTTGTTGATTGTAACCTTAGAAGTTGAACATATCAGAGACTAAAAAAAAAACTTTGCATAATTGCTAAAAATAATTTCGTATCTTATCAGTCGTTTTTTTACAAGTTTTTCTACAGAAGCGACAAACTGTTATCACAAACTTTTCACGAAAACCAACCAAACTCAAAAAAATATAATATTTCTCTTTTTTCAATAAAATATCGCCACCATTTTATTATCATCTACTGTTAAGCTTACCAAAAATTGAAGAAAAAAATGTAATTAAAAACATAATTAATCATTAAAAAGGTCTTAAAGAGGTTAGAAGCTGGAATGATATGTGGATGTATTACGATGGCATATTTAGATTTTTTGTCGTGAAAAGCGTGAAATAATTTGAATATTTTTGAATTACGCAAGGCAACTGAGTATTTTTTTTTTCATACAAATAAGTCAATATTTGATAAAACTCTGTTATTTTGGGTTAATTTTTTTCTAACGAAAACAGAGCAAGGTTAAAGGAAATAAAGTTTTTTTTTGTAATTTTTTGACTACCGAGACTGAATAATTCGACATGGCGTTTTAGTTGATAAGAAACTTATAAAAAGGTCTCGCGCACAGAATTTGACAAAAAAATAAATGTAAATTCTGAAAATTCCACACATTTTTTACTTTCAATAACATAAACAATGTTGTCGAGCATTCTTCTTCTCGGTTGACAGAAAAAAGTTGTAAGGCATTAACATTTTTCCATTTAACTTCTATTTTTAAACGAAGACCCCGAACGACGGAAAATTGTTGAATGAACGGAGGAAATAAGCTACGAAAAAGGGCCGGGCCATATGTGCTTCGTCACAAGAAATTACCTTCGTATTTGAAAACTCAACGTGGAAACAAGTATAACTCGTTCAACTTGGAAAAATTGAAAATAAATGTAACAATTGTGTGTGTAACTCACATCAAAATTAGAAATTCTAATTTACATGCGCGCGGAAGTCATCAAGTCCTTCTATCATAATTGTTGCAAGTGACATGAAATCCTATTTTAAGTGCTCCCCCCTTATAGACTCTTTAATAGTTATTTATGCACTAAATACTACATGTCGGTCATATTGGGCGAGATTGGTGATAAGTGCCAGGGCGGCAGCCATTTTGAGCTCAAAACACGAAAATTATACTCTTAAATTTTTTCGCAATGAACTTGAACATTTCATGAAGCAACCATTGAAAAACGTCAACTTATGAATGAAACTCGACCAATAAAATCATATTTGTCCGGTTCGAACGTTTCGAACTGGACTAATATGATTAGTCGACTTCGAATTTTGACCAAAAAACGTCAATCAAGTCTAGTTTTCAGTGCGAAACATTGGCGCATTTTGGTCGAAAGATACATAAAGAATTTTAACTTCCAGGTACGGCAGGTAAGTTAGAATCACTTTCACTTTATCGGGATAAGGATCTTTAATAAAATATAAGTCTCGTTGGTGCATAATGCAGAACTACATCTACAGTAAAAATACAAAAATAGGCAGCATGGGTTACAAGTAATAAAGTTGTGATCTAATAAGGTTAAGCGGTAATTATATTGGACGCGGTGCGATTAAAATAGCTCGAAAAAATCCACTTACTGCACACAGAATACGAATATGTGGTATGTCCCGTGTATGTCATTCAATGATAAATGTCTTATATTTACTGTTTTCATTGAAATGTGTTCAAATAAAACGTAAATAATTAAATTATTAACGAAAAAGAAAAAAAAATCGCGCGAATAAAATAATTTGCGTGAAATGTCAAATGTGGAAGAAGAAACAAATCGCGATTATGTTCCACAGTTCTGCGAATAAAAAAATCGTCATTTGTGACGCAATTTTTTGAACTCAACATAATTTTGGTTACAAATTTTTGTTGCACATCGAAGCTTAATGCGTCACCCCCTCTGATTTCAGAACTTTTGTAACTGGAAAAAAATAGTTTTACCTTAGATGCGTCACACTTTTCTGATTTCACAGCTTTTGTAAGCAGACATAAAGACTTGCGTCACATCTCCTCTGTAAGAGGTCTGATCATGGATTTGTATATTGCGCATTTTGAATTTCGGCTTACTGACTTGGACTTTAAGATTTTCAGAAGGCCGTAATAACTCCGGTTGCCCAGAATTACTCGTCTCTTAATTTCGTCCGCGATGTCGTTATTAGTGTTCAGCTCCGATCCAAGGTATAAGAATTTGTTGACCATTTTGAATGTGTGTGTGTCGATCGTTACGGTTTCCTCCTGGTGTTGATTCGAAGGCGGGATGATCAAATGATCATATATTTCGTTTTTTCGTCATTAACTTTCAATCCAAGGTCGGTACCTTTCCTCTCCAAGGCCATAAACTTGTCTTTAACAAAATCCATTTTTCGTCCAAGTATGTCTAGGTCGCCTGCGAAACCTCGCAACTGACTGGACTTGGTGAAAATGGTGCCGCTGGAATCTATGTCCACGGTGCGCACAGCTGCTTCAAGGGTCAGGTTAAAAAGCAGCGTCGCGAGAGGATCTCCCTGACGTAGGCCTTTCTCTATGTCGAAAATCTCTGACAGTTGATTACGGATCCTTACTCGGCTATTAGCTCCGTTCAGTGTTAACTTGGTTAGCCAGATCAGTTTGTTGGGGATTCCAAATTCCTCCATTACTCTCCATACCTTACTTCTTCTAACACTG
>CM055403.1:191274113-191284683 GCA_029228625.1 Pseudolycoriella hygida | reverse complement strand
TTTGAGCCGCCGCCGCCGCCAAACCGAGCCGCGGCGGCTACTACTTTTATGGGCGAAAATGATCCCCTCAACTTCCTCTACAACATATCAAAAGTTTTTTTTTTGAGCCCCCGGTCCATTTTCCGCCATTTTGGTGGTCACCCCTATACACTACACACCCAACCCAACATCTTTCCCTTTGACACCAAACCTGTATCTCGAACACCCAACCATGTCTTATACAAAATATGCTTCCGTACACACACACACATAAACACATACATATGGGCTTTATATGGCGCCTTCTAAGAGCCCTGGCGCCCAAACGAGGCCGGTACCCGCCTTTTTTAAAATCTCATATGGCGTAGAATGCCCAGCCGGAGGTCCCTGCAAAATTTCAAGAAAAGATATCGAGCCGTTTTCGAGAAAACTCCAAAAAAGTGGGTTTTCATACAAATGGCTAACTAACTAACGAACTAACTAACTAACTAACGTAGGATATTTCCATTAACTTTGGTTTCTATGAAAGTGCACATTTTGTATGGAAAATGACGATTTTCTAAAGGTCATATCTCCGGATCCACTGGACCGATTTTAATGAGTGAAAAGACATTTCGCCTTAGAATTTTCCGTAGAATACAGGAAAAATATTTTCCGGGGGGTACGTCGCAAGGGGGGGGGGGGAAGTCAAAACTTAGCTGTATATATGGTTCCGAAGTCTACGAAAAAAAAATTTCCGAATTTTTTGCTCGTGGGGACTTGCGTCACGGGCGCATTGCTACCGCGCGCCCATGATTCATGTTATTTGACATTAGAACAAAAGAGCCATCTGTCACTTTCGGAACATATTGTGTATCGATTGTGTATCAGACAAAATTTTCAGTCTTAGAACTCACCAATAATCATTATTGCATCTAGAGGTAATAAAAGGTAGCACTGAGCAAACTGATGCCACTACGACCTAAACTGAAACTGACGCCACTGTATCAGTTATTCTGAATCAGAAGTAAATTTCGCCCTAAATTCGACAAATGAAGTGAAAAAAATATGCAACGCGTTTACTCTTATCACAAACAAAATCCACAGAGCATCTGCGTTAAAATTAAACTATACAAAAATAATCTGATGAAGATGGTTGGTGCCACAATGTCTAAAATCATCAATGCTCTTTGGCGAACAGTTTTAGGGGTAGTTTTAGTAATTCAGGTACATAAAAGTATCAAATTTCACAACATCCTTTTAAATGTGATGAAATTTCGGTTCACACCCTAACAACTCAGTGACTACAAAGAGAATAATGTTCTTTAAATTGCTGCATATTAGAGACATGTGACATTGATTTTTTTTACGATACCGAAAAAACATTTAGTTCTCAAGAATGTTTGATAGTTTAGAGATGTTAAAGCAATTAGATAATTCATAGAAAAAAATGAAAGAAAAAACTTGTCCGTAAGACCACAGTAACACAGCAGAGATAAAAACGTTCTGTATGACATTCTTCGATTCTAACCTCTTTTTTTCGAATTTATTCAAATAAGAATTAGTCTTGTTCATTGACCTTATCATGATATTCCGCAGAGCTGATCATTGATTGTTATTAACTGCGACCGCACCAGAGTTAAAACAAATAAACCGAAACTTAAATGAATGTTATTTTTATAATAAAACTTCCACCTAAATGTGATTGTTCGAATCGAAAGGAAAAGAAAAGAAGAAAGTGTACATAAGTCACCATAAACGTTTTGGACCCGTTCGAAGCAACTTGCAATGGTTGCAATGTTTAGGACTCCCATCAAATTTATTGTCCCGACTTCGAAAATGAAGGAAATCAAAAGGTTCTGTTCGCTAGTGAATCTTTTTAGCGACCTAACCTACTCTGCCGCTAGAATTGAAAAATATTACTACCGAGTCATTTTCTGAAGTAGCTCTTCTAGCTAATAGTTGAATCGGTTGAAGCTAACTTAATGTGAGAATTTGAAATAAACTTTGTCTTTCAAAACATTGAAATTGAGCAAATTGCCGTAGGGCGTGTTAAATTCAAGGTGTAGGTTTACAATTTCAGACATTGCACGCAAAACTACAAATCTTTCGGTACGGAACGAACGGATCTGGCATGAGTCCTGCACGTAGTAGAGAAGCTTCGTTTTGTATATTTACCTTCATATTTAATAACAATCGGTAAAGATATCAGAAAGCTAGTTGAAAAAAAAATCCTGTTTATAAAACATTTCAATTTTACTGTCATGACTTCAGTTAGAATCTGGAAACTGGAGCGACTACATTTATTTTTCAACCTCATTTCCGGATATAGTACACACTAAATGAAATATTTTCATATCAAAAATAAATTTCTGTTTATAAAATTAACGAAAGACCTCAATTAAAACTAACGCTAACAAAATTTTAAATAAAGATAACGAAACTTTTCATATCAGGATCTTTGACCTCAACAGTTTTATTCGCAAATTTTTACAGAAGGCGAGATTAACAACTCTTCTTAAATAGAATGATATTTTTGAACTAGGGACTTGTGAACCGAATCAGTGAGTTCATATCTTTTTTTTGGTTTTGTTTGCAAAATTCAGGTCCGAACTGGACATGCTGAAGTGATTGAACAAAGCCAATTCGGATCTTTCTTTTCTTCTTCTTCTTCTTTATAAATAGTTTAAATTGTTTAAAGAATCTTAAACGTGAAATCGCTATCAAATATTAGAGTGAAAATAAGCTCAAACTCCGTTATTGATTTCACCGATAAACTTTACTAAATTACTTTTAATAAACAATTTAAAGTATTTATTAAAATGGCATCCAAGTCCAATTCATCCAGATTCATCAGATTCATCTGTACTCATGGCTAAAGACTAAAATACATAAAATAAAATCAGACATTTTGTTTTTGAAAAAGTTCAAAGTTCAAGTTCAAGTTGATTCCTAATTTCGTTAAAATAAAATGTGCTATTACTAATGACACTAGTGACGCATAGTTTATTGTTTATTGTTCTCTAAATGAACTACATTACATTTTAACTAAATTGAGAAAAAGTAATAAATGCGAGCAAGAGACTTTGGTTAAATTATGAGATTAAGACACAATTTCAGAAACTGAATAGCATTGAGCTTGAACTGTACAATTTACATTAATTACGAAACACATATCCTGTGAATATGAATATAATCAATGGATAGTGTTCGGCACGAAGTTATATGAGAACATTAGTGATTCTATTAGGGAAAAAAACAAACGCCTCCGCGAAAAATTCTTAATTTTACTGCAGAATAAACAACGATAAACCTGCGCAAATTGATGATTTTGTTATTAATTTCTCGTCAGAAACTTTTAGTGACAACGAATTGCAATTGTTAAATTTTGTACTAAAATTTAATGTAAACCCTTTGTGCGATCCAGTTGTGGATGTAGTGGTTGATATTGAAACTGCGCTTAAATTCAAATCGGAAAGTGTCAAACATCATATTCGTTCTGGTGTGAAGCACACATTAAAAGATTACAACACCAAGACCGCTTCATTCATCCCCACGCATACAAAGAGGCAATGGAAACGAAAAACACAATTAAAAGCTTGCAACAAAAGATGTATTTTACATCAAAGCAGACAAATGCAATAGTAATTATGGACAGAACTGATTATGATGAAAAGATTAGAGCATATATAACTTCTGGCAATTATTTATCTGTATCTAGGAATCCTCTAAAGAAAATGATTGATAATGCTAGAGCTGTGATGAATAAAGTTCTTCGTGTCTTCGCAAGTGAAGAAGACAAAAAAATGTTGAATAAATTGAAATATGAGTTATTCGTATCGAATCCAAGCGTACCACGGTTATATGGTCTTCCTAAAATTCATAAAAATGGCCCCCTCAAAATGAGACCAATTGTTTCAAACATCAATTCACCGAATTATAAATTAGGTAAATGGTAAGTGAAACAATTAAAACGTTTACACAAGTTAGATGGGTGCTCCAATAAAAACTCTTTCGAAATGGTAAAGAAGATTAAAGATCTGGTACTAGAAAATGATGTTTGGTTTCTTTTGACATCGAATCGTTATTTCCTAATGTCCCAGTTGATGAGGCATTAATCGCTATGGATAAATGGGTGACGGCGAATAATATCGACATAAAAGAGAAAGAAGTTTTCGTGTCAATAACAAATCTCTGAATGAATGAGTTATTTTAAGTTTCGAGAAAAATTGTATAAACTAAATTTCGGTACAAGCATGGGAAATCCCTTATCACCCATAATTGCTGATTTGTTCTTGTCGAAATTAGAAAACAATCCGAACGAGAAAAATCTTTTACCCAAGTGGTGGCATCGATACGTGGATGATGTCATTGCTGTGTGATCAAGAAATGTGACTTAGATAAAACTTTACAAATGCTGAACTCACAATTTCCGTCAATAAATTTTACCTTCGTACCCGAAGAAGATGGTCAGATCGCTTTTCTGGATTTGTTACTAATTCAGAGAAATATAAGGATTGAGATAGCAGTATACCATAAGCCCACCAGCACACAACGTTTTATTACTTCAAAATCCCATTGTCCAATTCAACATAAAATGGCCCCATTTCATACTATGGGCCATAGATTATGCAAATTGCCTCTTTCAGTTATGAATTATAAGAAGGAGTACGAGTATATTCAACAAGCAGCGAAGGTAAATGGTTATGAAGCATCGAATATATATATAAAATTATCAAACGTTACTCTGATAAAATTCGCAAGAATAATTTGTCTACGTTCTTTTCACTACAAAAAGCATCGAATTCCCAAAGAGCCTGTTTGACGTATGTTCCCAAAATCACAAACAAACCAGGGCCTATTTTTGAGAATTTTTTTTTCAAATTTTCTCGAATTTTCTCAAATTTTCTCGAATTTTATTTTAATGAAAAATACATTCAAGCAAGTTAAAATGAGTGTATAATTAATAAGAATCGACGTAAAGTGTATTCTGAACCATATTAGAGGTCGTGCAGATGAAAAAACCACAAGAAACCAAGCATGAACGGATGGCTGAAAATTCAGCCCTTAGTACTTATGTTAATAATTCTAGGATGCCCGAAAACACCTAATATAGGTCGTTTGAACAATGTTTCGAGTAAAAAGCATCAATAATGCTTCAAAATGTTTATCAATTTTCAAAAAAAATTTAGAAATTTTAAGCAATTTTGAGAAAACTTGAGAAAATGTTCTTAAATTTTCTCAAATTTGTACAAATTTTCTCAAATTTTCTCAAAAATTTTCCCAAAAATAGGCCCTTAAACAAACTGAAGTCGTTGTTCAAGAGACAACAAATGCAGATTGTTTACCGAACGCAAAACAAGCTATCCAATTTTTTTGTAAGTACCAAGGACAAAATTATATGGTTAAAAAAGTCCGGAATCTATATCTATATTATTACGGTCAAATTCGAAGACAAGTCCAGATCAGATACAAGGAACATTTAGCGCACGTAAGAAACAACCATCCAACTAAGTCATCTGTAGCTGAACACGCCCTAACGAATTTACATCTTAGCTTTAAAAAAGTTAACGAAGCAGTGGAAAATAAAAGGTTAATTTTATTGAAGACAGTGGTTAACCGTATGCGCCTAGATGCTTTTGAAAGCTTTTACATACATCGACATACAAAAATTAAATCGAACATAGGCTTAATGAACACAGATCAAGGTAACATCTCATCATATCTTTTTAATTGTATTAAATAAAAAAATTTTATGTTTGTAATGATTTCACCTTGAACTTGAGTATGTTATCACTACACAAATTTACTCGACTAAGTATTTATTATGTTTAATAATTTTTGATCTTTAGTTGTGTGTTGCTGTTGATGGAGGATAGACAGATACCTTCGAAATGCATTCAACGTTAATTTATTAAAAATAATTTCATAAAGTTTATCGGTGAAATCAATAACGGAGTTTGAGCTTATTTTCGCTCTAATATTCCTCTTCTTTATTCAAAAAAACAACCTCAAGTGGCATATAATTTATGTTCCATTTTGCATAGGTTATGGCACATTTATCCATTTATTCAAATCGACCGAAACCCACAAATTTTGCTTCCGCATAAACATTCACTATTTCATTAACAGATGTAATTTCAAAGAACGACAAAATTGAGCTTGGGTGATTGATGAGCGTACATCTAAAGGTAATGAGTTAAACAAGTTAGCCCCAGCAACAGCAACTCTACGCTTACCTAAAAGAGATCGTGAAAATGGCACATACAACAGTTTAAGCCCTTTCGTAGGATAACGATATTCCGGTCTACGAAAATTGACAGAATGGTGGCGTAGATCTCTATTGGCATCGAACACAAATTTCTTGCAATAATAGAAAACATCTTACAATAATAATTCCAAACTGTCTATAAATAAAGTCTGCTTCGAGAGATGATAAGAGTTCTGAAAGGAGAGGGATGTTCTCAGTACCGAGACGTGTGGAGAGAATTCCGCCTTTCACTTTAACTAGGGAATGAAAATTGGAACAAAATTCGAATAACGCGGTTTCAGTTTTTTCCAGAACAAAAAATCGGTTTACCAACAGTAATATTTTTGTTCCTTACATTTTCGAGTGAGAATATACAAAGTTGTTAAATCTCAACTCCTTTATACGATTTTAATGACTTCGGATTGACTGCGTGAAGCGTGAAGTCGAAAATCTGATTTGAGATGTTCTCTTCTTGTCGTAGACTTCATTGTGTCACTTTGTGTTGATCACTTTTTGAGAGAGAATTACATATATTTTCTCTCTCAAAAAGTATTCAGTACGTTTCTTATGCAAATTACGGCAGCTCTGAGCTCAATAGAATATGTGTAATTTCTCCAGAGTTCAGAGAAGTAAAAACCTCTTAATTTTCATCTATATCGCATGTGTGTGTGTGTGTTTGCCATCTCACATCTGAAAATACGAATCATTCCTCATATGCAAATGTTGCTTTTGGGTAAATGCATCAGTTATCGGCTATGTAGTAGTCTCTGGCCAAACCATAGTTTCGCTAGTGACCGGCCGCATTTCGCATTGCAATGTGGCCGGTTACTGCTGCTAGCTGGAGACTACCACATGGCCCGTAACTGGTACATGTGAGAATCATTTCGAAATAATTATGTGAGAGTTTTTATGGACAATCTTTATACAAAACCAAATATTGGCTGAAAGCTCTAAAACTGGAGTGCGACAGATATACTGCTCACTCCAATTTAAGAATGAAGGCATAGCATACTCGTAACTAATTAAAATTGATCGATAAATAAAAAATGTACGATTTTCTCTCTGAATTTTTTCGTGATTATTTCACGAAAATAGGCTTTATCAGGCCCATGTGTTTTGTGGACTGTTGCTTGAACTTCTATTACCAGTTAGCCTTTGTAATTCGTAAATGAGTATTTAACAAACAGACTAGATTTTAATAGGACCACATACCACAAGCGATCTGTGTATCAAAAAGTTAAAAAACCCATTTTCGAGAGTTTAACAGCACTGTAAATTCTGCGAACCTTATTTTGGACTTATTCGTTCAGTTTTGGATGTGTATGGTTCACACATTTCGTAAACAAGCACTTTTGTTAGGACAAAAACTAAGTTTTTGATAAGATAAATTCGGCTCACCAACTACATCTGGAGGTGACAAAATCCGGACGAAAAACCCGGAGGCGTCAAAACTTAGAGGCATCAAAACCCAGAATAGCGTCTGGACTTCGTAGCTTTCGGATTTTGTAGCGTCCGGATTTTGTAGTCACCAGAGTTTTAGAGATAACTGTAGAAGAATACATTCACATGTGGCCACGTATTACAATGATATTATGACTTTATTGTAATGACATTATTATAATTCTTGTTCGACATTTGTTTTGTGACTTCTGCGACGAGCTTGGACACGCCCTGCAGGCGGCCATTGCGCATGGAGCTCTCCTCCAATTCATAGAATGCATGAAATAGTAATTAAATACTGTAATCTCGTAATCACAGATCCTTGTAAAAACACATATAAATACGATGTTCTGTTCACAGAATATTCACTATGTAATAAACGTTCAAAGTGTTAACAACTGAGTTTTATTAGGGGTCCGGATTGGAATCCGTGAAATTCCAATAGGTTATGATATGGGTCCAGACACATTGAAACTGTGACAATTATATATATAGCGCTAGTCATAGAAGGGGTGTCAATAACACTCGCTGCGTGATTAATTTTGATTGTGTTCTGCATAGAGGCACTGGCGGCAGTATAGTTGCCCGCTTGACGCCAATGATAATTGGCGAAACTGGGTGAGCAGTCCAATCTCACAACGAGACCTGAAGTGGCCCACTACACTAGATGAGCAGAAAATTTCACGAAGAGGGCAAAATGACCCGAAGTCAATAAGAAGAAGAAGCTGGCAGTCTGATGGTCGTCGTAAGTCAAGTCGATGGTTGGTCGAGTCGACGGTTAGTAAAATGGATGG
Organism: Pseudolycoriella hygida; assembly: GCA_029228625.1. Lineage (NCBI taxonomy): Eukaryota > Metazoa > Arthropoda > Insecta > Diptera > Sciaridae > Pseudolycoriella > Pseudolycoriella hygida. The sequence continues at coordinate 191,276,241 of CM055403.1, read as the reverse complement.
TTGGTCAAGTCAATGGTTGGGCAAGTCAATGGTTCGTCACGTCAATTATTGTCAAGTCAATGGTTGGTCAAATCGATAGTTAGTGAAGTCGATGGTCAAGTGAAGTTGATGACCAAGTAAAGTCGATGGTCGAGCAAAGTCTATGGTCAAGTAAAGACTATGGTCAAATGAAGTCGATGGTCAAGTGATGTCGATGGCCAAGTGAAGTCTATGATGAGGCGAAGTCGATAGTCAAATGAAGTCGATTGTCAAGTGTTTTTTCAATCAGTCGATGTTTCCATTTTTCGCGATGGTCAATTATCTTTCAATGGTCAAGAGAAGTCGATGGTCATTGTAGCAATTATATGAATTATTATCAATTCAGTGGGAGTGTTGGAATATCAATTGATAATAACTTACACTCTAGAATATCAGATATGATCATAGAGTGCATGAAGTAGTAATTAAACATACTGTCATCTAGGAATCACAGATGCTTGTAAAAAAACATATAAATACGATGTTCTGTTCACAGAATATTCACTCTCTAAAACGTTAGAGGTGTGAACAACTGCCGCCTTCGACACCGCTTTTTTATTTTTCCATTATGTTCTCGGACTGCGACGCAGCAGTACAGATAAAAACGTGATTCCTTATGGAAATTGCCGCTGATGAAAAAAATACAACTACTAAGCCTCCGGATTTTGACACCTCCCGATTTTGTCGCCTCCGGAATTTTGGTCCGAATTTCGTCGCCTCTGGATTTTGTAGCAACACCGATAAATTCACACACGTTACACAAGATTTTCCTTATACAAAAAAATATTATAACTTTTTATAGGAAAAATTAGATTTAAATCACGAAATTATTCAACACAAACAATTTACAGAGATGCTGTGTTATATCCGTTCTCATTTTAATTATTTTTTCACAAAACTTTTACACTAACTTTTGCTGTAAATGGTTCTTGGGACAGCATTCAGGACTGATGCTGAAAAAATCTACCTTACGAAAATCGCTGTAAAATGTACTACTTTGAATAAATGGAATAGATAAAGTGCGTGGTTTGATAGTTTTTTGTTTTATAACCCGACATTACACGTTAGCATGATATGCGGTGCGGACCTAAACATTATCATTCTACGGAAAATTTTAGACCGAAGTGCCTTTTCACTCATTAAAATCGGTTCAGTCGTTCCGGAGATATGAATTAAACAATTTTGCTATTTTGTATGGAAGATGGAAATGGACTCAAATCGAATATTTTTAACTAGTCAATTTGGTAAACCTTTCTTTCTTTCTTTCTTTCTTTCTTTATTTGTGGCAATTTTTGGCAGGATGACCTGAACAATGAGAGTTAGAAAGTTGGTTCCAAAGACGAAGTTGTAGAGAATTAAATTTAAGCGAAAACGTGTTTCAGGGTTTTGGGAAAATATGGCCCAATCCAGGTACATGGCCACTTCCATAATTAGTCAGGATGACCCAGATCTCCAGAACTATGAGAGTTAGAAAGTTGGTTCCAAAGGCGAAGTTATAGAGAATTGAAAATAAGCGAACACGTGTTTGAGGGTTTTGGGGAAATATGGCCCAATCCTGGTATATGGTCCCTTCCATAATTAGGCAGGATGAACCAAATCTCCAGAACTATGAGAGTTAGAAAGTTGGTTCCAAAGGTGATGTTGTAGAGAATTAAATTTAAGCGAACACGTGTTTCAGGGTTTTGGGGAAATGTGGCCCAATCCTGGTATAAGGTCACTTCCATAATCAGGCAGGATGAACCAAATCTCTAGAACTATGAGAGTTAGAAAAATGGTTCCAAAGGCGAAGTTGTCGAGAATTAAATTTAAGCGAACACTTGTTTCAGGGTTTTGGGGAAACATGGCCCAATCCTGGTATATGGTCCCTTCCATAATTAGGCAGGATGAACCAAATCTCCAGAACTATGAGAGTTAGAAAGTTGGTTCCAAATGCGATGTTGTAGAGAATTAAATTTAAGCGAACACGTGTTTAAGGGTTTTGGGGAAATATGGCCCAATCCTGGTATAAGGTCACTTCCATAATTAGGCAGGATGACCCAAATCTCTAGAACTATCAGAGTTAGAAAGTTGGTTCCAAAGGCGAAGTTGTAGAGAATTAAATTTAAGCGAA
>CM055403.1:191256821-191273613 GCA_029228625.1 Pseudolycoriella hygida | reverse complement strand
TCATTTTGATGAATAGAAAGTGGGGTCGCCAAGGTGCAGAAGTTGGTCAAAATTGGAGGTGTTCAAATGAAATGGTCAAGAAACCAAAACAAAACAAAAAACTTCCAAAACTACTGATATCACAACAAAAACCTCTTAAAAGGTAAAGTGTGACGCAGTCCGAAAGTCCGCTTCCAAAATTAATGATATCGCTTGAGGTGACGCTGTCGCTGATAATACGCAGAAGTTTGTTTGAATGGAATCTTGTGTTCAAAGTTTAAATTTCCTGAAAAAATTACAGCGCTTTTTTTAAAACAAAATTACGTTGTGTTAAAAAAATTGCGTCATAAATGCCGGGCCCACCAGCGAAATAATTTTTCAATACTTTCAGTTTTTACACGCAAAAATTTAAATTTATCTTAAACAGTCTACGCAATAACAAGCAAAAGTCAATTTTTTGCAGCACAAAAACTGAAGGTACAGAAAAATTATTTCGTCGTTGGGTCCGGCATTTGTGACGCAATTTTTTTAACACAACGTAATTTTATTTTAAAAAAAGCGCTGTGATTTTTTTCAGGAAATTTTAACTTTGAACACAAGATTCCATTCAAACAACTTCTGCGTATTATCAGCGAGAGCGTCACCTCAAGCGATATCATTAATTTTGGAAGCGGACTTTCGGACTGCGTCAAACTTTACCTTTTAAAAGGTTTTTGTTGTGATTCTATCTATTATTAATTTTCGAGCTCGAGAACTAGACAGTCGATCTTCCTGAAATTTTCAGAGAACGTCAGTCTCGGCCCCAAATGAAAAATTTCATATGCCGCTTTTCCGGGAAAATTCTGGAAAAGCCGTGGCATGTGGAAAAGTGGTCAATTTTGAGGGTTTTTTAGGTAATGCTCGAAGTTTTCAAATTTTAGCTCCGGAGTGACAATAGCTGGAGAGTTGGTTTCTTCTAGAAAGTTATAGAGTTTGGTCAGGAGAATTTTTTGGGATCTTAAAAAAATGGCTGCCAGCTGTCATAGCGACGCCATCTTGGATTTTCGTTTATGCTTTTTCAGTTTTCGAATTTTATCCCCGGACTGACACTACTTAGAGAGATGGTTTCTTCTAGAAAGTTATAGAGTTTCATGAGGAGATTTTTTTGGAATCTTAAGAAACCAGCAGTCAACCCGGAGCCATCTTGAATTTTCCCAAGCAATAAATTAGTTTTTTTTTGGTTTTCGAATTTTAGCTTCGGAATGACAACACTTAAAGAGTTGGTGGCTAAAGTGCAGTATACAGATGCAATCCAAATCAGACCGGATATGATTGGAAATGGTCCGGTGATAATTCAACAAAGAGGAAGCAAAAACGTTTCTAATGACACCTCGCACGATAATTTTATACGTTATAGCCAAAATTTGGAGGAGTGAAAAAAAATTTTCATCAATTTTATAATATGTACATGTACATGATATGTATATGTGTTTGTACATGTACATGTATGTATGGTGGCTAACGAAAGTGGGGAACTTTTCCTTTTACGAAATGTCACAAATCTAGGTGGCTAACGAAGCTAGGGAACTTTTCCTTTCTCGAAATGTTACACAATCTAAGCGGCTAACGAAGCCGAAAAGCTTTTCCTTTTAAGAAATGTAACTAGGGAATTTGCGCTTAAATGAAGGTAGCGGAAGTCGACACGAAGTGTTCCCAAGGTAGCCGAAGGTGACACGAAGTGTTCTGAAGGCAGGCGAAGGTGACACAAAGTATTCCGAAGGTGATACGAAGTGTTCCGATGGTAGCCGTTCTCCAGCACAACCATTTTTTTCGGAGAAAAATTTCTTTTGGAGAAAAATTTCTTTTGGAGAAAATTTCTTTTGGAGAAAATTTTTTTCGGAGAAAATTTTTTTCGGACACAAATTTTTTCAAAGACAATTTTTTTTCGGAGAAATTTTTTTTCTACAGTACAGTACAATATAAATTTTTTCAACAACTGAAAACTTCCAAAACCTCTTTAAAGGTAGAGTGTGACGCAGTCCTTAAGTCTGCTTCCAAAATTAATGATATAGCTTGAGGTGACGCTATCGCTGATAATACGCAGAAGTTTGTTTGAATGAAACCTTGTGTTCAAAGTTTTGAACCTTGTGCCGCAAGTTTTTTTTACATTTTTTTCTGTGGGATAAATAGCATGGGTTAGCATATAAGTTGCTGAAGTGGATAATCCGGGTTCTACTCGCGGTCTGGAAATGCTTTTTTTTATTTATAAAAATAAGGCTATACCCTCGAAGAGTTCATTCTGGGTGAACTGGACCATAATGGCTTATAACGTAGGTCGGGTCATTACTGGCTAGAATCTTAAATTTCATCTACATAGCAAAGAATCTGAAACGTATACTCAATTTACCGAGTGCATACTTTTACAGAATTTTACAAAATATTATTTGGCAATTCATGAAGTAGAAAATACAAAAAATCACAAGAAGCTCTTAAATACTTTCACCTTTGCAACAACTTAATAGATGTAAAATCATTAAATACATGCACGATTAGGGCTACGAGTGCATTCACTTAGCCTGTTAAATCAAATTTCGGATTCATATGAGTTTAAGTCACCATTTAACCGATGATTATATTGGCTGCGATGCGAATCGCAACGCGTAAGGTTTGTATGAAAATTCAACTTTATAAAAACAAAAAAAGTTCGTAAAGTTGTATTTTCATACACATTTTACGCGATGTGATTCGAACCATCGCATTATATGGAAAGCAGAAACAGTGACATTCATGACATCTGGCAAACTCATGTATGAGTATTGCTCATTAAATATATAAAAATGAATTTTCCATGAAAGTCTGTATTAACTTCAAATTCAAAAAAAAATTGTCGTATTTCTCACGAAAAAAGAAATTGTTTTCAAGAAAAGTCGAAGTTATTGTATTAGCAAACATAAGCAAAGACCCGTTCGTATCAGAATAGTTGTGACAAACACATGTGGCAAAAAGACTCGAACGTATCTTAATATAGAAATGAGCAAACAATCCAATGTTTTATGTTCTTTTATATCTAATAAGAATTTCTAAGATCCAAAGAAATAACCCAAGGTAATGTCAAAGACCCTACCGAAGTACGTCTGGGACTATGAGATGTTCTCCCCTGCACCATCTCAAAAAGAGGACGAACGTAGTTTCTCCAAGAAATCCTGAAACTATTTTCTCTACAATGTAATTCTCACGACTTTGCTTTTAGAAACAAATTTGTAAACTACCATAGTTTCATAGATGATAATGCGTCATTACTCACAATTCTAGAAATTGCTTTATCGAGAGATTTCGTAAACTTTCCTTAAATTTTTGATTCTGCGGAGACAGTGTCACTTCTTTAAATAAGTGACTGATAATGGAGTATTTCGCTACTTGTGCTTACTTCGTTATATGTATTTGACGTTTGATTAGTTTTGCACATTTTGAATGACTACGAACCAAAGAATGGCATTGGAACTATATTTTAATAAATAATTTTGTAGCTTTAAATGACGTTGAGCTATTATTATTGTCTTAATTAAGCGTGGTTGCACAACAAACGTCAACTTTTAAACTTAACCTAGAAATCATAGATGTTCACATTTTGCTTAATTATTAATGCTTTACAACAAACAAATAACTTTTCCGGCTCAATACACCTAGTTTCTGAGAGGTAAGAGCTTCGAATTTCCTTAGAAATCTTCATATCCAATATTATGTTTAAAAATTTTGTTTAATTATTAATCAGAACAAAAACCCTTTTAAAAAGGAAATGTGTCGCAAGTCCTTGTTCCTTCTTCCAAAAAATCTGATATCAATTTTGGTGACGCTTAAAGCTTCGAAACGCAAACAATCTTTCAAAATATTTTCAAATTTGATTAAAAAAATGCGTCAAAAATGCCGAACCCACCAGTGAAATACAATCTTTCCAATCTCGAAAGTATACAATTATGTCTCTTGAGAGTTATTTTTGTGGGTTTAAAACACAATGAATATATTCTAATTCGGTGTTGTCACTATTGGATGCAATTTTTTTTTGCAAAATTCAAAATTATCAAGAAAATCTAAATTTTTGAAGAATTCCAATCCTTTCTGCAAATCTAAATTTTTGAGAAAATACTTACTTCTAGGAAATTCCAAAAGTACGAGAAAATATAAATTTCCAGAAAAATTTCAAATTATCAAAACAATTCTTCTAAGAAAATTCAAGTTTTGTAAGATATTCGAGTCGTCGAAATGATCGAATTTTACGGAAAATTAGGCCTTTAGGAAAATTACAAAGTTAAACAAAAAACTTCATTTGCAAGAAAATTCACATTATGGAATCAATTTGTATATCCAAAATTAAATAAAAACTAATGCGAAGAAACAAACGTCGATCTATTCCGAAATTTCTTAACAAAAATGTCATAAAACAAATATGCAAAAAATTTAGAACAGAAACGTTTGAATTTAACAAAAAAAAATGCGCCAATTAACGCCAAATAAACTGCATATCGAGAACTCGCAGAACCCACAAATCGCAAGTTTTGTATACCTTTTCATTTAGATCGATTGTAGTTTTTCTGTTCTTTCAGCTTTCAAACCGCAAAAATTTGACTTGTATGTAGAAATGTATGTTGTATTTTTGTACAGGAAGTCAAATTTTTGCGTATGAAACTGAACGAACAGAAAAACTATAACACTATAAATAAATAATAAATAAATAATAATAATAATAAAAATAATAAATAATAAATAATAAATAATAAATAATACATAAAAAATAATAATAATAAAAATGACCTATCGGAATGAAAATTCGTAAAACATGGTCATTTTAGGTTTTTTTAAAAACTATTTCTAACTATGTTTTTCATATAAAAACGAATTTTCATTCCGACACTTCAAGCCGGAAATAGCGTACGCTGTATTTCAGAAGTTATTTTTTTTATGTTTTCAAAATGTTTAATTGTTTGTTTCACCGACCGAGTGCTACTACGTTAAAGCATAGTACAAGTGAGATCATGTAAACCGCCTGTAACACAAGGATGATTACACAATCTCTACTATCAAAATCTACTATTCTTGACTCAATCTGGTTTATGTAAATTTAGAAAACAGATTAACATAAAGCATTTGGACCCGTTCGTTTTTCGCAAATGTCTCAGCAAGTAAAGCACGGAAATTGTTCATATTGCTGTTAAATGAAAGCATTTGATATCACAAAACTGTGAAAAAGTTTTTTGTGGAAAATGGGGTCAGTGGTCTGTGCACTGGGATTAATGGAATGGACGATATTGAGTTTCTTGGCCGCGTGTGGAAAAAATGCAGTATCTTGGTATCCTAGATACCGGGAAATTTCGGGGCCGAAAAAGTGGGAATCGGGAAATTAGACGACAAAAATTACATACGACGCCTCGAAAATCGGGAAATGACTAAAAATTGGGCGATTGAAGAATATTACACTTTTATAACGAAAGTTTAAAAAAAAGCGCTCGCTCCGCTCGCGTCTTCATAATAATTATTAATTTAATGGTACGTATGCAAGTAACACTATCTTCGAAATCGTGAAATTTGGCTACCAAAATCGGGAAATTTCACTTTCAAAAGCGGAAAATTTAATCTGATTTTAGCGGATACCAGGAAAAATTGGGAAATCGAATCTGGATACCGGGAAAAAATTATTTTTTCCACATGCGTTCTTGGCCATATATGAAAGCAGCTGATTTTTCGTTTATATTTGCCCAACTATGCAATATGGAGATTTACTGTCAAAGGTAAAGTTGTAGAGAATAAAATTTTAGAGAACACGTGTTTCAAGGTTTTATGGAAAAATGCCAAATATGACAGCTTCTAGAATTAGGCGGGATGACCCATATCTTTACAACTTTGAAAGTTAGAAAGTTTCTTCTAAAGGTACAGTTGTAGAGAATAAAATTGTTGTGGACGTGGTGGCTCAGTGGTGACGCACTGGCTTTCCACCGAAATTGCCCGGGTTCGATTCCTGGTACTGGAGTAATTTTTGATTCAAAAATATAGTTAAGAAACGTCCACAAGTTCACCCAAGCTTCGATGCTTCGTGTAAATTGGGTAGTTACGGGATTCGATGCTCGTAACGAAACACGTACATACATTGACGTCACTCAAAAGGAATGTACACAAATGAATGGTCATCAGAATTGGTCGGAAAAAACTGACACAATGTACTTCCACTAACCTACCACAGATTGTGGCAAAAAGCATTCATTTCAAAATAGACACGAAGACGGCAGCCCATATCACTTAATAGGTTCGTGTGGTCCTAATAGACAAGAGATGTCGTCACCCGGTCGTCGGAACTGTTGGCTAGCTAACCTCCCCGGTAATAGCATCTGACAAACAAATAAACTACTGGATGAATGTGTGTAAAGAAAAGTGCTAGCCTAATAATGATGTATAATTGTAAAATAAGATGTAAGAAACCATACGATAAATAAATAAAGGAAGAAAGACCTAGTCCTGGTATATGACCACTTCAAGAATTGGGCGAGATGACCCATACGGCCTTTTCTTATGAAAGTGTTCATCTCCATTCCATTATCTCTTTTATGCGTATCATCGAAGAATGAGACGGTGACAGCGGGCTGTGACGGTGAAAGTGGGCTGTCCACTATCATATAAAAATCGACTGTCCACTTTCATATGAAGATCCGCTGTATTTCTCTAGTTTTCGTTATTTATCCACCTAGACAGAGTAATTTATCGCTCAAGATGGATAAATACTGAGACTAATGAAATAAATTCTCATTTACCATCTCAAAAATTGGTATTTAATGGGAGACGAATCGACGCGTATACAATAAACAATTTTAAATCTATATCTTGTACTACGTATTACGAGTTCCATTAATAACTATTTTGTTATCAAAATCATTTATATAAATATTTGTTTCGAATCTTTCGTAAAAATATGTTAATACAGTGAGATTAAAATTCTGTCAACTTACATTATCGCTGTAAACACACAGAATACATTTTGTACTTAGGGCGGAGAGTGAGCAAAGTTGAAAAATTATTTTCATGTTGAATTGATTCATTCAACATAAATTCAACGTAAACTTAAATACACACAAATATTTTTGGACCCGTAATAAGTACAAAGGTCTGAAACGTTTACTGCAAACAACTTTATTGTAACATGGGGTAGATCGAGGTGGGATGTGGGGGATACATTTATTATGTTCTAGTGATGACGAATCAGCAATAAAAAAATGTCCGTTTGTCCGTCCTGTCACTCCTTTCTAAACGGCTGCACCGATCACCCAAAACTTTTTTTCCCTGAAAGGTACATTTGTCCCATGATTTAATTTCCAAGATGAGCAAAATCGGTGAAGCGGCTCCGCAGATATGGTAGAATAAGTGACCAAAAACATGGTTTTTCGAGGGTCGGTGAAACTTGAATATCTCAGCAAGTTTAGCACGGAAATCGTTCATTTTGGTGACAATTGAAAGCATTTGATCTCATAAAACTTTTAAAGAAAACTTTAGAGAAAATTTTAGAGAAAACGATTTTCAGGGTTTGAGAGATAAATTGCTCAATTCTGGAATATGAACACCTCTAGAATTAGTTAGGATGACACATATCTGTAGAACTATGGAAGTTAGAAAGTTGCTTCTAAAGGCAAAGTTGTAGAGAGGCCATTCCACTCAAAAGTTGAAAAGAAAAAAGTTCATGACCACGTTTTCCGGTTAAGCAGTTCGTCTGACAATCTGTTTTTGTATGAGAGACTAATAGATATAGTTTTTCCTGAAAATTTTTTCTTACATCACAACTCTTGCACCTTTGAACACTTTACGAGATTAACACGGTTCCCAGGTTATATACAAATTTCATTGCATCATGCGATTGCCCAGAGAATAAAATTTTAGAGAACACGTGTTTCATAGTTTTCAGGAAAAATTGCCCAATCCAGGTATATGACCACTTCTAGAATTCCCCGGGATGACCCATATCTCTAAAACTGTGGCACTTAAAAAGTTGCTTCCAAAGGCAAAGTTGTAGAGAATAAAATTGTAAATAAAAAAAGCGTTTTGCAGGGCTTTAAAAGGAAAAATTACAGAGGAGGGATGACCCCAGAGCCGTATCTAGACAGCTAAATCAGGATGGGCGCGCGCCTTCAGAATGAAAAAGTTATAGAAATAAAACAAAATATATCCTTATGTGATATGTTATACTCAGCAAGTTTTCTCACGAGCCGATGCTTTCAAAAAGTTTACAAATTGAGTCTGTAAATAGTAGTTTGCCTCCCACGACGAAAAGTAGTCACAACACATACTAATTAAGTAATGACAATAGCGTCGCAGGTGAAATTTTTGCGACTCTTAATTCAAATTGAATTGACCAACAGCATTACATGACATTGAAATTTGAACATTATATTTACACATATTCTTCATTTGCGCTAAGCAGAAATCGTAAAATTATAGAAACATAGAATGTATCTCTATGAAAAGTTCTTTAAATGCAAAACTTTAAAAGGAATTAAAAGTACGCGAGCGAAGCGAGCGAAATTTTTCGAAATCGTGTTTCATTTGTACACTTGTTAAAAGCAAACATGGCCCAAATTAATCAAAATTGACTAAATTTGCTTGCATTTTCGAAAATCTGATGGTGTGCGCAAGATATCTCAGGGTGGGCGGAGCCCACCCCCGCCAGTACCTATATACGGCCCTAAAACTATGGCAGTTAGAAAGTTACTTCGAAAGATAAAGTTGTAGAGAATAAATTTTAGGGAACACGTGTTTCAGGGTTTAAGGTAAAAACAATCAAACCCCGGGATAAAGCAACTTCTTGAATTGCGAGGGATAACATATATCTAGAAAATTACGGCAGTTTGAAGTTTCCTTCTTACAGCAAAATTGGTGAGAATTACATTTTAGAGAAAACAGTTTCGGGATTTCTTAAAGGAACTACGCTGGTCCTCTTTTTGATATAGTGCAGGGAAGGACACTTAGGCCGTCAAAGTCAATGGTCTCAGACGTACTTAGGTACGTATTTATGGCCTTTGACATTACCCGAAATTCTTATGTTTATAAAAGAGCACAAAACACTGGGTTGTGTGCTCATTTCTATAGTTAAACACGTTTGAGTATTTTTGCAACATCTATTCTGAGGTCTATTCTGTTTGCCTTATCTACACAGACAATCAATTCATTTTGTCGATCGTCACTGTATTCTGTTTGGCGCATCTATTCTGATACGTACGGGTATTTGGTTACGTTTATTATCTAATTTTCCCACAATTATTGGAAATTTATGTTGTATTGTATATATTTTATATTTTATGTTATGGTATGAATGTGGTCATGGATAAAGGAAAAATCCGAGAAGAATTGTTTACAGATTATATTTTTATATCCTTTTTATAGAAATTACAAATTGTTGACTTAATTTACGTTCAAAAAGTTAGATATTGAAATCTAACCATAACCATCCTTTGATTCAATCCTATTCCAAGAGATGAGTCGATCGGTTTTTTGATACGTGCATCAAAGGTCTAATCAGAATTTATTTTAAAAAATTTTAACCATTTCCAATAAAAACAAAAATCACACCGAAAAGTTGAAAGTTTGAATGAATTTATATTTGTTGTACGATTTATAAATATTCACACTGATTAAAGTACGCGGCATGTACATTGTACATGCCAAGAGCCTCTAATATTAAATTTGTTATGAAATAAAGTTGAAAAGTAAAATCGAAATACAACTTTTGTCCAAATTATATGTCTCGATGTTCCACAAACTTATATATATTTTTATAGAACTTTCTATTTCCCAATTCTCAGGAATGAGGTGAAAATAAATTTTAATTTAGCCCAATTTTGTATGAAAAATCTTATCTAAAGAGATGTAACAAAGAAAATTATTGATAAATAATAAATAAATAATTAAAAGAAAAAAATTTCAAAAACCGGACATGTTATTAGTGAAACTTATGTCGTAGTTTAAACCTAAATCTAACGCTAATTAGAGTACTTAAAACTAAGATAACAGAAATTTAAGCATAATTTCTTATTTGGTTTCAGTCTTCACAATAGGCGCAATCTCCAAAAAAAGTTAGCAATTTTCATTCAAGGATCCTTTTATTTTAAGTATCACTTTTATTATAAAATTTTAGAAACAGTACCTGAATGAATACTAGAGATCTTAAGTATTTTAGAAACAAATGAACTTTTTCGCTAGGTCAATTCTTTGTGAGACGCTCACAAGAAAATATCGAAATTTCTGGAAAAGAAAAGTGAAAACATAACCTCTGCACATTTTTCAACAGTGGGTTGCAAACTTTTTTTTTCAATATTTTCTCTTAGTACTGTAATACAGAAAAATGATGGAAAATTTTGGACAATTTTCAAAGTTTCTTTCTGCGAATAGATGGGGGCAATTTGTGACAGTGGCACATTCATTAGCTGCATTTCCGTCTGCAAAGATAACTGCTGATAAACTAGACAATTGCGCGTCAAACTCACTCATCAGTTTTAACCAGATCTCACTTATCACTTTTAACCAGATAGTGACAGATAAATTTAGTGTAGCCAGTTTTTCGTTAAATTTATCGAAATAAGCAATGCACGAATTTTGAAATTTGTGTCTCAGTGTGATTTTAGTAACCTTTTAATGTCAATAATTAATTTGTTTGCATATGAAATTGGTTTCATCACAAAATTTTTAATTTTCGCTTTTGTGTAAGTTTGAATATACTGCAGTTTAATTCTCTTTTTTTTTTTGCATCAAATAAGAAAGTATAATTTATTTTTTCTGAACAGTGATATGTCTCGTCAAGTTTACCGACGAGTTACATTTACTAGCATCGATAAACTCTATAAGGAACTGAGTTCAAGAATTGACTTTATTCAACTCAAGCTACTCTTTAAGTAAAACATTTTCTTGAAATTTCAAAGAAATTAAAACTTAACTATTGCCAGACTGTTCATCTGACTAAGTTAAAAGTTTTAAAATAACACGATAATAATAACGCGTTTCAAGTAACACGTAGATTTCTTTTGGTTTGAAGTTAAAAGCATTTAATTTAAAATATTAAAAACAGCCAGATCCTTAGGTCGTATCTATTTTTAATTGCTATTTCTAGGAATCTGGGAGCTGGCAGGTGGTATGAAACAGATCGACCGACACCAATTCTTACCTAGGATTTATAAACATCACTTCAACAACAGTGACTTGATTACATACCGAAATAGGTCTAGTTAAATTTTACAGGGTAAACAGTTGTAGTAAATAATGACAAAACACCAACTTAATATAAATTAATTTGATCTTTAATATTAACTGACGACTCATTTGATTGCTTTCCCTTTATTTTGCTTTCAATAACCAAAAAACAAGTTATTGTGTTGTAAGAAATAATTGTTCCGTTACCATATAGGATCATATTATTAGTATATATTATGCTACTAGGGCTATAATATTGTACTCCGTATATCGGAAAGGTTGAACATCCGAGGGCGTTAGCATACTATATTTTATAACACGAGGGCATCAAACTTTGAGGTCCATAATAAGTTTATTCGTGTTTTATAAATATTTTCTTCATTTTATAGTGGCCCGAAATCATCTGGAAATAGTGTTCTGTCTCTTTCGCGGCTGTATAAAGTGTTTCTGATGACTGATGACTTAAAGCAGCATTAGTTTATGCAGTGAATGATAGAATATAAATTCAATCAGATTATTTCATTTATCTATTTTCATCTATCCATATTTTTACAAGGCAACAAGAAATTTTTGCAGTTCGAACATTGTCAATTTGAAATGACGAAGATAGGTTCACGAAAACATTTAGTTTTATTCGCAAAGTTTCAAGTTTCAAAAAATCAAATATGGGTTCGGTTCTAGCTATGACCCTGAAAATATGTCCTACGAATAACTAGATTTTTAAGCTATCAGTTCAAAATGTAAGTGTAAAAGATTTATTACGTACTTTCGAAGTCGATATAATGCAGTTGGGAACATTCGAACAGGATAAATATGATTTTCTTAGTCATTCATAAGTTGACTATTTTCGATGTTGTTCAGGTTCAGTTTGAAAAGATTTTTAAGTGTAATTTTCGTGTTTTGTGTCTAAAATGGCCTTTTAAAATATATATAAAATTGGATATCATACATTACTATATATCGTTAATAAATGTGTTGGATTGATAAAAAGTCTACAGCCGCACAATATGGTCGACAAGTGCATAAAATAATTCACCTTAGAACAAACTACTTACACTGCAAGGAAAAGGCAGCTGAAGATGTCATTGTTTTGTCTTCTTGTCCGAAACGAGGTACCAACATGGACAACATTGGAATGCTTTTTAAGTTATGTCACAAAAATTTGTCGTACTTTTTTATTAAACATTGAAACACTTGTTTCAAGTGCAAAATCACAATAAAATAATAAAGAGAACAAAAAACCAACCCATGTTAAATTTTCAAATATTTTTTTTTTTTTATAAATCAGTCGTATTTATAACATTTAGTTTTTTTGTTTTGTAAGTCTTGAATTGTTTAACAAAAAATCAACAATGGATTTCTCTATTTATCCGTTGTTTTACTTCGATGTGTTTTGTTTAAGTACATTTGCGTATTGTTTTGTATCTGTTTCACTAAATAATGTTCATGTTCGTTTTATAAACCCATTTTACTCTTCTAATTCATATCAAGCTACGTGTTTTATAAAAAAGTATAATGTTTTTTGATAGTCTTTGGACTTTTAAATATGGAAATGAAAACCATATTTAGCTTTTACGTAGAAAAAAACTCGCAATGCTTTTCAACTTACAATTTTCACTTTTTTTTTCTTGATCACTTGCGCTTCAAGATTAAAATAAAAATAATTCATAAATTGCAACACTCGTATGGTGAAAATAATTGATAATGATTTTATTTTCAACACAAAAAGTAAATTTTTCACATAAAAACGTTTAATCTGTACGTCAACCACACATTCAATTTCTTTATATGCAATGGTCACTTACAAAGAGGTAAGTCATATAGTAACATTCTATTAAATTTCACAGGCTTTTATTATGATACCGAAAATTTAATTTTCAAACCAGCACAATATAAGATGCTAACGCGGCGACGTTTCAGTCGCTACTATTTGAGAATGATCTCGGAAAGGTACGCAATGTTTTCCCAAAATACATTTGAATTTTTTTTCCGAATTTGTTTTGTTCTCATCTCAAAAATGCTACATGGTATAATTCTTGTGTACTGTTGATAATATAGGGGAAATTTGCTTTAATAACTTTGAATGAATAGAGAGTAAATTGTGTAACGGAGCTGGAGCGTTTGACGAATGCAATGGAAGGAAAGAGATAAGTGAACATTCATTAGCTTAACATGAACAGTACGTATCCGTATACTATATTCGTATACACCGTGTATGGATAATGTACAAAACATATTTGATAATGTTAGTGATTCAAATGTGATCGCCATTTACACGAAGAAATCATATCTCCTCCACCTACTTTTCTTATAAAATTTGTATTTCAAATGAAAAGGGAACGGTGGAAAACGAGATAGATAGGAACATATATGTACGAATGGCGTCGACGCGAATTATCGAAGTTATTATGGTAGAAGTAACGTTCACACGTTCTTTTTGAGGGGAATGTTTGTCGTATGTAAAATAGGAGTTGAAAATATTATTTCAATGATATGTTGAAAGATGACCACAACTATTTTTATGTTTTTAATAATGAGAGGGGATTTTTTATTCATTCTTTGTTCATATGTTACTCATTTTCATATGTACATACCGCTAAAGCACACTACAAAGTGAGAAACTGGTATGTATTCAAATATATGCATATAAGAAAATTCACTGATTTTTTATAACAATGATACACTTTTATTAAAATTTTTAACTCATCCATAGTAAATGACAGAAACATTGCAGAAAAACGCTGAATGAGTTTCATCCTACCTCAATAACCTGATGATGGATGACGCAAGGTAAACACACTTGTTCTTCCCACTCCACAAATAAATTATGATGTTTATCATTTTCGTCGTAACACCACGTTATACCTTATTCTGCACGGTATAGGTGGAGGTGGAGCTAAAAAACTGACTGTCTTCGGTTCTTCTATTCCTTTTGTATGAGAGTGAACGGTTACAATATAATTTAATTATATTTTGCTTTACGTTAAGTTTAGTCTTTTATAGAATTAAAACATATTTTCATAAAATGTAGTTAAAGTTTTACATAAAATATAATAGTCAAAATGTTGAAGCTGACGAGGTCAGAAATATTTAGTGGATAGCATTTGATGCTTAAACTGAAAGAAATTTGCTCCGTGTTTGTTTAGTCTTTAAAGAATTCTTTATATACAGACACGAAGGATTTGAGAGACTTCGCATGACCATTACTATTCTGTGTATTGGACCAGCATTGCTACTTGGAATATTTATCCAACAAAAGTGTTTCTTTATTCTAGTTGTTATAAAAATCAATCATTGTAAATAATTAGTAATTTGAGTATGGAAGATATGAGAGTACACAGCAATACTGAAGCTTCTCGATTCTAAAGCCAGGGGCGGAGCTCCAAAATCTTGTCATTTTTAAAAACGTTTTTTCCCCACCAAACTATTTACAAGCCAGGCGTAGCTCTAATAAAAAGCAAATAGCATTGTCAAATCAAAAAACAAAACAGATAAATATTGGTTCAGATTTAAATGAATGAGTTAGTACACGACATTTAGTTAAGGATCGGAGTAAGTCACTGTTCACAATGTTGATCACTCCGATCCTTCATATCAGTGTAAGCATTGTTCTTGGTAGGGAAGGTATATGAAGACGCGATTTGGACGAAATTTTTCTTCATGGAATATGAGACCTAAATTTAAATTTTTGATTTGCTGTAGAGTAAGACGTGAAAGTGAAAAACTTTCAACCATGTGCAAGAGTTCCTACAACCGCACAGGTTGTGATACATATAATTTTTTGTTAGAATAATGAGGAAAATTGTCATTTTTATTACCCTATCAGTTTGGGCTATTGAGACTCAAACTATTTATATCGAATGTTGCATCATGCTCGGAGCGGTAGCGGAGAGCGTGACGCAGTCCCCACACCCTAAAAAAACGTCCACAAACCCAAAAAACTCCATACAAAAACCTTTGGGACAAGACACGATGTATAGGCGAACTTTTGAGTTTTTTCTCCTCGCCCCCCTTCCCCTCCAAATTTTTTAAAAAAAACTACGTCGCAGCAGCTTTCCAACGACCCCACACTTATCAAAATCGGTTGTAACGAGCCGAGATATCGCCAATCAAATATGAATGATTTCGATATAATAATGGTAAAATTATCTTTGAAAATAATAAAAATAAAAAAAAAATTTAATCAAAATATCTATCTACTTTTTTTTCTGGAGAACCGCCCGAGCGATTTCTTTAAAATTTTCAGCGAACGTCAGTCTCGGCCCCAAATGAAAAATTTCATATGCCGCTTTTCCGGAAATATTCTGGAAAAGCCGTTGCATGTGGAAAAGTAGTCAATTTCGAGGGTTTTTTAGGTAATGCTCGGAGTTTTCGAATTTTAGCTCCGGAGTGACAATAGCTAGAGAGTTGGCTTATTTGGGAAAGTTATAGAATTTGGTCAAGAGAATTTTTTGGGATCTTAAGAAAATTACTGCCAGCAGTCAAACCGGCGCCATCTTGAATTTTCCCAAGCAATAAATTAGGTTTGACGCCATCTTGGAATTTTGTTAGGTATAAATTATGCTTCTTTGGGTTTTCGAATTTTAGCTCCGGAATGATAACACTTAGAGAGTTGGTTTCTTCTAGAAATAAATGGAGTTTGGTCAGGAGAATTTTTTTGTATCTTAAGAAAATGGCTGCCAGCTGTCATAGCAGCGCCATCTTGTATTTTCCTTTATGCTTTTTCAGTTTTCGAATTTTAGCTCCGGAAAGTTATAGAGTTTGGTCAGGAGAATTTTTTAGTATTTTAAGAAAATGGCTGCCAACTGTCAAAGTGACACCATCTCGGAAAGTTATATGAATCTGTGAGAAGAATTGGTGACACGAAGTGTTCCGAAGGTAGCCGAAGGTGACACGAAGTGTTCCGAAGGTAGTCGAAGGTGACACGAAGTGTTCTGAAGGTAGCCGAAGGTGTCACGAAGTGTTTCGAAGGTAGCTGAAGGTGACATGAAGTGTTCCGAAGGTAGACGAAAGTGACACGAAGTGTTCCGAAGGTAGCCGAAGGTGACAAAAAGTATTCCGAAGGTAGCCGAAGGTGATACGAAGTGTTCCGATGATAGCCGAAGGTGTTGGAGAACAATTTTTTTCTGAGAAAAAATTTTTTGGAGAAAAATTTTTTTTGAAGAAAAGTTTTTATCGGAGAAAATTTTTTTTGATTATTTCGGGCGTTCTTATCGGGTAAGATCAAATTCGAATTTGTTGAAATTTATACAGCATATATTTCGTCTCCTTCTTTGGCAGACATATTCATTGTCTCAAATTACAATTACATTTGATTAGAAATATCGCAGTTTGTTTATCTTTGTTATCAGGTTTGTTACAAAACTATCAAAACAAACCTGATAAAAAGGATAAACAAACTGTGATATTTGGAGACGAAAGGAGACGAAATATATGCCTTATAAATTTCAACAAATTCGAATTTGATCTTACCAGATAAGAACGCCCGAAATAATCTAACTAAGTCAGATCAAAGAAAAACCGAAAAAAAATATTAAAAATTTTTTTCGGAGAAAAATTTTTTCGAAGACTACTTTTCGGAGAAATTTTTTTTCTAAGAAAATTTTTTTTCGGAGAATTT